>OX419596.1:5620872-5961292 GCA_948473455.1 Teleiodes luculella
GTTAATATTTCAGTGCCTACTTAAAGTTACAAACACTTGTTTCAAGGGTGGGAAAATATCACAAAGATTTCTTATTCATTAGAAATATTAAATGCAACAATGTTCTTTTAATCACGTTTATAACATACTAATAAAATATGCTCTCCAAAACGACAATGGTATAATAAGGTATATAAGAATAAGCTGTTTATTAATTAGTTGCTATAAATCATAACTAACCAATGAGAGAGCTTACAAATGTATTTCGACAAAAATACTGCCGATACAAAAATATTTCAGCAACACATTCTCTATAACAAAATTTCACAAATGCAATCGGACAATGCAATTGTACCTTACGGAGATTGCCAACTTGTACTTTGTTCCGCCCTAGACTTGCTAGTATCAAGATCGTAATATCCGTTGAGGTTAACCATAGACAGTAATTCGGCCAAGTGTCTTTGATATCCACATTCCATGAGCTTTGTGATCACTCTGTGAAGGTATTTCGCCAATTTCTCGAACAAGTGGAATAGCTCTTCTAGTTGTACGAAACTGGTATGCGTAAAGGAGCCGTTTGGTTCATTTTGTTGCCATTCTCTGAAAATAAAATAAAAATAACTATTAAGATTAAAAACGGGACATTTCCCGTGGTATTTGCTTTGTGCGAGTGCCCGATATTTCGATGCAGTTTCATGCATCATGATCACGGGACGACCCGTGAAAGTTTTAAAAAGTAAAATATAAATTAAATATAGGTACATGCAATGAACAAAATCACTCATCTTTAAAATGCTCTAAATTGGTACTACTGAGGATTAAACCCGGGATTTGCTAATCAAGAACACGGATAACTAACTGCTGAGCTACCACGTTCGTCGTCTACTTTGATGTTTACATAAAATAATATTTGCATAATATGCAAAACGGGTTTTGAAAACATGTTCAATAAAAACATCATTATTATGAGAAGACAGCTGCCGCGTTCACAAACTTGAGTATTCTACAAATAAAACAATTTGAAGAGAGACGCCGCACAAATTCACACAATCGTACACTATCAGGCCCGTATCTATCAACATTATCTGATTAACTTACCCAGCCACTAGGACGCGGCTAAACTTCAGTATCACAGTGAAAATATCATTGAGTAGCTTCATAACCGGCGTAGATCTATTGTTGAGTAGACAGCGGAACAACACCTTCTTTACATACACGACGTGACAGTCGTACAGATCGTCTAAGGTCCTTGCTTTCTTTAGGTCGTTTTCGAACTCTTTCCAAGACGACAGTATGCAAGTGGTGACTATGTAGTTGTCTAGTGCGCGTATCATAGACGCCATGACGTGCCGGTATATCTGCACCGATATGTATTGTGGCGATTTCATCAGTTTTCTTGAATGTTCTCTGGACAGCCGCGTTGACATCTTTAGAGACTGGACAATTGGAATTGTTATTTATTATTGGCAGTCAATATGATAGAAATAAGGATTACTTAATAACGCAATAGGGTAACAGAGAATTTAATAGATATTAAATAAATAATATTGTCGCGATAGTAAATCTCCAATATACGAAAAAACAAAAGGATCTAATTGAATGTGGCCATAAAGGAACGTTCGTTGTTGTTTTGCTTGTCATTTTCGACAGTTTATAGCGAACAGCAACTTTGTCTACGTTCATTGATATACTTTTCGGATACTGGCGACTAGACAACAGCACTACTACACTACGATTTCCGCTCTAATTTCTTGTTATCTTGTACATCGCTAAAGTCTAAATTTTACACTCTATGTACAGAAGCCAGCACATGCGGCTGGAAGTTCGCACTACGAAATTCACCTAAACCTAAGCGATTTCTTCCAGGCAACCATTGGGCGATAGTAGCAGGCGTTAAGTATACATTTATCCACTCAAAAGTATCGACACGCACGAAAGTGCTGGAAACCGGACACAGGAAAGAGACAGCAGCAGTGACTAATTATGTGCGCTTCAAAAATGTTAAAGTATGCAACCTTAGAGAATAAATATACATAGAGCACGCGAGCATGCCTTTATGTCAAGCGTAAGCAAATTTTGACAGATTTTGTATGGGCGGTAAAATCAATAACATTTTTTTTTTATTTGTTCCTCGAGTCATGTTTGCAACATATCACTGCAGATTTCAAAATTTCTTATTTTCACCGGGAAAAATAATCAGCTCCGATAACCATTTGATACTGAACGAACGCGCTGAAGATATTCGGACTGTTCATATCCGTGCTTACGGTTCATACTCGATTAGGCGTACTCTATCCCTCCCAGAAGTTTCTATTTATACTCTAAGTATGCAACTCACTTGGAAATCCTCGGCCAGCACCCAGAAGATCCTCCTCATCTTGAGCAGGAAGTGGAAGACGCGCGCGTACCGCAGCAGCGCCTCCTGCGACAGGATGATGTTGAGCGGCCAGCGCACCGCGTACGTGAGGGACAGGCACTGCAGCACGTCGGGCGAGCTGTGCTGGAAGCTCAGCGGGGACTCCGTTATCGTGAACGACAGGTTCTCGGAGAACTTGTGGACGTCTGCCAAATTTAACAGGGCACATTAAGCTTACACTTTAGTCTGGCAATGGGTCCGATTCTATATATTACGCTCTAACTTAAATTTAAACATCATATTTTATGTCCATTTAACGTTCTTAAGAACAAAAAGAGACAGGTGATTGTCAAACATAGATTTTACGCGTAGTTCGCACTAATTTAGCAGGCATTTAAAAACATCCCGACTAAATTAAAGCCTGACCAAAGAAATAAGAAACCTGCTCTGGGGGCGCCACGTGTATATTTTTACGACTATGGCAACAATTTCCCTTATAAAATTAGTTCCATTGAAATTCCGCAATATGGCGAGGTGTCATATTTCTTTGGTCGGGCTTTAAGCTGAATTTGACACCTACACTGCTTATTATAAATATCATTCATTCAAAATTGAATTCATTCATCTCCTATCCTTTTCGATTCCCATATGAATGAAAGAGACGGTACCAACAACTTTAATTTAGAGATTTCATCGGCCAATCTAGAATTGAGCCCAATACGGAAGCGGTGAAATTATTGTGTAAACAAGCTTTCCGCCTCGCGGCACCGCCCGCTTTAACAGTTTTACACGTGGGAATAAGGAATTTTCCAGCGGTAAAAGGTAGCTTATGTTACTCCCCAAGGTCTATTCTATATTTTATACCAATTATCATTAAAATTGGTTTAGTAGTTTCGGAGCCTATTTAATGCAAACAAACAATCAAACCTTTCCTTTTCATAATACTAATATAGATAAGTTAATAAATTAATTTCTTCTATATCAACATATTTTAGAAATAGACGCCATGTGGTTCCAGGTTTAGAATTGGAACAACCCCGGCCCCATACTTTCAGTGGGTGTCGTACTAGGCAATTACAGTTACATAATCCAGGGGCAGCAGTGTCCACTTGAGTTGTTACTCAATTGGACAGATTGAGGAGGCTTTAGTCCAATAACAACTGCGATCCCCAACTAGCCGTCTTAACGTGGGGATTTCACCTCCCGGCAAAGGGAAACGCTTTACACCAGGAACGGACTATTATTATAGGCTGTTGCAGTCGGGTTAAAAAAAAATTACGCAACTTACGTGATATTGACGATCCCAAAGCTTTATCCAGTATATTGTGCAACGTCACAAAATTGAGCAGCTCTTGTGGCATCAGCGTTTTCTTCAGCCTGGCGAACAGATTCTGACAAATGCTATTAGAAAACTCTCCGTCCATTAAAAAGAAATAATCTTTCAGACTTCTCAAGTGCTCGTACATGTCCAGATTTACCAAGAAATATGTCAATATTGAGTTATTCACTACTTCTAGTTGATATGTTAGCGGCAACATCACTGATCTTTGGAGACAAGCTGTTAGTGTAGCTATATTATCACAGTCCACTTTTTCATCCTCAATATCTGGACCTAACCGTAGAAACATGTTGTGATAAGGTTTCTTTTTAACCTCCTCCATAATAGCTGCTGGATGAGTATAGAAAGACGAACTTGATGGTACGTCAATTTTACTCGAAAGATAGTCTTTGGAAAAACATTTCAATTCCTTCACACCAAAGGGATCGAATTCATCAAAACTGTAGGTATCATCGAAGTAGTTTATCATTGAATGTTTATCTTTAATGTTATTGGTGTTTTTTGACGGTGAACTTTGTGGTGTGTCTTTGATAGGACTTATAATTTCAGAGTCCACATTTTCATCGACTAGCAAAGAGAAATCAAAACCTTCGGCAGTTAAGAATCGTTTATCGGATTTTGTGTCAGTTTCCAGTTTATTATTTTCACTTTGTGGAGTAAATGCATCATGGGTCAGAGCTCCTTCTAAAGGTACGTCAGCTGTGGTAGGTGTTTCCAGATCAAGCTGAAAGAAAGAGATTTTTTTAAAAAAAGGTCAATCTAAATCTGTATAAACGCGTTTAAAGAAACTTACCGCCGACAAGAAATCCCCTGGAGTAACTACTCCTGTACCTAGCGTAGTTTTACTGGTGTCTACATCATATGGTTTCAAATTCAACGTCAGACCTGATCTTTTAAGTATACCACGTTTTTTATCATCTGCGTACAATCTAGCTGAACTTGATCCCAAATTTTTGTCCTTGTTCCGCAAAGCTTCCTCTTGAGCGAAATTTGCCGGATCTTTCTTAGACAAACTTTCTTGCGGACCATCTATGACTGTTCCTAACATTTTGTCTCTATTGCGCAAGGCTTCCTCCTGAGCAACGTTAAGAGGATCTTTGTTAGAAACACTGTGTACTGGCGAATCCAACTTAGAGCTATCCGAACCTAAAATTTTGTCCCGATTACGCAAAGCTTCTTCTTGGGCGATGTTTGCTGGTTCCTTTTTCGTTAAGCTTTCTGCAATAATTGAGTCACCCCTAGAGCTCGAGGAGCCTAAAATCTTATCTTTATTATGCAGAGCTTCCTCTTGGGCAATATTAGCGGGCTCTTTCCTATGAGTACTGTCTGATAGCGTAAAGGAACTACACTTTGAACTTTCTGAACCTAAAATTTTCTCTTTATTACGCAATGCTTCTTCTTGAGCAACGTTGGCCGGATCATTCCTAGGTGTAGCTAATAATGGCAAATTGTATTCGACTCCTAAAACTTTTGATTTATTTACAAGGGCTTCTTTCTGAGCTTCAGTTAACGCTTGCGATGAAATGTGATGTTGCGTGTCAGGAGCCATATCGAATTCTGTACCGAGAACTTTCAATTTGTTTCGTTTAGCCTCCAGGTGGGATACCAATACATTTCCAAAATTATTATCGTCGTCCACGCCTGATATTATTAAAATGGGTGAGTCTTTAGGGTTGTTGTCTTTATCGAGTCCCTGTTCATGCCCGTGCGACATGACTTTATGTTTATTCTTCAAAGCTTCCTCTCGCATTTTAATATACTCTTCATTATCGTGAGTTTCATTGAGGTGAGCCCCGATCACATCGCTCGATTGCGTGTACTTTGAACTAGAATTGTTATCTGTATCGATCACAACAATATTGCCTTGCGCGTCTAAATCTTTCTTATTATCCAATATGTTGTCGCTTTTCGAGCTAAATATGTTTTTAGCTCTTTTGCATAGGGCCATTAACATATCAGTAGAAGACTTTGCTTTGAGTTTATTTGGTTGTTCATCGCAGGTTACTAAAGACGGTTGATTCTCAGTTGGTTCTGGATCATGAGTATCTTTTTCATCGGTACCGGTAGCCGAGCCTGCACTGCAGGTACTCTGAATGGACATGGCCATAACCTCCTCATTCCTCTTGTGCTCCAGCTCAAGCTTCTCCCTCTTCAAGTTCCTCTCCTCCGTAGACAACAGCTGCATTCTAGTCTCATCCAGCTGCAAACGCTTGATTTTCCATTCAGTGTGTATTTTGCTTTTCTCTACTTCTTGATTTAATTTTGAGTAGTATTCCATCATTTTGTTCCTAAAATTTTAAAAGTCGAGTGTAAATTAATTATAACAATATATCAAAAAATAACTTCGCATATGCAAAGGCAACACTGTAGTCTTATGAACTTTATTTGAGCGACTCCGTCGTCGCTCTGATAATAAGTATCCGCTAACCCAAGTTTCTTTAAGTAAGTTTAAAAGAAACATTCTTAAAAAAATATTACATAATATATTCGCGGTCTAGGGTCGCGGGAAGGCGCTGGATGCGGGCAGCGCGGGACCGATCATTGTGGAGATCCTTGGGGGAGGCCTTTGTCCAGCAGTAGACGTCTACAGGCTGAGATGATGATGAAAATTGTAACACAGCATAATAATAATAATAATATGTGGGTACATCACACACACGGCCATCTGACCCCAAACTAGGCAGATCCTGTACTATGGGTGTCAGGGAGCTGATATACATATATAAATATACAACATCCAGACACAAGGCAAACACAAGCGCTCATCACACGTTTGCCCTGGGCGGGATTCGAACCCGCGACCCTGTGCTCAGTAGGCAGACGTACTACCAACCAGGCTACGGGGCCGTCAAAGCATACCTCTCAACGTCCCTCAACTTGGCGTCCACTTCGTCGGCCGCCCTCTCGGCGTGTTGCTGCAGCTTGTACCGGTTGCGCTCGCGCTGCTTGGCCTTTTGTTTAGCGGCCTTCGCCTCCGCCATCGCCTGCTCCAGTACTCTTAGAGAGTGTTGCTTCTCAGCTATTATGAGCTGCGCCAGTCTTTTTCGCTCCGCTGCAAAATAATTAATAAATAAATTGTTCATCCTTTATTCTGCTCTGCATTATGCATTTTGCTCTTCTGTTCGGGATGCCCCGCAGCCATTTTTGTAATGCGTGAAATGAAATCATTTATCTTAAGGCGGCACCTGGAAAATTTTAGTGTTCTTTGACTCGTCAGTACTCGTAATCTATAAGAGTAAGTTAGTTAATTTTTAGATATACATTATTTGATCATATTATCTCAAGACTCTATTCACTGAAAACACGTTTGCTGAAAATTTTATCGATAGAACATTAAGCCAAAGTTGCACCTTCTATTATCTTTTTTCGCTTTGTATAGGTAAACGGCAATGAATTGGATGCTGAAACGTGGTCATAAGTATGGGTTTCAACTTTATTAATGTCTCATATCGAAACATTTTTATTATGTGCATTACTTTTTGTATAAATGGACACCAAAGAATTTGGCACTTACGCTGTTTAGTTCTAGCGCGCAACAGCATACCTTTCTCTGTTATACACGTACGGCACTGCTTAGCGTCATCACTTTCCCGCACTGATCAGTCGTCCGCTTACCTTTGCCGACGACGGACCTGCGCTAGGCGATCGCAAATTGCACCGGCGAAATCGAAAATAATTTATTACTAAGATGGGAAACAAACGCCGTCCAAAAAATAAAAAAAAGGCAGATTTGGCAAGAAAACGGAGACAATAAGAAAAAAAACTAAGTACATGCTTTTTTTAAATTAACATGGTCATCTGCATAATATTGCACCACTGAAGGGTTAACTTTATCTATATACCTTGAACTTTCCTGAGACATGCGCAAAACAGTACGTTATAATGCCATATCACATTACTCATTACTTTCGAAAAGGTGATATCACCCCGTACCATTACACATCACCCAAAACATTACCCGAAATGTTCTATGAAAATCACTTTGTTTATAAGGCAGAGTATTACGATGTGCGTGTTCAGTTTCAATGGCTAGACGGCTCTTGACTGTAGGTAATGAGTCTCGAACCCGCACTTACCTACGAACCACTATGCCACTGACGACGACGCTCCATCTAATCGATACGTTTGAATAATGTAATTGCGTGAAATAAAATAAACTACAACGAAATAATATACAATACAATACGTAAAGACACGCTCTTTTCCCTAACGGGGTGAGCAGAGTTTTAGTAATCATAGGGAGCCCTAACTAATATAAAATTCTCGTGTCACAGCATTTGTCACAGTGTTCGATTCCATACTCCTCCGAAACGGCTGGACCGATTCTCATGAAATTTTGTGAGCGTATTCAGTAGGTCTGAGAATCGGAAAACATCTATTTCTCATACAAGTCAAAGTCGAAGTCAAAGTCAAAGTCGAAGTCAAGAGCGTATTCAGTAGGTCTGAGAATCGGCCAACATCTACTTTTCATACAAGTCGAAGTCAAAGTCGAAGTCGAAGTCGAAGTCGAAGTCGAAGTCGAAGTCGAAGTCGAAGTCGAAGTCGAAGTCGAAGTCGAAGTCGAAGTCGAAGTCGAAGTCGAAGTCGAAGTCGAAGTCCGAAGTCCGAAGTCCGAAGTCCGAAGTCCGAAGTCCGAAGTCCGAAGTCCGAAGTCCGAAGTCCGAAGTCCGAAGTCCAAAGTCCAAAGTCCAAAGTCCAAAGTCCAAAGTCCAAAGTGCAAAGTGCAAAGTGCAAAGTGCAAAGTGCAAAGTGCAAAGTGCAAAGTGCAAAGTGCAAAGTGCAAAGTGCAAAGTGCAAAGTGCAAAGTCCAAGTCCAAGTCCAAGTCCAAGTCCAAGTCCAAGTCCAAGTCCAAGTCCAAGTCCAAGTCCAAGTCCAAGTCAAAGTCAAAGTCAAAGTCAAAGTCAAAGTCAAAGTCAAAGTCAAAGTCAAAGTCAAAGTCAAAGTCAAAGTCAAAGTCAAAGTCAAAGTCAAAGTCAAAGTCAAAGTCAAAGTCAAAGTCAAAGTCAAAGTCAAAGTCAAAGTCAAAGTCAAAGTCAAAGTCAAAGTCAAAGTCAAAGTCAAAGTCAAAGTCAAAGTCAAAGTCAAAGTCAAAGTCAAAGTCAAAGTCAAAGTCAAAGTCAAAGTCAAAGTCAAAGTCAAAGTCAAAGTCAAAGTCAAAGTCAAAGTCAAAGTCAAAGTCAAAGTCAAAGTCAAAGTCAAAGTCAAAGTCAAAGTCAATGTCGAAAGTCGAAAGTCGAAAGTCGAAAGTCAAAGTCACAACAACAACAACAAAAATAAACTCAATAGAAATAAACTCAAAATAAAAAGATATACAATCAAATAAAATCTATATTATAATAAAACTGTAGAGGTCAAATGTTTGTACATAGAAAAAATAATTTTGATTCGTATAACGGTAAATGGAAAGGAATAAACAAATATAGCAGTTTATCGTACTATCTCTTTATTAGGATACACAGTATACAGTATTTACTAAGACAAATACTACAATTATAGTATAAATTCTAGCTCTGCTCTGTTCCAACAAAGCGTGGCTAAGTTAAGCGCGCGGTATTTTAAACTGACGGACCCGGCGGCTCCCCGAGCCCCGCGGGGGGTGCGCCCCGCGTCGCACGTCTAGACCACGCCCCCAATGCGCTTTTATTTTTTCGAGGTGCGGCCTTAACTTTTGGGAAGTTTTGACGAGTTCAGCAAAGCAAAATGTGCTCGCTGTAAATATCAAAAAGCGTCGCATTTTTAAAAAAATATGTGGACAATGTGGAGTCAAAGGGAAAGACCTTTCGGCGGGCACAGTGGTGAGCCCGGGGACCGCGGTCCAGCTGTACTTCGTTGGAATTTGTATTTATTCAATGTCTTGCGAAAACTCTTTTTTAGGCCTCGGCTTCTAATTGGTCGCTCTTGTAATGACGTATGTGGCGCGCCGCCACAAAAAAATCCCAAATAAGTTCAGCTACGGTGTGGATGAAATCCCCCCTGCGCTACTCAAGTTCTGCATTGACGAAGTTACACCAGCAATTACATTTCTGTTTAATCAATCCTTGGACGACGACACATTCCCGGAAAAGCTAAAAGTCTCGAAAATTGTACCCATTTATAAAAATAACGGAGAAAGGGACGACGCTAACAATTATCGACCCATAGCTCTTTTGCCTATTGTTTCAAAAATTATAGAAAAAGCCATATATAACCGTATCATTAATTTTTTGGAGAAATATAAACTTTTGAGCGAACATCAATTTGGTTTCCGTAGAAAGAGGTCCACCACGCTCGCAGTAATTAGGTATATTCAAGAGGCGCTTAGTTACATTAACGAGGGCTCGCATGCGGTAGGGGTCATGTTGGATATGTCTAAAGCGTACGATCGGGTTTCACACGAGATCCTACTGGAGAAGCTTGAGCTAGTTGGTATCCGCGGTAAAGCTCACCGATGGTTTGCGTCATACTTGTCCAATAGACTACAGTGCGTAGAAATAGATCACTATAACGATATGACCGGGGAAGCGGGTAAAGTGGTGTCTGACACCCTTGTAACCAACAGATCTATCCCGCAGGGTAGTGTGATAGGGTGTATTTTATTTTTAATTTACATTAATCAGTTGCCCCAGGTAGTAAACTCATCGTGTGTAATGTTCGCGGACGACGTTTCATTGCTATTTAAATGTTCCGACAACAAGCAAGACAGAGATAGCATAACGCGCTCCTTCAACACCATTGAAAGTTGGCTATCTGAACACAACTTACAATTAAATAATAATAATAATAATAATAAAAATCTTTATTTCTCCCATCACAAGGACAATAAAATGTTAAGGTACCTAATTTACGTTTACTTATTTAACAATCCTTCGTGGTGAGAGCTGGTGTCTGTACTAGGTTACCCTGTATGACAGATCACCAGGCTCCCCCCCCTAAAGTAACAAACAATGATCTTATAATTTATAAACTGTGTAATAGGTATTTAGGTGAGAATAAGAAATAATAAAGTACAGGTATGTATTATATGGAGGTATATATTGATAATGGGTAATAAATAAACACAGTTATAATAGTAAATATAAATAATAATAAAAAATAAAATAAAATAGATATATACATAATAAATACCAATATATAAATATATTAATATATAGATAATAAGTACGTGAATTAATATAGTTTTAGGTGTTTTGTTGGGTCGTGTGTGTAAATAATATAATATTACGTCCAAATCCACTTCTTCGTCCAAAAAACCCGCCGGAAATATATATCTACCATCGAAATCAGCAATCGATCTATGGAGTACCCATTTAGGATAGAACCAAAAGCAAGCCCTCCGTTTGGTCATAATCCCTACTTAAAAGCCAATCTGAAACTTTTCGTTTGCACATGTAACCTGGAACTGAATGTACTGTTAGAATTCTGTTTATTTTATTGTAAAGGTAGCTACCAAGAAAGCAGTAGAATTTTTTTGAGGTTTTAGTTTTAAAAAGTAAAAAGTAAGGTGGGGCAGACGGCAGAGGAATTTCTTTTATTTAACAAAATGTTTACATTGTATGGAGTTTCGCAGTGTTTTTTCATAACTACTTGGAGAATAAATAGTTGGCGTACAGTCATAACCTTACATAGTTGGTATAAATCAGCTGTAGGGTAGCGAATTGGTAGAAAATTACTTACTTTCAGTATTGTTCTTTGGGCTCTCTCTAAGTTTATCAAATGCGTCTTAGCTGCTCCACCCCAACAAGTTATGCAGTATGAAACAATTGATTGGCATAATGCATAATAAATTGTTTTGATAACTTGTTTATCAGCTACATTACGTAGTGTTTTAAAAATAAATATTAATTTTCGGCACCTAGTAGCCACAGAATCAATATGGCATTGGAAAGTTAGCCTCCTATCTATCCATACACCCAAGTACTTAAGCTGTTCAGTTCTTTCCAGGACAGTGCAATTACACGTATGGTCATCGGGTGCATTGCAACAATGCACTTTTAATTTAAGGTCCTCTGGTGGCTGGTCAGCTTCTCTGAAGGAGAAAGTCATATATTTAGTTTTCTCACTATTTAAGGTAAGAATACTATCCACGAGACGTGAATTTACTCTATTAAATCCCATCTGTGCGCAGCGAAAAACCTCTTTCCAGGAGTCTGCACTGAACATTAGGGCAGTGTCATCAGCAAACGATATAATATTCCCATTATTTAAATGCATTTGACATACATCGTTTATGTAAATAAGGAATAATGTGGGGCCAAGGACACTGCCCTGCGGAACACCGAAAGTGACACTGAGTTCATCACTGCACAAGTCTCCTATTTTAACAACTTGCGTTCTATTTGTGAGGTAGTCCGCAAATAGTTTGAGTTGTGTTCCCCTAATACCTATCCTTTCCAATTTTTGTATTAAAAGTGGGACAGAGACCGTGTCAAATGCCTTCGCCAAATCTAAGAATACAGCAATAACTTTTTTGCTTTTATCCATTTTGGTGATGATATAGTCGGTCAGTTTATCCACTGCATCTACAGTAGATTTTCCTTTCCGGAAACCGAACTGAGAATTGCTTAAAAGGTTTTTACTTTCGAGGTATTTAATTAACCGACTATTCATTAAGCGTTCTAGAACTTTGGACAGGCTCGGTAGGATCGAAATGGGGCGATAGTTATTGACACGATCTCTGTCTCCTGCTTTGTGAATTGGGACAATTTGGGACTTTTTAAAGGCGTCAGGGAAAATACCGGTGTCAAAAGATAGGTTACAGATGTACGTAAGTGGGGGAACTAGAATCTCCTTGTGATCTTTTAGGAATGAACATGATATCTCGTCTACTCCAACAGCACAATCACTTTTTAGATTCATAATAACAGTCTCCACTTCTGCTTCATCTGTAGGAAGTAAAACAAAAGACTGGGAATTGTTTTTAATAACTTCATCGGAACTACTATTATAAGAGTTTTGTACTGATTGATTGCGGTGTTTCGATAATAATGACTCCGCCAGATTCTTACCTACATTGGCAAAATAAATATTTGAGTCATTAATAGCTTTCTTTGGTTCCTTTGATGAAATTAATTCAAATGGAAGTTTCTTTTGCTTATTTGTGTAAGTAATTGTCTTTATGGTTTCCCAAAGTTTTTTGTTGTTTTTTCCTGCTTTCAGTAGTTCATTTCTTTCGTAGCTTTGCTTTAGTTTCTTTAGCGTTTTGTTACAAAAATTACGATATCTTCTATAGGTGGTTTGAATGATATCATTTTCTGGATATTTTTTGGCTTTTATATGGAGTTTATCGCGGTTTTTTAAGCAACGTAATAGTCCTTTAGTAATCCAAGGCTTTTTGGTTCTTTTGCGATTTGGTACAGTGGCAGTCTTAGTGTTGCCAGTTAAAGCGCGTGACAAGGATTCCAAAAGGAAGTTAGTAGCTAAATTAACGTTTTTTGTAGCATATATAGGTCTAAAATCTGTATTTTTCAAATCTTTTTCAATACCAATTTTATCAATTATTTTTCTGGTTTTGATAGAAGTACAGTCCATACGCACGGAATTTTCTAAAAATAGCATTACTGTTCCATGGTCGGTAACGGAGGTTTCAGCCACGTAACAGGAGGCAAGTAACTTGGTTTTAAGTATCATATGATCAATACATGAATTACCATGTGTCGGGAATGAGTGAGCAGGGAGCATACCATGATAAGCCAAAAGGTCAAGATATGAGTGAGCTCTTAGGTCTTGTGTATTATTAATAGTATTAATATTTATATCTCCTGTCAGTATACAATTTTTAGGATGTGAGCATTTCGTTAGATATAAGTTAAGAGACTGTAAAAATTCATCCGTGTTATATTGAGCTGGTGAACGATATATTCCTAATATTAATGTGTCTTTAAGTAAGATTGATATACAGTTTGCATTAGTTAAGGTCACCTCCTCATATTGTACTATTAAATTATCCTTACAGTAAATGACAACACCGTCGTTTTGTAAAGGATTGTTGGTTGTGAAGTAAGAGTTGTAACCTTCCAACATCGGTATATAAGAGTTGTTCTTTAACCAGCACTCTGTCAGTATAATGATGTCCCAACATATATTTGATCTTTGTAAAATTGTCAGAAATCCTGAAAAGTTACAATTAATACTTCTAATGTTTTGAGTTAGTACTTTTAGATGGTGACCTTGTTTAGGCACTATATCGTGAAGTTTATCAATGTCACATTGCACTGGATTTGCAATCGAGAATATATCCAGGTCGTCGGATATTTGTAGATTACTATTTTTATTTGTATCGAATTTTAAATACATTTATTGAGAAGGTCACTCCATTAGAGCTGAAATCGCACATTACAATTAGAATTGCTAAGCGATTATAATTAGTAGGGTTGATATAGAGATGAGTGTTGTAAAAGTGTGTAGTAGTACTGCAAACGTTAATTGTAGCCATAGTAGCAACAAGTTTGTTTTTTGTAAAGTTTCTATAGGTATAAAAATGTATATGGTGTGATAAAGTATGATTGTGCAGGTTTGTGGATGTTAATAGCAGGGATACATATAATAATAATAAGATAAATAAAATAGTAATAAAAAATAAAAATAATATTATAAAATAGTACAATAAATCAAAACATGGACGTTTAAAAAAAAATAGTAAACAGGTTTTCTTAAAATTAAGTAATCGAAAAAAATCTAGTTTTAGTCAGTCCTCTTTAAGAAGTTTTCTTAGTTGACTTTCATCGTCGATGCGGATTTTTTGTTGTCCTTCACTCTGGCGCAGGAACACTCTACCGTGCGCTGTCCAGCAGTATTTGTAACCATACTGATCCTTGAATTTACGTGCCAAGTAGAACAACTTTCTAGTGTTTGCGGTGAGGCTATCCGATATGTAAATTGGCAAGTTAACATCTGGAAGATTGATATTCAAATCTGATGCCTTAAGGCTGCTTTTGTTTTCTTTGTTATAAGTCTTAAGCGCGTTCTTTATAGCCTCTTTAGTTGATGTCGAAGTAAATTCGGTTATGATTAGATTGCCAGGGTTTTTACTCTGTACACGAAAAACATCTTTTATTTCTAAGGTCTGAATAGGAACCTTCAGGGTGCTACTCAGTTTAAGTACAATTTCTGTTAAATCCTTCTTGGATTCCTTTTCTTTCATAGGAATGCTTCTTATCTCTATAGTAGTAGATTTTATTTGCCTCTCTAGTAGTTCCACCTTTTGTTCAAGCTCTTGTACGTATATCTTTTCTTCTTTCCTTTCTTTTTTCAGTTTTTCAATTTCAACTAAAGTAAGGTCGTATTTGTTGGATAAAAACTGGATGCTATCTTTTATATCCGAGTTTTGTTTTTCCAATGTAGATTTCATATCTTGAAATTGTCTTTCCTGTCGCTCGGATTGTAATTTAAATAACTCTCGCATTTCCGCCATAAAACTCGTCATATGAGCTGGAGTTCCGTCAGACGACAATCCCGCTGGTGACGGACTTCCTACTGCGCGGCGTTTACCAGTTCTGTTGTCTTTATTAACATAATCAGGATCATTGTTCGCTGTAAAGTCCGGCTCAGAGTCGTATTGGGGAGGTATTGTCGTACTGGAAGAATCTTCATTGTTGTCCTTACTAGCGGTATTTGGGTTTTTTTTAGTAGGTGTACGTTTAAGCGGCATTTTTGTTTTATAGGTGATTTGATAAGCTGGGCGAAATTAAATAATGAACAAGCAGTGACGTTCGCAGTATTTCGTAGCCGCGTGTAGCCGTTAGCTACGATCACGTCAGGACGTAGAAAGCACGTAGAAAAACCTGGTGCCGCCCTCTATATTTTATGGGTTGTAGTTAGTTCAAAAGGCCAGGGCGTAGCGCGAGGCGCAAGCTTGGATCACTCTCTGCAGGTGGATTGATAATGTGTCAGTAGTTCAGCCTCGTGGCGTTAGGTGGCGCTGGTAGTAATTTGCGTTTTATAGGACGACTTTACCGTTGCAGGTTCTCAAAAATAATCTAGGTTATGTATTTGGGCACTTCAAATTTGTTTGAAAAACGATCACATAAATTAACGGGTACGTTAGTTATATAATTTTAACTGTTCACAAACACTGGTCGGCAACAAATATAGGTTACGAAACGTGTGTTCCGGTGCAGATCGTGTTAAAAATAAATTCTGAATTTCTTCAGGTTTACTGGAGTTTTTTGATTCACAAACATTTGGTTAGCTGATCCTATGTGTTAAAATCGTGATTAACTGACTATCACTTTGATATTGTCACTTTGAATATAAAAATTATAAGGCAAAACACAGAGGCGATGTTGACACTTCACCAGCGGTGGGGGGGGGTCTAAAAGGAAAACGAGGTTGATACAGTTTGGACCACACCAACGAACTAAATTAGATCTAGGACAAG
Source organism: Teleiodes luculella (assembly GCA_948473455.1). Classification (NCBI taxonomy): domain Eukaryota; kingdom Metazoa; phylum Arthropoda; class Insecta; order Lepidoptera; family Gelechiidae; genus Teleiodes; species Teleiodes luculella. Next base: position 5,636,903 of record OX419596.1, read on the forward strand.
TACTAACCTCTTTAAATATTGAAGAAACAATAGAATTTAAATTGTTGGGACTCAATATTGACTCAAATTTGAACTGGAAGGGTCATGTCGAAAAATTAAAACTTAAATTATCTAAGTTCACGTACGCGTTGTCGGTTCTAAAGTCAAACACTGACATAAGCACGGCAAAGAGCGTATACTACGCGTATGCACATGCATGGTTGCGGTATGGTGTTGTCTTGTGGGGTCATAGCACCGACGCAAATGACATATTCATACTGCAAAAGAAATGCTTACGTGTTCTTTATAATCTTGGGCCACGGGTTAGCTGTAGACCATATTTTATAAAGGAGCATATTTTATCCTTCCCTTCGCTATATATCTTAGAAGCAGCCAAATTCGTGAAAGATAACTTAACAGAATTTAAGTTCTATACAAGTGCGCGCCGTAAACATATAATAGAACTCCCGAGAGCAAACCTACAAATATTTAAAAATAGTCCTAAATATAGATCAGCACAAATATTCAACAAACTACCCGACACTATAAAATCCGAAAATAATATTATTTTATTCAATAAAAAGCTAAAAGCCTACCTCATTGGAAAATGCTACTATACTACAAACGAATTCCTCGAAGAAAAAACTAAATAATAATTCATAAATTAAATAAAATAAAAATAATAATTTTACAATAATAACAAAATCTTATAATATGTAATAATATCTTAACAAATTTATTTTTGCCATGATTAATTTTGCGTTCTGCTCAGAAACTGATTGATATTATTAAAGCTAACAATACTAACCGATTTCTATAAAATATTCGTATTTCTTTATCAACTGTACTAATAACTAATTACAAAACTAACTAAAATTGTAATCAATTTGAATTGTTAATTGCAGTGCCCTAACGGGGTCTTGCTGTACTGGAATAAAATGTATAAGACCTATTGTAAAAACAGCAAATGGCAATAATAAATGATATGATAAATGATAAATGATATATTTAGAGTCCTTACCACCACTCATGGCGGATAGCCGCGACGTCGGAATCGCATAATGCACCGAAAATTAATACTTATCACCTTCAACATAAGGGAATTGTCATTTTAGTTCTCACGTTTTCCTCACGCCATGCGTGGTGGTGCGGGCTGTAGCGTGGTCCGTGCACTTACCGACAATCTTATCCATGGTCTCTTGCTGTTTAACGGAGGCCAGTTCAGTGCAGGCCTTGCGCTCGGCCTCCATCCTCAGCAGCAGCTGGTCGAAGGTGACGGGCTCGCCGCTCACGAACAGGCAGCGCGTGCGGTACACGCCCAGCGCCTGCTGCGCGCCCGCCAGCTGGGGGAAACTGCGGCAGCACGCCACGGCCGGGTGGTCCGACGATATCAGCACCAGCAGCGGGTCCTAACCAATACGCGGGACATCTCACACACGGCCATCTCACCACAAACTAGGCAGAGCCTGTACTAATGGCTGTCAGAGAGCTGATATACATACATCACTATCACTACATAGTATAAAACAAAGTCGCTTTCTCTGTCCCTATGTCCCTATGTATGCTTAAATCTTTAAAACTACGCAACGGATTTTGATGCGGTTTTTTTAATAGATAGAGTGATTCAAGAGGAAGGTTTATATGTATAATACATGCATGATATACATAAGGATAACCCACAATTACCACTTTCCCGTGCGGAGCCGGGGCGGGTCGCTAGTAAATAATAGTACTAGGTACAGAAGGCGCATTCTCTGATAGCAAACGTGCGAATTTAATTCTAGCTACCACGCCACTAACGTTCAAATTATATTGAACGCGTCGAACGTGACCCTGGCTATAATAGCCTACCGTTTGTCGTTGCGCTCGTATTAAAACAAAATACACCTTAAGGCCGCGCCGCGAGAGTCCATATTACCACAGACTAAATAATAGTGTCTTCATAAGCGCGCGCGTTTTTCCTACTAAATGGCTACGTATTCGGGGCCGCCCGATGTAGGTACATTCTGGAGCTCTGGCGCGGAGTGCGCCGAGCCTGACACGGCTATCTGACCCCAAACTAGATATACATACATAGGTCAGGGAGCTGATATATGTACATACATACATATATAAATGTACAACATCCAGACACAAGGCAAACACAAGTGCTCATCACACGAATGTTTACCCTGGGCGGGATTCGAACCCGCGACCTTGTGCTTCGTAGGCAGATTACTACCAATTAGGCTGACGACAGTAATGTTCACTGCCTTCAAAATAAACTATCCCTCCCCCCACAGCTCACGGCGGAGAGAACTGCGGCTAGAACTGTGTTGCAGCAATGAAAACAAACGTAAGTAATTGTATGAATCATGCCACAGATACCAGCGGCGCAAACGGCAAACTGAATAGTAGCGGCGGCGGCGGGCTACTATTCGCTCTTAGGAGTGCATTCGCGCGAACCGTAACATACAAACGTGAGGCCGTGGATTTTGCCACTTTGTAAAGTATAGTAACGCAGAATATTCTATAAAATGTGCAGATCGCAAACCGTGCAATTCGACTTGCTAATGCTACGATTCGGTTTAATTGCAAGATGAGGTTACTTACATTGGGATTGCAATGTTTGAGCAGCCTAAGCGACTTCCCGCAAAGCAGTATGAACTTGGCGAGCGGTCTGAGGAACTCGGGTACGGCTTGGCTCTGGGCGATGTAGAAGCCCTTGTCCCAATACCGCTTGGATCGCGTGTTTACATGCGCTGAGTCTTTGCGGATGAAGAACTCGTTGAATCTGTCGTCCAACTCGCCTTCGAATATAAAGCGCTCGATGAATCTGAAATGCCGAAGAAATCTTCTGATTATTCTTAATGAGATAATTGTATGTTAAAATTAAAATTGTGTTCAGTATCTCATACTATATACTAAGTGTTAGCACAAATTGAAGTATAAAACGCAAAGTAAACAAGTACTAATTATATAATGTCCGTGTATGATAGCGGAGCGTCCTTACTTGAAATACACCTTGCAAATAGCGAGCAGGCTGCTGTACAAGGTGCGCGCAGTGGTCTTGTGCGTCACCATCGATATCTCATTGAACAAATACGACATCAGCTCAGCGCCTAGTGGGATAGTCGATTTGCATTCTGGAAGCAATTTAAAAACATCCATTACCTACAGTAACTGCACGATTTGAATGCAAAGTGCGTTACACTTTCTTTCTCGATATATCTATCTTATTTTAAGTAACTTTGTGGAATATCGTTTCTGTATAATATATGCTCTTGTATGTAACAGAGAGTATAATCAGTTTTATTTAAAAACGTACGCTTATCTATTTACCCTTTATAAGGTAAAACAACTTTACAAAATCTATACGTTTTCGACTTTATGTTGAGGATATAAGGTTAAAATTAAGGTGGCAATATAGTTAAATAACTGTATCAATAAATTCATTTTATGCAAAAGAGAAGTGACCCTTACCTGGCTCCATTAACTTGTAGATGGAGACTATAGTCTCTATCTCGTACTTGAGCGGCTCCGTGTGGTGGAGTATTTGAAGCAGAGTGGGCATGCAGTTCACATCTTCATTGCTCGTTTTGCAGTACTCTTCGTATATCTCTGTGGCTTTCAGTCGGAAATCTACTAAGTACCGTCGTATAACTTCTCTAGCTGCCTGTAAAAAATATATACAGGGGTTATTAAAGACTTGCACTACTATAAAAAACTGGCAAAACTGAATGGACATGCCTAGATCGTTTACAGTTGTCAATCAAAGATCTATTTGACGCGTTCATTACACTACGTTTAATTTCAAACCTACGCTATTTAGGGTATCGTTCATTCAAAGATAGACCGTTCATCTTCCTTTCCTTCCTTTTTGGTTCCCATTAGAATGAACGAAATAAATGGGCGACTTAGATTTAGGTTAATAAATACTATAATGTGCCTAAAGCTGCATCAAGAATGTTTTCTATACAAGTAAATACGAAAGTCCTAACAACTTACTTCATAAATAAGTCCATTGCAATGAAAATGTTCATCCAAGGATTGGTTGAAGGCGAATTTGAACAAACGTCTGTAGTAAGTGCCAACTAACAGCAGATCGGAGATATAGCCTTTGATATGTTCCTTGGATACTCCTTCCAAGACAAGATTTTCCTTCATATAGAAACAGTTGGATTCTTCGCAAAAAGGAAAGGAGTCAGTCGCTATTCCAACTGCAAATTATCAATAATTATATTTAAAAATGCTGCTTATGATGTTTGTTCAAGCAAGGCTGAAAAATACTCAAGCAATTGACTGGTTCCATTCAAAACCGGACTGTAAAATCATACCGTTAAGTAGTAAATTATAAGAATTATATTGATCGCTGAAAATGTTAAAAGTAAACCTTTGCCACTGGGCGGTCACTCCATACAGAAAACGCATTTTGACAACCTACTTCTTTTTGAATAACAACTGAATACCAACTACAAGTCAATGGCGCTAGGCGCTATGTAAAACACCCCCGAACACCACCGCCGGAGACCCGCGGCGCCTGCGGGGTGCGGGGCGTGGGGCGCTATATCGGGCGGGGAACGAGTGCCGGCGCGGGGGGGTGAGTGTCCTTTCTGTACGGGTTAGTACTATTATTTTCTTCTGTACCTTTGCTTACAATTTTCTAATTTAGAAAATGGTAATATGGTTCGATTTTCAATTGAGCTGTCAGTATAATTATATTGCGCGAGTATTTGCCCGTTCTGTTCGAATTTAACTGATCCTATAACTCTGCCCAACTTTCAGTAAACAGTTATTTTCGCACTCACTCATGAGGTACATGATGTTTCTGATGAATTGTCTCTCAGATATGACGCTAAGTTCTCGAAGTGTGGCTCCATAAATTCTTCTCCATAGTAGCATCTCTCTGGAAGACGTAGCAATAAGTTGTCTCTCACAAATTGGAGCCATTTTAGCTAGAGATAAGCAAAAAGAAACATTTGAATAAAAAATACTATTGCTTTAACATACAAGTACATATTACAAAAGTAATAATAATAGCGTCGCCGGCGCCCTTGCATCACCCTGCATCTTCCCAGAAGAGGCGCGACAAGACAAAATATCATAATTTTTATGTGTAAGCAATAAAGAGTTACTTACTTACAAAACGGGGCTGTAATCAAATCATATCAAATCAAGTCGTTTTAAGAAGCTAGTTGTGCTCAGAAAAACGTGCACAACCTTTTCATTCGAATGAATACCTTGTTTCATGTTATTTTAAGATTTAGTGATAACTTGTTTGCTGGGGACTTTTTGTTCAGAGGGGCATATCATGATATCACAAAAAAAAATTTATCAAGGTCTTCACTCATCACAGTAAAAATAAGTCTTGCTCAACTCTTTAACGAACTAAAATTTGAACTTACATGCTACCTCCCAAATATCATCTGGAATATTTTTGTCCATATTGGAAGCTAATTCCCAGATACACACAGACTCTTTGTCATGTCTTGAATTTGCTCGAAACACCTCCTCCACCTCAGCAATATTTGGAGTTTGACATATCATCTGAAATACACACAGTTACATCATGTCAGGTCTGGTTCCTCCGTATTAAGTCCATGAAGCTACTAGTTATAAATCAATTAATTTTACAGAGTTCTGGCAGAGACTTTAGGTATGTATGCTAGAACCATTATGTATTCTGTGATCATGCTTACGTAGTACTTATAATCAACTTTGGCAAAATTGAAATATCTTGCCAAAGGGGATTAAAAGCTAGCAGACAGACTTTAGTATAATTTCTACTATTTCCCATGGCTCCCCATTTTTCTTACTGGCCTAAGGTATTTTCTCATGGTAAAAAATTGCACTCAAATTAGATATCCAGGAAAATAGTCTTAAAAGCTGCATCCAAATGTTGTAGTATATGCATGATGTCCGAACAAACAAATAGATAGACAGCTAGTGGCTCTATCTCTTGTTGAATAGAAAAACTAATTACTAGTGTTATAAAAATAAGACGTCATATGCATTTATTTATGGGAATATTATTCAGCTATCCTGTATATCGATTTGTATTTTTACGACCTTTGCGTCGAACCCTGGCCACTAGACTACTGAATGTATTGGATGGAATGAAAATAGTTTGTACTATGTATGTGTTAATAGTATTTTCACCCTGGAATAATACCTCTTTCCCATGTAAAAAAAAAAGCAAAACATAACAAAAGTGTAGCCTAAGTGGCTAATCAGGTTTTAAAATTTTCTCCTCTCTACTAAACTCTATAAAATTGTTATATACCTTAATATTGCTATCTGAGACAATTGCCACAGGTATTTGCAAGTCCCTGGGTGCCATCAGACGGGGGAAGTTCACCGTGCTTTCTGAATACGGTGACAAACACAAACGGGTTGATTTAGGAGACGGCAATGACACTGGACTGAGGAAACTTCTTACTTCCACCCTGTCTCCATATGAAAGCTCTGGTATGACTGCAAAACATGAGAAATTTTATTTATTTGTGAAACAGTAACTGTATGAATCAGACCACCACCCTCTAAGTGAAGGAAACACCTGGAGGAGGCTTTTGTCAAGAAGACAAGCTAGGGGGAAATAACTTGAAGAAAATGAAATTATTGTTACATGTACCCTAGAATAAGCTATAAATAAATAACTGTATGAATGGAGGTTCTAGTGGAGGCGTTTGCCAAAGGGTAGATTCAGTGTCCTGGGTATCAAGTCTGGTGAAGCTTGATGAGTCGTGCCTTTGCAATACAAGAGCAGAAGGTCAATAAAAAAAAATTATATGTAAACAAAAATCTGTAATAAAGGATTTTTATTTTCTATTAGGTATTTTTGTCCCACTGCTAGGCAAAGGCCTCCCCACTTTTCCTCCACCTCATCATCTCATCTTATTTAGGGTAGATGTCCATACATACAATAAAATAGACAGAAAGATTGATTGAAGTTTTTAATAAGTTTTAGAAACAGGATTGATTAACAGCAAATCCTTTTTTGCGTATTAACATCCAAAATCTTTTAGATCTTTTTTGCGTGTTCTGATTTAAAAACTTTAAAAGTCAATTTACTTGCCCAGTGTAATGTATATATTATACATTAAATGTACTAAACTGTAATTATTTAATACTGTAATATTATTATTATCCATCTTGTATAATAAAAACCATGATGTTGATTTAAAATTTATTATACTAACAATAATGTTTGTTACTCACATGATCTTGAATCAAAGGTTTCCACAGTATAATCAGTGTATGTGCGAGATTGGTTGTTGGATACAGCAACTTCTTGTTTTAGAGAGAATGGCAACTGGAAAACATGTGAGGGATAGTACGAGTATGGCTGAGGGGACCCAAAGAATTCACGTTGTGGTTTTGGCAGCATATCGTCTAATGCACCAAAGGAAAATGGGTTCTGAAAAATAAAAAAATATATATTATTGAGTACAAAATGACTATAAATTGTTGTTAATTTTAATTTATTGATTGACAAAATTATTGTTAATTTATTGATTAATACCTGAAATAACTCTGAAGAATAATTCTCTTTTACCGTATCACTCAAACCAACTAGCAATTTCAAAACATTATGAATTAAATCTCTGTTCTCTCCAAAATCTGTCTGACGAATTTTACTGATTGTCTTCTTTAATTCTACTGATCTCCTAAACTCAGCAACGTTCTTAACGTTTTTATGAGATGTTAGATAATAAGACAGTAGTTCTATTATGGGTTCTCCCTTCGTGTAATGTACTTCTTCAGCTGATTTCTTTAAAATTATTTCGTAAGCATGCGACCTCATTTTGGCTACAATACGCTTTGGCGGGGTTTTACTTTGGGCTTGAACATATTTTGATGCAGTCCTTGTACAAAGCTCGCTGACCAGCGCAAACACTCCTTCTTCATTTTCCATTTTGGAAATAAATGTTTTTTATTATTCGACACTACTCAACACCAATTCAATCATACACTTCCCGGTCCTTTTTTTGGCATGCTCCATCCATATGAAAAGTTGGATGGAGATAGCTCAGAAAAACAATAGGCAGGCAGGAATGAAGGAACATAAAAATTGGAAGGAACTAAAGCAAAAGACTATGGAAGATAGAAGCAAGCAAAGCAAGCCAACAAACAAACAAACAAACCAACAACCAGCCGGGTTATGCCGGCTACACACGCGTGCCATATTTGCCAAACAGAGCGAGACGCAGTTTTGTGTTAAAGCCGCACTACACTCTCCACAAAACTAGACGAGACGAGCGAGACATGGCCAATACGAGGGACGCAGTTATGCGCAAGAGTGAGCGAGGTGTATTTGCATCTCATTCTAACGCATAACCGCGTCTCTTTCGGCTCTCGGGTTTTGTCGAGAGTGTAGTACCGGCTATAGGCACATATTACATTATCAAAGATCTATGAGTCAAAGATATTGGACAGTGTAATACAGACGATTCATTTTCTCTTTGATCATAGATTTTTGACATTTGTTGTTAGATTGCATTGCATCCAATACGGTCATAGAAACAGGTGTTGCCAGTTATTTTTTATTTTTTTCACTCGGAATTTAAAAGCAAATATAAAAACAAAGAGTTTTTAATTTCTTGTTCGTTAATATGTTTCAAATATTGTAATGTAATTCTTTTTCTAATTATATACTTGCATAATCTTGCTGTACAAATTTAAAATAACAAAAAACAAGCCATATTAAAAATTACGATGTCTTCGAATTCGCTGAGATCTGGTAACCCTGACGTCAATACCTGTCATCAATCTGTCTGAAATAACGGACGCTGCCGTTGCAATAGTACGTGAAATAGGATCAAAGAACTTTTATAGTGTAATACACAGGTATGACTCAAATAGTCAAATAAATAGGATCTATAAAGCCCGACCAAAGAAATATGACACCTCGCCATATTGCGGAATTTTAATGGAACTAATTTTATAAGGGAAATTGTTGCCATAGTCGTAAAAATATACACGTGGCGCCCCCAGAGCAGGTTTCTTATTTCTTTGGTCAGGCTTTATATGATCATATATATGATCCTAGATCTTCGATAATGTAATACCCCCCTCAGTAAGCGCGATGATTTGTATCTCATTCTAACGCATAACTGCGTCTCGCTCTGTTTGGCAAACACGGCACTCGTGTGTAGCCGGCATAACGTTTGACGTAACGTATTTTGAGAGGAAATAATGTACGACCGATATTACGTGTACTATGCCTTCTAACTTCTAAATCTATCTCACAGACTTTCAATATATTAGGAGGAGTTCTATCTATATCTATATATCTGTGGGTCCTGTGAAAAACGATCCAACTTAAAAACGCTACTTTTCAGGAGAGCGAAAAAACTAATTTTGGGAAGGTTTTTTGGCCATAATTTTTAAGGATCTTGGTCTTTTTTTATTAAAGATATATTTTTAAGATCAGCTTTGAGAGCTCTATTTTATGACAAAATACTTTTTTTTCTAAACTGCATATTTAATAAGAAAAAAAAGTTAGAACCCTACTCTTTTTTAATAATGGTTCGGTGAAAAATGGTTCAAATACAGTTAGCCCTTTTAGAATTCTATAATATTTTGTGTTAAAAGATCTAAATTAACTTGAGACTCACGAGTTTTGGTTTAAGAGATCTAAATTAATTTGAGATTAGGGGATGTTTTTGTGAAAAATGGTTTAACTCAAATTAGAGCTATTTTTAACAATATACGTCACACAGTTGAACCCTATGGTAACCTTTATGATATAAGAGGAAATACATCAATAACCGTATAGTTCTAGCAAATACGTACATACATATGAGAGACGTTTGCGAATGGCGCAGACGAGTGATCTGCTCTTAATGTGAGAAGAACAATTTCACCCGTAATTCCAGCCAGATGCCCGCCCCGCAAACCCACTGCCTCATCCCAGCCCGCCGCGCGCATGAGGGATTTAGGAGCTTGCCCCACAGTTTTTCACCTCTTCCACCCAGGTTCGCGAAGACTAGTGGTTCTGCCTAGTATACTCATCACCACGGCACCATCAAGAGGCTCTGGTTTTACAGCTGTCCCGGCATAATTGCCCCCTCAAACCTACCGGTAGACCTGTAGGTCCTGTAGAATAGTTAAAACCTGTGGTTAAAACAATTAAAATGTTTTCTAACGTCAGACGTCAGTTTTGCTACATCGTTCATTTCTATTCTGTTCGTGCCTATTATTTCCCATCTGGGCATTGAGAATATTAGATAGATAGATGTCTTCACAAAAAAAAACTACATCTATTCTATCAGAAGCGCGACTCCCACCTCTCTGATTTTATCTAAAATATCTATGTTATTAACGCAGTACAAATAGTAACAAAAAAAAACTTTCTTCCTCATAACGCAGATACACACATGATAAAGGCCATTATAGTATTCTGTATTACATTAATTTTATGATCTACACGTCAAGATAAATTTATCTCTGCACTATCTAATATAGGTACAGCCTAGAAGTTTGTATCCATTCATAAAATATCAGGGTCCAGTTACACGTTACATGCAGCTTCATTTGATAAATTACAACAATAGTAAGTTAGCGTAGCATAAAGTACTATGACGAGAGATTATCCACATTTATCTGTCAAAAAGCTGTGAGAAACTTGGCATATTGAAATATTCTCCAATAGGATGATGAGATGATATACGCCGCGCCGTGCTAGCTCCCCACCCCAGTAGCCAGAACATCATCTACATACCTTGATCTACGAAATGCACCTTATGCACCTCTACTTCTAGAGAATAATTAATGGTCTTCTAAAGGACAAAGTGTCCAGCCGCATATACACGCGATACTATAATAATTACAGCTGAATACTGTACATCGTATCGTGTATTTTGTACAAAACGATGGTCATCAAATCGTTATGTGTTCTATTGAATTGAAAGTTTTGGTTTATCCTACTACTACAAATTTTCTTACAATAAACCATTTAGTACAGTCAATAGTATAGCATTTTCAAATTGAATTTCATTACGGTTTCACAGGGGAGGATTATAAAGCTATACGGTATAGTTAATAATCGATTTCTCTAGTGGCCGTGGCCGTACATTATTTGACCGTGCATAATAGGAACTCACTGAAAATTGTACAAAAAAATAAAAAGATAACCTATTTGTACTTGCTGAACGAATACCCAAATAAACTACCCGATTCGTTACCAGTTAAATCCTAGTTTTTTAATGTAATATTAGGGTTATTATATTAAAAATGAATCAAGCTGAAGTATCTAAGCTAGTTTCTAAACTTCGCATCAAAGTTAAGCCCGAACCTCGCAAGCTTAGAAATGTTCAGGGCCCTGAAGGAAGGCTAAATAAATTACGTAAAACTTTAACAGGATTAATTAAACATGAACGAATTGAAGTCAACTATCATCGAGGAGATGAAACAAGGCAGTATGCCGAGAGGGTAACTAAAATATTACGAAAGTCAGAATGTTGTATGTTTTAGGTTAAGTCGTATTTAAATTTAATACTGCTCTTTGTTTTTATTTACAGCTTATATCTGAAGCTATTCGCCACGGTGACTGCCATAAACCTACTATGGAGGCCGCAGATTTCTGGCTTTTGGAGAAAGAACTTGTTCACAAATTATTTAAAGTTCTGGTCCCCAGATTTGAGAACTGTGGCACGGCTTACACTAGAATGTATAAAGCTCCGAGACCTGCATACGCGCGTTACAACGAAACTGCAGTATTAGAACTCAGAGGAAATCCATACCCTTCCCTTGTCAACAGACAAGCAAATAATCGGATGCTGATACAAAATGTACTACTGGATGCTGCTAAGTATGACTACAGACAATCAAAGTATGCAGAAATAGCTGATAAAATTGGACAAGTAGAAAAGCAAGCACGGGCAGAAAATGATAATTATCCAAAAGGAATTAATGTTGAAGATAAAAATGTTGAGAGCTAGATTCTTCTTCAATTTAAAAGGACTAAGGAATTATAGTATAGTAGAAATTATTAGCTTTTTTTAACACTATTACAACTGAATAGTACTTATATTTGTAATGGAAAAAAGTTACTCTTTGTGTCTGAGTTAACTTCATTCTTGGAAAAGATAATGCAAACCAATATTGTAAGTGACTAATGGTAGGAATTATAATATTGACGAAATTAAATGTTACACCTTTCAAAGTGAATAAAATTTAAGTATTGTCCAATTAATTGTATGCATATTTTTCGTAAAGCCCGACCAAAGAAATAAAAAACCTCTCCATATTGTGAATTTCAATGGAACTAATTTTATAATGGAAATTGTTGCCATTAACATAAAAATATACACCTGGCGCCGTCGCCCCCAGTAGGTACAGGATTTTTTACTTTTTCTGCTCTGCTTTTTTGTATTATTTGTTATTCAAAGACGATAGACGGCTCTCTCTCGCTTAGTTTCGATTTCGACTGCTCGCAGACTTATTAATTTAAATTATTAATCTTGAAATAAAACTTTAATAATAAAATACCTACTAATATTTTTTAAGATCATCTTTTAACTTTATTAACAGCACAGAATACTGAACACTTATTTAGGAAAAGGTAGTCCCTAGCAGGTGGTAGCAAGCAGCAGTGAGTGTCACCTACACTCACATCATAAAAGCTAATGTAAGTTGTTGTAGTCATAGACATAAAGTTGATATTCGCTTGGAAATGTTTTATAGTGTAATATAAAGGTAGGTACATTACATAATAGGTATGTGTATTTTGTATGTATGAAATGTAGTGGTTGTAGTTGTAGTATGTATGGATAAGTCTAATTTATCTATCTTGTTAAACAGTTTCTTTATTTATCACACAGTGAGATAAGGTAAGGTACCTACCTACATACTTATACAACGTGTTTCATAAAATACAGAAATAGCAAATATTTTTCATAACTGCAGTGACTTAATACGATATTCCCAACTCTAGTAGTCAGCAGCTGTTATAATTTGACATGAGTGCCTGCCTACCTACTTCACTTGACAGCATTTGGGTACCTACCTACCTACTCATTAATTTACCTTCCCGAGAAAAGAAAAAAACATTAATAGTTTAAATAAAAGCTACTTTTAAAAACTAAGCGGTTCAAATAGGTTAAAGAATTTAAAAGTATGTTTTTCTTGAAATACTTTCATCGCTTTATAATTTTCGTTAAATATTTCGTTTTTGTTTCTAGATTTTGCCTTTCACAGGGAATAGTACTAAAATATCCAATTATGTAAAATATTCTTAATTAACCATAATAATCTACAAAATTTAATTTAATTGCATTGCCATAAAGTTGCAACCACATCTACCAGCCGGCACGGCATCGGATCGAAACGAATTTTACAAATTTATAAACGAAATTAAAGAATATATATACCTATATACCTATATCCATTATACAGTATTTAAAGTCTTAAGTGTGACCATCTCAAAAATGGCGAATCTGCCACACACGGACCCAAAAATCTGCCAAAATCTGCCACACTCGACGTTAAAAAATGCCAAAAATATGCCGCATAAATATCAATGGAAACAAAAAAATAGGTACAACGAATTTAATTAAAATTCTTAATAAAGTCGGTATACGGGCGAAAGTTTTACGTGACAACGACTTTGAGTGGTAAAAATTGCGTGCCTTTCACTTTTTATGTCTGTCTCTCTCGCTCTTAGGCGGGCTAACCATCATGCCCGAGTGGAAGGGACGCGTGCCTCTTACTCGCTCTCATTGTGAGCGCATAACGTGAGCGGAGCGTAACGCAGTTTCTTGAAGTGTCACCCGGAAAACCAATTTATAAGACGTTGTCACGTCAAAACTTTTTGTAGTATCACTGTGAAAATTTTTTGAAACATTTTTTTATCATATTTGTGGTTGGTTTTAGTGATTATAAAGGAGACAGGACTCAATTCGTCCCTAAACCATTTCGCTATTCTACGCGAACTGTCAAATTATTAATCTGACGTTCCTTATTTTAGACGATCCTAGCCAAACGCAATTCTATGCTTGCGCCATTATTAGTTACGCTTAAAATTGCTATCTAATCTGACTAATCATAGCGGCGATTAAAATTGTCCCGTTATACCTCAAAAACTTGATGAAATACAACAATTTTTGTAAAAATTGTGAATGACTATTATAACCTTTAAACAATTTTGGAAATTCAGACAGAATGGATGACAAAGTGATAAAAAACCGTAGTTGTATTGTATCGGGAAAAAAGTAATATAGGAACTAGAAAAAGTTTATTTAGGTAAAATTAAGAAATATTAATGAAATTTAAAATCAGATAGTGTAAATTTCCTTAGATGCTATAAATCTGCCATAATCTGCCACTTTTGTAAATCGTCTGCATGATCTGCCACAGGCAAAATTTAGAGGCAAAATCTGCCAAAATGGCAGAAATCTGCCACAAATGGTCACACTGAAAGTCTACTTTACCAAGTCACGCACAGCAGCTTGACGGCCGGCGACGTCCGCCCGTCACGCAAACATGCGCAGTTAAGACTTTAAATACTGTATACAAGGTTAAATTTTGTTTAAATTTGTAAAATTCGTTTCGATCCGACCCCGTGCCGGCTAGTAGATATGGTTGCACCCTTAGAATTTTCTATTTATAGGTAGGTACCTACTCTAAGGTTGCACTATTATTCTTTGCCAGTACCAGTGCTTCCGCGAATAATAGAGCTGGATTCATAATATAGGTACTTAATGAAAAAGAAATAGGTATTTTTAGTTAAATAATGTTACCTACTTTTAATCAAGTGAAAATGTCTTGCTTGCCTGCTACAGGTCTTATACTCGTACTTGGTCAGTAGACTCCTTACAAGCAACCCTTTTACCTCTTTTTTAGCTTTACGGGTATTATTGTAACACCCTGTATAGTAATTTAAATGTTTTTAAACAAGAACTACTTATGGCCAGTGAGTGCGTCGTCGTAGTCTCTCTTACTAGTTTTGTTGCATCACATTAGTTGGGTACATCAATATTTCACCAAATAATCTTTTGGAAAGCAAATATGCATTGTGAAACTAAACCAAAAATAGTGGTTCTTGGATCTTGTAGTGTGGACTTCACTACGTAAGTTTATTTGAATAGCTACTTACACTAACTAGGTTATGTATTGCTTATTAGGGGTTTCATCAAAGGTTCATCATCTCATCTATGTAGGTACTTGCATCAGAAAGACAGAAAAAACGTGGAAAAGAACCTACACGTATACCTACCTACCTAAATAATAATTAGGTGATAGGTGGGCTAATATTATAAATAAATTAACAAATTGTGCAAGACGAGGATTGTTGCGTTGTTTTTACGACGGACGACACGATATCGGATCGAAGAGCTGATAAATCATGCATGAAAGACTGACAGACGATAACTAACTGATTGTGGTAACTGTGATGGATGGTGCGTGTGTATCCCCGCCATATCTATCTATACTTAAAGTGTTTCAAGTGTATTTAATGAGCATATAATTTATAAGTGTTTGAAGGTAGTTGTAAATTGTCTAAGCGATTAGGTACTAGCTTACTTTTTTTGCTACTTCTGATATTAAAATAAGTTCCTACCGTGTTCCTACTTTAGATATGCTCCAAGACTTCCGAAACCTGGAGAAACGTTGCATGGAACGAAATTCACTACTAGTTACGGAGGAAAAGGCGCCAATCAATGTGTTGCTGCAGCAAAACTTGGAGGGAATGCCTACATGATCTGTATGGTAGGTTCGTGTATTGATGCAATACTTTCTACCTACCGGGGCGTATAGACCAATCACCTAAGTTTTATTTTCCACAGCTTGGCGATGATCAGTGGGGGCATCAATACAAAGAGCATCTTAAAAATGTAGGAATTGATGTTACACATGCTTGTGTGGCACCCTATGTTACTACAGGTATTGCCCAAATATCAGTGGCTGAAAATGGTGAAAATCAAATTGTGATTGTTGCTGGAGCAAATGATCTTCTTTCTAAAGCAGATGTAGACAGAGCAGAACAATTTATTAAATATGCTGATGTGCTTATTAGCCAACTCGAAACTCCGCTTGAAACAACATTGGAAGCTTTTAAATTAAATACTGGAGTAAGTGTTACTATAATAGTAATCACAATAATTGTGATCGATCATAATAAAATTTGTAATATTATTATGAACATTATTGTACTTGGTTATATTATAGTTACATGGGTAAATTATTTTTAATTCAAGCACATTTCCAAATTTTTAGCTAAAATTACTAAACGCTGCGCCTGCGAAGGAAAACATCGATGAAATACTTAAGTACTGTTCTATTCTTTGTGTGAATGAAATTGAAGCCGCTATTCTCACAGGTCTACATGTCGATATATCGTAAGTTTGAGTATAATTCACAAAAGACGAAATGCTTGCTTGGTTAGCGTGTGGGTGGTGTGGGTTTTGAGCACGTTTTGAGGGTAAACTACCTCACAAACCCTTGTGTCAGAATCATTGAGCCGCTTACGTTCTGATTGCTCATGTCACATCCGTATATAGTAATCGGGCCCAACGGCTTTACGTGCCTTCAGAAGCACAGAATCATCTTTCTTTTCAAACTATCTGGTGATTTAGCCTGCAATCAAACTGGGGAAAGATTCACAAAGTGATAAGTATATTTTGTTCGAGAAGTACCTATCTGAAGTGATTTGAACCCAGAGTATTTGACCACTCGATCAGAGAGGCTGTTTTTGTTAAAAGTGGTAATAATCTTGTGGTATTTAATTGACATAAAAGCAAATCTTTTGCTCAGTTAAATTAGATTGGGTCAGTCAGGCTTTCTAAGAAACATTATTTATGGCACTCCACCTGAAAGAGCTTCAGTGAATTTTTGAAACGGTTCAACCGGACTTGCAACCGGACTTCTGCTACTAAAGGAAATTCATGAAGCGATTGTCTGAGAGGAATAGCGATTAAGGAACTATACTAGTCTGTGTATAGATACCTACTGAGAAGAGTCGTTATGCAGTAGTAAAGCAAAGCAAGCAGTAAGTATTCGCTGATTACTTGATCATCAGGTATCGAGGTAGATAGGGGCCTACTTAAGATCAATGAGACGATCAGTTACAATATTGACCAATGGAAGACGCATAATTTAATCTGTTGTAACATAGCTATTCTAAGCAAAATTATAATAAACCAAAAATCTTAAAAGTACCTACTACCGTTAGTATTTATAAGATCCTTGCACTTGTAATAAACTTAGGTAGGTACTTGAGACACATAGTCATGTAAACTGCAAAAAAAATATTTCAATTTCTTGTCAACTCTAAATGTACCTATACTTTTTTCAGTAATGTAGCAGTAGCGATTTTAAAGTTGCTGAATGCGGGCTGCGGTCTTGTTATTATAACGCTTGGCGAAATGGGAGCAGTTTACGCATCGACACAAGATAAACAACCCATCCATGTCATGTGTGATAAAGTTTCTCCCGTAGATACAACGGTAAAATAATCAAATAATCTATAGGTAATATAAATATAATTTTTGTGTAGTTTCATATTAAATGGGTTACAGATATAGCCCGACGAGAAAAATATAATTTTTCGCCATATTGGAATTTCAATGTACCTACAGTAGCCAGCACATGCGGCTGGACATGTTGACCCTGAGAGCGCCCGTATTCCGTAGAGATAGGGGTGAATTTCGTAGTGCGAATGTCCAACCGCATGTGCTGGCTTCTGTACCTAACTAATTTTATAGTGAAATTATGGCTGCCAAAAACATAAAAATATTACATGTGGCGCCCCAAAGCAGGTTATGAAAAAAATAATCGTAATTTATTTACATAATCGATTTTTGTAATGTTTACAGGGGGCAGGAGACGCCTTCGTTGGTGCTCTAGCAACATTTATAGTAACGTACAAGGAATACCCTATGCATCAAATCGTCGGTGCTGCTTGTGAATATGCTTCATTGTCCGTTACTAAAGAAGGTACTCAAACAAGTTATCCGTTAAATTTTAAACCTTTTTGTACGGAATACAAGTACACTAAGTTATAAAGAATAAAACTAATATTAAAAAAATCTTGGAATTTTATTTCTAAATACATAAGCAAATAATTATACATTAATTTTAATATTTAGGTAGATATATATACCTACCTACAGATAAACGTATGCTCCTACGCTAAAAGATACAATTTAGACAATTATTATTTAATTCAAATCAATTACCTGTTCAAAGCCAAATCCACGATGGGCATCCACAGAATTAATTATTTAGGTACATACATTAAACAGGCAAATAAAATATTTCAATTCAAACTCGATACATTACAGAAGATAAATCACCTTATCTAGGTACTAAAGGTTTTTCGTTTGTGTTTTAAGTGAAGTAGTAAGTATATCTAACCCAAAAAAATTGTATATGCTAGCATATTATTTGAATCCGGCTCAAGAACTGAGAATTAAACTAGCATATACATAGCATAGGTGCATTATAATAATTAATAATATTATAGGTAAGTAAATAAAAGTTAATTAACTTATATTAAAACCTGACCAAAAAATTAAAAAACCTGCTCTGGGGGCGCTACATGCACATTTTTGTTTCAGTTAACAATTTCCATCATAAAATTACTTCCATTGAAATTCCGCAAGATGGCGAAGTTTTTTTAATTTTCTGGTTGGTCTTTCCAAAATATAACACTACAAATAAAGCCTGAAAGAAATAAGAAACCTGCTCTGGGGGCGCCACGTGTAGATTTTTACGACTATGGCAACAATTTCCCTTATAAAATTAGTGCCATTGAAATTCCGCAATATGGCGAGGTTTCTTATTTCTTTGTTCGGGTTTTACTACGAGTACAATCGCACTAAAACATAAAAATTCAATGGTACGTTATTAATTAATTTATTCCATCCAACCACTCATATTGTTCCATAGACGAATCGTCGGAAATATCTGCGAACCTGGCTTAATGACGTCATGCATGCGTGTCGGCGCTTGCGTTGCTTTCGCACTCGTAGGTACTGAATAAACGAAAACGGGGCGCGGTACCGGGAGAGCGCTATAATCGCATTCCAGCGAAGTTTGCAGATGATATTTTCGACGAGTCGAAAGCTGGTATACTATCTCTATTGTGCCGATAGTCTTACAAAACTCGATCTCTATTTTTTTTAGTTGTCACGTTCATGGTCATGTCTGATCATCTTTCTTGAGGTCAGAGCCAGACTGTATTAAACTAAGTCATTTTTGCAACACAGTTATTTTAGTGAGTGGGAGTAAAAATAATACATCACACACAGAATAACGACACATTGAACATAGACAAAATATAGTGCCACAAAAGTGAAGTGATACGTGAAAATAACTAGCTGCAATAATGACTAAGTAGGTACTACTTAGGACAAATTCGGCAACGGTTGATTTGTTAATCATCAATGTTTCGTAACACAAGTTTGGGGTCAGTTAAAAAAACTATACAGGTACATACTCGAATCGTACCCTGCCTGTATGATTAATCCAGAAAACGAATAATTTAGGAGCTACGCTAGCTAACTATAAGTGTGCTAACGACAACGTTGCTTATGTTGATTGGGGCTTTTACACTAGACGATAAAGGAACAATGATTGTGGAGACCATACGTCATTGGGAGAGACCGATATCGTGATTGTCCCATGAACGAAATAATGCTCTATCTAACAAAATGTGAGCCAGACGAAAGGAATAAGAAACAAATAAGCTCCTTGTAAATATTTTTTAAATTGAACCTAGTAAACTCAATGAATTGCTCTAGTTAAAAGCCCTACATACAGCATTGGCACAAATAAAAGCGCTTTCAATTCAAGCAATAGATAACAGTTTATTCGATTGTAATAGGTAAGTACTGTCTTTAACTCGTAAAGTCGTAAAATAACAAGTCATAGGGATGGGTTTTTTTTTTTATTAAGCACGTTAATTAGAACAGAGAGATGGGAGCCCAAAAAATACCGTCAAAATATTTATACAATCGATTAAACCCCCAAAATACAAAAGAGAGGGGCTATATGAAGCGGGCGAGACTTCGTACTTCATTGGGCGAGACCAATCTCTTTGATTCAATTACATCACTAAAGTTGATTGTCTGTCTATTATCGATTTATTTTTCCGACGTAAAAAAAAGAATCTCCTTCATTTAATCGGAAGGTAGGTAACAAACATGGGAGAAGGGGCACGTAACGTTAGCCACGTACGTACGTACGACGAGTACGAGTACGACCACTCCCTCCACAGTGTTACGAACGACCGAGAAGAACGACGGTAGGTACTTATTTCCTTCCATAAAAAAAAACGTTCCGCTGTCGGTCGACAATTTTAGGTCGTCGATGCATCCATCATTCACGCACGATACTAGTGATACTATCGATAGTAATTAACGCTTACGCAACGACACTCAAATGTTCTTTTTATTCATATCATAACGATGATGACTAGTTTCAAGCTTTGATGTTTCAAGTTTCAACAACCTGCCACGGATAAGCAACAAATTCACAGAATACCAAATAGTAGTCCCTTCCCTAGCACTGAGCATAGCCCTAGCAAAGGTGGCAAAGGGCAGTGAGCCACTCCATAGACACGAAGGGTTGCCAGATGACTGAGTTTCTTCTTTAGTGTCCTAATAACTAATATTAGGATTTTGCCATTTATCTGTCCCGTCCCGTCCCGATAAGAAGCTCTTTTCGTTTTATCACCTTAACGACTAAGTGACCAAAATCTCTTGTTAAGTACCATTATGAAAATGTCTGATTGGCTTGGTTCAAAGAGCCGCTTTTTTCCGCCTTACGTTCTCATGACATCCTGTGATAAATACATATTTTTTGAATTTTTTTCCCTCTCCTTATTCCCCTGGTAAATGTGGTGGGGCCCATGTCTGGGCAAATGGTCAGGCTCGGTGGGCTTGACAGGGTGGTGTCAATTGGATTTCAGAGTGGTTGAGAGATTAATTAGGTCAGAAGTTGGCCACTACAACGCGCACGTTTTGTGAGCGGGCTACCAAGCGAGCTGTGGTCACAATCACAACTGACGCACCCTATTGATGCGCGCCTCGTCACCCGCAAATGTACCTTTCCACTCTCGTCGTTGAATGCAGCAGAGTTGGATCGCGACTCGCGACGCTCCCGCCGCGCTGGCTGCACGCCAATGTAGCCTTAGCATTCCTAATTTTCATTCGTTCCCGTTCGTCCCCACATATTGGCAGATTTCATTATTTATGTATTGTTATTTTTTAACATACAAACAAAGATTATAAAGTGAGCTGTGAAGTTTAATGTGTCATTTTTAAATAATATTAATATAGCAGGCAAAGGCACATCACTAGACTCAGTCGACGTCGACAGACGACGACCTCTTTTCGGAGTTTTTGAAGTCATCTTACATTTTCACAATAAGAATCAGGCAACATTAACTAGATTTTAGTGTTGCCAAAATATGCCTTCAGATCAATTTTTGTTTTTTGTTTGCAACTCAATCTATTTTATTTTTTATGGCGGAAAGTGTACAATAATTATTTATGGAGAATAATTATAAAGTGTAACATTTTTTTTATAATCAGGTCATATATTACCACATATAAGTGGTAGGTTTATTCTCATAAAGTTTTTGTATTTTTTTATAAATATAACTGTGTATCAAATAATTACTCTTATTTATATTCATTTCAGTTTGGTAGGTCCTCGAAGTGAAATAGACCATGACATTACTGTTATTAACTAATGATGGAATCTAACTTCATTGAATCAAAAAATTAAATGTTTTTTTTTTTAATGTGGGTGGATGGATAGCCTTTACAGCATTTTAATGTGATACATTGGATTGGATTAAATTAATCTATTGATGATTTTATGAATAACATAGTATAATCTATAAATTGTACTGTAACTACATTTAAAAGAACAAAATATTTTCAATATTTTCACAAACAAGCGCTCCCATTATTTATCCATTCTAATAAGTAATTTTTTTTATAATCTAGATACTTAAATTATCAATAACTTTTATAGCTTATTTGTCTTTAATTTTCGTGTGATTTAATACAATATTATTATGTCAGGAATCAAAAATATTTCTGTAGTAATAGTATAATGTATGTTCCAAAAAATCATTAACCCAATAAATTTAATAAGAGTGTGGGCCTAAGGAACCCTCAGATAAGGATAAAATAATACCATAATTAATATTACTCATTTTGGTATAAAAGTATTATGGTAATATTACTAGTGCCATACATATAAACTGCTGAGTTCAGTTTCATTCACTATCTGTAATAACACCTTTAAGTCTTCTTCACAAGTTATGTATTTAGGAGCACCTAAAAATTCCACTGTTTTACCTTCCAGCTCAATGGAATACTTCAAATTCTTTGGACAGGTTACAGATTTAGTGCAGACTCCATTTATACATTTCTTAAAAACAACATGTGTTACTGGAGTACTCTTTACTTCAGGAGTGTTATCATCACTTTTGTGTACTATGGTAGAAATATTATTTTTAACATCTACTTCAGGTTCTTTAGAATCAGTTGCAGAAATATCTACTTTTGCAGTAGTTTCGTGTGATGTAGTGTCTGCTGGTAAATGTGCCTCAATACCTTTTTGAAGTGTCTCATCAAGTATGGATGGACTATTAGGATTGTCCATTATGTCAGAACTATCCTTCTTAGCGACTTCCTCGTCAGTACTCATTTGTACTGCATCTATTAAAGTACTGATAACAGAGCTGTCTACTTCCATTGGTGTAGGGTCTGTTTCCTGATTGGTCTCACTTGATTTGCCAAGCAGCATAGCTTCCACATCACTCGATTCTAAATTACCATGGACAATAGCTGTGCTTTGGTTATTTAATTGGTTGCTTGCAATCGTGTTGTCATTAAGAATATCCATGATGGAAGGAAAGTCATCTTTATTGCCTTCTGATGATTTCTCACCTGAATTTTCACTATTCATAAGGTCCTCTAGCTCGGCAGCAATTCGGTCATATACTTTATCTTCTTTTGGCTCCCCATCTTTAGGCAAAAAATCTATACACCAGTCATCAGAAGGCAGCACTTTATTACCAATAGTAGGCAACAGATTATTCAATGATAGATTATCATTTTTATTTTCAGTGTTTTTGCTTTCTGGAGTTAAAAACATTATACCATATTTCTTGATATTAGACTTCACACTTTGTTGCAAATTATAAGATTTTTTTGGTGCTGGTGTCCTTTTTAACCTGTTATTTTCTTTCAGTATGTTGTTAACACGAGGTGAAGAATTTTCACTTACTTTTTTGTCCTTTACATTACTAGCTCGTGACAATGTTTTATCACTTGCTTTAGATGTTTTCAGTAAGTTTGCTGGGTGCTGATTATATGCATTTCTGTGGATGAGAACCATACCATTCTCATTATTTTTCAACCTTGTATTTGGTGATGTAATCTGTTGGGTTGTTTTTCTGTTTTTAGGTGATCCACTCTCATATTGTATTTTCACTTTGGTAAACTTTCCTAATATTTTAGCAAAATCCATTGGCGTCACTACCACTGAACAATCACTGCATTTTCCTTCTCTGTATAAACGTTCTATGTTCTTGGGCATTTTAGGAAGTCGTCCTCTACGGTATTCACGAGTTTTATTAGAAATCATTGCGGTAATTTTCAGTCTGTAATTAAAAATAAGAGGGGTTCAAGAGTTCACTGATTTACCTACTATTGGATCTCTCTGGCATAACATAACCACATTTCCCGCGCAGACGATTTCACCACATTAGGACGATCTTTCTACTTGTAATTTAAGTTTTATATAAAGCTTATTATGTCACAGTTAGCTAGAATAAGTGTTTTAAGTTACAGAATCTATTGGTTAAACTAAAATACGAAAAAATCGTAAGCGTATAACCGATACACACAAACAGTCAACGTGAAAATGGCGTCTTCTAGTGATGTGTATATTTATGTACAAAATATGTCGATAAATGTAATGTATGTATGTATGTCGATAATGCAAACACACTGATGTGATGATGATGAGTATATTATTTATTTTATTTATTTATGATGAATTCTATTTGTTTTTTTTGATAATAATAAATACGATACTAGTAATTGATTAAAAAAAATCTAGTATCAATCAATAATGCAATACAAAGCGATAGAAGTCCACTCTGAAAGGCCCCCATAAAAAATATTATTTCTAGCAAACTAGCAATAAAATAATGTTAAGAATATTTTGTGAGCAAGTAATGCTAAAAGTAATGTCTAACCAGAAAAATAAAAAACCTACTTTGGTTGTGCTATATGTATATTTTTGTTTCAGGCAACAATTTCCATTTTCAAAATTAATTCCAGTGAAATTTCGTAGTATCGCGAGATTTTCAATCGATCAATGAGCATGTCAGTGTACTAATAATTTCTATAGTAAATAATAGATAGACTAGTTCTGTTGTTTCGCTGTAAAAAATAAGTAGAATACAATAAAATAACTTCCATTTTATTTTGCCAGTATAGAGGTAATTTTTTTTATTCAATCCCGCTCTCGAACTCCCATAGATAAAAATAGTAATTAGTGAATAAAAAACATACTTTTATGATACAATACAACTGCCTTATAAGTCTGCCTGACTGACCTGATAAATCATGTACCGATAATTCACACCCTAAAAGCGGCCAAATTTCAAGCCAATCAAATTACATAAGGACAACCAGTTTAACTTTTTCTGTTCAGCTTGACAGAAAATAATTGCAATCCAATACCCTGGACGCACACAGCAGGTTTTTTCGGAACAGAATGCCGATTTATTGCGTAGGTAAGTACACACCAAGCGAGCTGTATATTATGCTGAAACATTATAAAATTTTCCTCTTTTATTATTGTACTAGCGACCCGCCCCGGCTCCGCACGGGAAAATGGTTATTGTGGGTTATCCTTCAGTATATTATGCATGTATTATACATATAAACCTTCCTCTTGAATCACTCTATCTATTAAAAAAAACCGCATCAAAATCCGTTGCGTAGTTTTAAAGATTTAAGCGTACAAAGGGAGGGACATAGGGACATAGGGACATAGGGACTTGTATATCTGTATATAATTAAGTTTACAGTGCCTTAGTAATGTAAGTTGCTGTCATACTGTAAATTTCGTTTAAAATAAATAAATAAAATAAATAAATGGCGTAAGCAGCGAGCGGCCCGCCTCGCCTGAGCAGCTCGCTCGATTTATACTAAATTCCGTCCGGAAATAACCCGACGTGTGCGCCCCGGTTTAATACTTACCCTGGGCTCACCCGTTTAGGAATTCAGTACACACCAAGCGAGCTACTCGGGCGAGGCGGGCCATGCGCGCGCGGCATATTGTGCCATACAGCTCGCTTGGTGTGTGTGTGCGTGATAAATCTGCATTCGTATTGCATTGTTTGTGTATAAGTTTTTGGCCTTCTTTTATTGATTTGTAAGTACTAGCTGATCACATTAGTCCCAGTTGATAAAATGTCAACACGGTCGTCTCTTGATTTATTTATTCCTTGCTGTATATTATCGTGCCGTGCTTTATAGGGACTATTACATACTTCTGAAATCGGAGTTTGAATTCCAATCAATTAGTAAAATGTAATTAGAGAACCCAACATTTATTGATTCATTTGAAGGTGATAAGTTATTAATGAGTTAATTAAACATTTCACTAAGTTTACGAAAGTAGGAACTAACTATCATCAATCACATACAATAAAAATCGATACTATACTTACTTTCAGTAACCGGCACATCATTACGCTGACGTCATAAAAAAACAGCAAGCGCTGAATCAAAATGGCGGCGCCCCTTGCCGTGTCATAAAATATTTCTTCCATTTTATGCCTGCTATTACGCTAAGTTCAGAGCATTGTATTACTAGCTTTTGTGATATAAAATTATAAGACCATTTTAAAAATGGCTTGGGCGATGCCGCCGTCAGCGACAGGTCAATGGGCCGCTGCTGGCATGGGCATGGCAATGACGCCTGATATGAATTCTATGAACATGGGAAACTATACTCCGGAGCAGTGGAATGCCATGCAACAGCAGAACTGGCAGCAGTGGGCTCAGTGGCAACAGCAGTACGCACAATGGCAGTCTCAATATGGAGAAAAGGTAAGTAAACACAATTTTGACTCTTGAGTAGTCCTGTCCTGGTTACTGTCATCTATACTCGACAAGACTTGCCTGGCCTGTTCTGTTTCCTAATGTTTATAGTCCTAAAGTCGATTATCTGAACATAATTTTCCTAATATTTGATTGTCCTAATGTTTGATCATCCTAAATATTGATTATCCTACCGTAATACTTGTCCTAATATTCTTTAGTCCTAATATTAATGTTACTAAAGTTTGAAATTCCTTATTATGATCCTCCTCTCTTATATATCAAAAAAATCCTTGGTAGGTTGAATAGTAGGTAATAAAAATCTTAGATCTCGGTTCACACGCCCAGTAGTAATTAATTACCGTTATGTATGAGTTCAATTTTTCTCATATACTTTACCATTCACATAACTTTAATTGTAATTGTCCTTTAATTGTTTTGAACACTTGATAATAGTTTAATATTCAACATTATGAGCAACCAACCAAAATTTTAACAGCAAGACCTGCAAGCGAGACTGACACGCACGACTGACTGACACACATTAATTCAATTCAATTTCTTATTGTATGGCGACACACATTATTTTGTGTGTCATTTTGTATTTTAGTAGCGTGTTTACTAAATGTACCTTGTGGAGACGCCAGTGACGTCACGAGCTTGTCTATCTTCGGGTACAGTTAGTAGGAACAACTTTCAAAGTGACTACTACTAAATATACCTCTGCAAGATACGCCGACTCGACCTACATCGGGTATAGTTAGTAGCACTATTTAAAAATAAATCGTTACTAAACATACCCTGCTTAGATTACAAGAGCCTGCTTGGCTTTGATCGGGTATAGTTAGGACTGCACATTTTTATTGGTAGCTACTATCTATACCCGAACATAATTCGTAACTTTCGTTACTCTAATTGTCTCTGTCGCGCACCGGCTTCGCGTGCTATTTTTTTCCTTCTTTATTTGTTTGTTTACTTTAAACGTTTTTTTCTTCAAGTTTATTGGTTTTTCGTGGTTTGAATGATTTGGATAACTAAAAAGTTAGTGAATCGTAAGTTTAGACACCAATATTTGTATTAACTGCTAAATAAAGTGATTGATGTACTATTTGATTTTATCAAATTTATGTTCATTGTAACAATATTTTTTTAAAATATTTAACTAAAATAATAAAATAATATTAAATATGTGGGGACATCTCACACACGGCCATCTGACCCTTAACTAGGCAGAGTCTGTACTATGGGTGTCAGACAACTGATATACATACGAGCATATAGTTACATAGCATCCAGACACAAGGCAAACACAAGTGCTCATCACACGAATGTTTGCCCTGGCAGGGATTCGAACCCGCGATCCTGTGCTTCTAAGGCAAACATAGTACCAACTAGTCGAACCCGCGACCCTGTACTTCGAAGGCAGACGTACTACCAACTAGGCTACGGGGCCGTCTATCTCATCATATATCATATCACTAACCACATACGTACGTATACTTAGTGTTTAAGTAACAATTAACAATTAATTACTAAACATACCCCTTTATGGCATTCTAAGTCGGGTGCACTTAGTAGTTCAAATATTTTTATCATGCTATTTATTCTCGACCAAAATCCTATAGGAGGAGGTACATTTTGTTGATATACGATGCTGGCATTCAAAATACTATTCACTACCATTAATACCGCATACATTAAACATTAAGCATACCCGATTATGAAATCACTAATCGGGTATACTTAGTAGTTAAAATATTTTGGAAGCGCTATACTAAGTATACCCGACAAAAACTCCACAGGGAATCTCCACAAGGTACATTTGTAAACACTTGGCGCGCATCATTCACTCCTAAATATACCCGATCATGATACCCCAACTCGGGTATATTTAGTAGTTCAAATATTTTGAAAGCGCCGTGCTAAATATACCCGACCAAAACCCCATGGGGAGTCTCCACAAGGTACATTAATTTAGTAAACACGCATTTTAGTAAACCATTTATTTCTTCCTACAATACAGTTTTATCTTTGTGGCTGGCCAAAATAATGCCAAAAGTTGTCGTGTATAATTTGCTAACCTGTTTTTGCTAAGTTTTTTATTTATTTATTTAGGACTATACATTTTAGGAATTTAAAAGATTATAACTATGGACATTAGGGCTTACCATCATTAGGATGAAAAAAAAATAGGGCAATGAACAGTAGGTGTTAAAAAAATAGGACTAGGATCATTAGGACAATCAATATTTATAGTCCGGTCAATAAAGAAATGTAGAGTGCGTGAGCGGGAGCCTAAGCGATTTCTTCAGAAACTTATTCAGAGTGCTTAGGGATAAAACATACTAAAAGTCCCGACGTCTAGGAGGTGAGCTGGAGGGGGGAGGGGGGGTTAAAGGTTCATTCAGTTCATAAAGCTTCATTTTTAAGTTTTTCGCCAATATTACAGAAACGGTGCGTTGTAGCAAAATATGATCTTAGATGAAATGAAAGCTTATAAAATTCTCTACAACTTTTATTCTATATAAATTTTTCATATTCCTAACCGTTTTTGAACTACACGCTTCGCAATTCTACGTTAACGAGTTATTCGAAAATGATACCAAACTTGTCATAGTACTTACGGTTTTAGAGATATAGCGTCAACAAAAAGGGCAGCAAAATCCAACTTCACCCCCCTCCCCCCGGCTTCAGAGGGAGTACAAGTCATGGGTCCCGGTGGATTTCTACTTAGGATCACCTATTCTACAACCATGCCAAGTTTCGTCGACTCGTCCAATAAAAAATGTTTCCCATACAAACATTTCAATAAATCCCCTACTAAACAGTACTTCCTACATTTCAGGCGCGTGTAGTTCAAAAACGGTTAGGAATATGAAAAATTGATATAGAATAAAAGTTGTAGAGAATTTTATAAGCTTTCATTTCATCTAAGATCATATTTTGCTACAATGCACCGTTTCTGTAATATTGGCGAAAAACTTAAAAATGAGACCTTTAACCCCCCCTCCCCCCTCCAGCTCACCTCCTAGACGTCGGGACTTTTAGTATGTTTTATCCCTAAGCACTCTGAATAAGTTTCTGAAGAAATCGCTTAGGCTCCCGCTCACGCACTCTACACCCCCCTTTGAGCCATTCGTTGACCGGACTATTAGGACTAAAATGCTACGGAAAATAAAAAGTAGGATAACAAATTTTAGTGATTGTGGTGTGGACATTTTTAGGCTCAAATTATGATAATGACGATAGCTTATTGATTTGCTGTCCCCCTCCCACATTTATCAATAAAAAAAAATCTATATTCTAATTAAATCTAAAGACAAATACAAAAAGATATGTATAAATAATTATTAATTATAGTTTAACAGTAAAGTTAATAGCATGATAGAATGCACAGATTTTAAATTAAAAAAAAACAGCTAATGAGGTGTAGTAAGTATTCTCTGAAGAACAGTAAAACATGTTAATGAGAAGAAGATACCTTAGTCTCCCTAGTTTGATGATTTAATTTCTTTCTAAAAATTTCACCAACCCTTTTGTTAGAGTAAATCAGCGAACTAGTGAGACTAAAGTTGAATACCCACAGTAGTCTGCAGGAGTCTATATAATGCAGCAGTAATGTCCAGCAGTGGACTGATGTGGGCTAAATAGATAGATAGATAGATAGATATAATGTAGACTGTTACATTGAAATCATCAAACTAGCGAGACTAAGGTGTCTCAATAGCTATTAGTTATTATTATTATATATATTTAGTTTCATTTTATTCACATGTAATAGAAATTTCAGCTATACTAGTCTTTTCCATATGTGGAAAAAGTTTAAAATTATTTACATTAAAAGTGCTTGAGAGTTCGGTGTATATTGACCATAAATGTCAATCAACACATCTGATAAAGGCAAAAAAGCCATGGGCAGAATAATAAAACAATTTAAAAAATATTACTTACATGTTGATTGAACTGTCCACTACAACTCTTTACAACATATCAATAGAAAATAGATAGTGTCACAATTTCAAAAACACATTAATTACAGTCTGTTTAAATTTTTTTTATAGGCCTTGTAATCTATTTAAATCATTGTTAGGTACGTTCCATTGATGTGTAAGATAACAAATGTTATTTTCATTTCAGTATGCTCAACAAATGCAAGTCATGCAACCAATGAGCGGCATGCCCCCTCTCCCACCAGGGAGCGCGGCAGCGCCCCCGGCCCCGCCCCCTCCCGACAAGCCGCCACCGCCACCCCCTCCGGACCAGAACAACCAGCCTCTCTTTGGGAACGCTCCACAGCCGGTTTCTGTGCCTGCACCTAGCCAAATGAATGCTGCCTCAGGGTATATCAATGCAAACTTCACAGGTAACAATCAGAATTGGTCACAAGCATCTGCAGCTGCTACTCAACAGGATGCCAACCAGGGCGCGGTCAATGCGGAAGCCCTTAGAAAGCTTGCAGAGGAGGAGAGGCTTTTTGATATTCAGTTTCAGAAATGGGAAGAAGAAATCGAGAAGTGGAAGAAAGAGAATGTCAACCATCCGGATAAGGAGGCGTACAAGGAGTATGAAGCAAAGTTTGAGGCCTGTAGGATGCAGCTATTAGAGCGCCGCAATCAAATGAATCAACGGAAGGCGCGGCTACTCGGGAACACGGCGCAGGCAGCCAACACTGCCCCCACAGGTAATAATGTACCCCCTTCTGCCACATCTTCTCACGTGCAAAAGCCAGTTACTAAACCTAGCGTCAATCAGAATGTGCAGCCACAAAATTACAATAATAAGCCTACTCCTAACTACTCAAATAAAAATAAAAATATGGCACAAATGCAGTTCAATGAATCCTCTCAAGTTTCTAACAGTAATAATATTGTTATTAACACCCAAAATAGCTATGAAGCTTATCAAAACAATCAACAAAGTATGGAGGATTACTCAGTAAGTGGTAACGATTTCTTACCTGCAAATGCAAATAGTAAAGGTATACCGGGGCTAGATTTAGTACCTGAATCTGATAAGTCTACAAACAATCAGGATGTTATAGATATTACTGAGGAGAATGCACACCCAGTTGCACCAGACTATTCAAAAATTTCCAAAGGTATCAATAATATATTGGGTGATGAGAAAATTATGAATATACTATCTATGGTTAGAGTTCAAAATGTTCCTGGTGGAAATAATGCTCAAAATTTACCTAGAGGCACAGATGTTCCCAATACCAGTGGCCACACTGGTTATACAGGTCCTGGAGGACCTATGAATCGTGGTGCTCCTAGTGCTCCCAGTGGGCAATATGGTCCTAATGCTAATTACGATATGCCTTGTAACAATAATCAGTGGGGCAGAAATGATAATCAGTATAACAATCAACAATATGGAAACTGGCAAAACACACAAATGAATCAGCAAAGACCTCCTCCTCTTATGCAACAAATAGTCAATCCCCCTATGCGTAATAGAATGTATGATGATAGTCAGAAAGAAGTACCACAAGAACAATATTATGATGCTAATTCTCAACATGGCGGTCCCAACATGGGACCTAGATCTACTGGGCGTCCCAACATGCCGCCGCCAGGGAGACCGCCATTACAGGAGATGGGTGGTAATCAGGCAATGACGGAACATTATAGAGGTTCCTTAGATAAAAGTGGCGTGCATAATGATCGCAATATGCCCATGCATGAGAACCGAATGCCTCCAATGAATCAGCCCCCTCCCAGGCCGAAGTGGGTGGAAGATCCGCTTTTTACACCATCTATTATTGTTGAATATGAACACAAGCCACTAAGATTAAAAGGTAATCATTATTAAAATTAAATTATTTTCTTTTCCATGCCATGGAGTCCTACCCTGATTTAATTGATTCCGCTGTTATATGTCATGTTATTTAAATTAATTTTGTATCCAATCCATTTGCTTAGTCACAATGTTAAAATTTTTTTTAGATAATTAAGAAGTTTCTTTAATTTATTTACATTCATTTTACTAATTACTCTTTTATCTTTTTCAGGCCGAGAGTTTATCGAGCCAGTGCACACTTTTGACTACAATCATATATCAAAAGAAGATGAGTATAAAAAGAAGGACTTTGAAAGAGAGGTTGATGAGCTATTCGTGAGAAAACCAAGGAGGATGGATGATGATTTTACAAATTCAATGAGAGAAAATCGATTTAATTTGGATAGAGGAAATCGATTTGCTATGGATAGGGGTGATAGATTGTCAATGGATAGAACAGATAGATTTTCTACTGATAGAGGAAGTCGGTTTGATAGGGAGATACAATCTAATGATTTTGAAAGGAGAAGAACAAGAGAGGACGATCTCCCATCGAGGGCACCGCTTAGTGACGAATATGAAGACAGGCGGAGGCCAGAGCCCATGTACTACGATAGGAGACGTGACGACCGTGACAGCAGTAGACGTGACGACCGTGACAGTAGTAGACGCGATGATTACAGGGACAGAGAAGACTATAGAAGTAGAGAAGATTACAGAGATCGCGATAGATATAAAGATAGTAGGCGGGAGAACGCGACGAGCGCTAAGAGCCGCGACAAAGATACGCGGAAGCGCGGACGTAGCAGGGAGAGCGAGGCGAGTGAACATTCCAAGAAGTCGAAAGAGAGTGACACCAAACAGTCCAGTGAGGGGCCGAAACCCCTCATTATGATAGATGACATCCTGGAACCTCCGGGCCGGGAGATGAGACCAGACAAAATTGTCATCATTTTAAGAGGTAAGTTGTGTGATGTTTTTGTTGCTTAATTACCTATAATTAAAGAATGTTTGTATTATATTGTATTGTTACACATATATTATCTTAAAAGATAAAAGGGATAGGCACAATTAATTAAACTTAATATTTGTATTCTCCCAAGGTCCACCTGGCAGTGGTAAATCTTACCTCGCTAAGTTGATAAGAGATAAAGAAGCAGAATATGGAGGTACTGCGAGAATAATGTCCATTGATGACTATTTCATGCAAGAAGGGGAAACTGAGGAAAGAGATCCTATTACTTTTAAAATGGTGAGTATTTTCGCTTTACAAATCTTTAGATTTTATTTTTGTATGTTTGATGAATTCAATGTGTTCATTTATATGTTTGGGCATGTGTATGTTTGTAATGAATAAACTCAAAATCTACTGAATCGATTTCAAAAATTCTTTCACCATTAGCAATCTACATTCACCCTGAGTAACATAGGCTACCTTTTACCGCGGGAAAATGCCTCATTCCCTAAACCTAATTATAAAGAAAGCTAGTTAAATGATAAATTAGATTAGTATTGCAAAGTTGTTTTTGCTGCCGCTACGCTAGTACAACAAGCGCAAATAAAGTAAACTGTTTGCACGTTGATTTGAGGCAGGTCAAAGTTAATCCCATCTCTACATTAGATTAAGGGTTGCCAGGAAAAATTGCTACCTAAGCAATAAGTTGTGAACTGTATTTTTTGTAAGGTATTAATTCACTGATGCGGTGTTCAGTAAGGTGTATTAAATTCTATTCCCAGGTAAAAAAGCCGACTATGAAGTATGAATATGACGAGAGTTTAGAAGAAACGTACACAAATAGCTTAAAGCGAGCATTTAAGAGAAGCTTGACAGATGGGTATTTCTCATTCTTGATATACGACGCTGTGAATGACCAATTAAAGAGCTATGCCGACATATGGAATTATGCCAGACAAAATGGTTTCCAGGTACGTGTATGTGACTGTACAGTCTGACAAGGATCTGATTATTTTAGGCCTGAATAGGAACTAACATGCTCATCATACGAACTCCATTTTGATCTGTTTGGCCTCTTTAAATTATGTATAAACTCGTACATTATTGTGAGACGAGAGCCTGCCTTGGTTTGAGCTGTGAGAAAAGCTTATTTCTATCCAACTGTCCACATTCATTTGGAATTATAGATCCTTGTAAGACTGTAGGCTTTTCAAATTATTTTTAAAGCTTTACTAAGTAAGGATAATGGCGAAGGATTAGTGAAGTTGACAAACTACAGGATTTTTTTAATATTTGCTTATTATAAGTCATAACAATAATGTTCAAACATTCTATAATTTGTATAAATATTGAGAAATGATTTTCACCATCCAGTGGCAAGATAGTGAATGAATACGAATTTATTATTAAAAATATGTTTTGATGTTATAATAAATCACTACATAGTATAAGACATAGTCGCTTTCTCTGTCCCTATGTATGCTTAAATCTTTAAAACTACGCAACGGATTTTGCTGCGTTTTTTTTTAATAGATAGAGTGATTCAAGAGGAAGGTTTATATGTATAATACATGCATAATATACTTCAGTCAGGATAACCCACAATAACCATTTTCCCGTGCGGAGCCGGGTAGTAGGCTATAAAAACATTTCCGTAGATATTTCGTAGTAAAATAGTTTATAGTAAAACATAATACACTCACCGGCACATTTAACCGGCCACAAATCTCGATTGGTATATCTCGGGTTGATTAGAAATTACGATGTTTGTAATGTGTTGTAAATTGGAAGGAGTTCATTTTACGATAAATCTAACACATATGGCCTCATTTGTTAACTTGTGAAGAGTGGCACAATATCCCGCAGTCAGATATCCAAGACGTCATAGACGGAATGGCTGACCGTATGCGTGAAGTCATAAGAGCACGTGGAGGCAATACTCACTATTAAGATTGTCCTAATTTACATTTTTTAACATTTTTGTTAACATTCATGTCTCAAAACTTTATGAAAAAATGGTACTGTACCGACCCGCCCCTAGCCTAAAAAGACAATGAAATGTTTTGGAGGTCTTTCCTTAGCGTAGAAAGCACAATAATAAAATTTTCCTAAAAATCTCTAAAATCGAATAATTAATCTCAAATACATAGAACTAAGTTGTAAAGGGCTTATTATAATCAAATATGTTCAATACAGGTCGAATGTAACAAATAGAAAACCTTTTGGAAATTTACCTTTTTACTTTATACGTTCCTGTATTGAATTGAAATTTCCTAAGTACTTTATACGTTCTTGTAATGAAATCAGCCGATTCCTTAATAACTTCTAAACTAAAATAGATAGCACAATTCTGATTACTGATTTGGAATCAGGATAAGCGACACTATCTAAATTATGAGTTTGAGCAAGTTTTTATATTTTTGGCCGCGCACCTTCGTTTCGTGTCGTCCGTATATATGGTGGTGAGAGCGTCGGTCAGTAGCACATAGCGAGGGCCGATGTCGAAAAGCATGAAAAATACTTAGTAAAAGATAAGTATGAAAACGCTCTGGGATTGGGCTAGAAATAGTTCAACTCTCAAAAATATGTGAAAATTTGCTATTTTCAGAGTGCTAGGCGTTGTTTGCGAAATTTGCGTCTTTCGTCGGGATTACGGTCTCAGTACGATTGTCGACGTCCTAAACGCGTGTTTACTAAATGTACCTTGTGGAGACGCCAGTGACGTCACGAGCTTGTCTATCTTCGGGTACAGTTAGGAGGAACAACTTACAAAGTGTCTACTACTAAATATACCTCTGCAAGATACGCCGACTCGACCTACATCGGGTATAGATAGTAGCACCATTAAAAAATAAATCGTTACTAAACATACCCTGCTTAGATTACAAGAGCCTGCTTGGCTTTGATCGGGTATAGTTAGGACTGCACTTTTTTTATTGGTGGCTACTATCTATACCCGAGCATAATTCGTAGCTTTCGTTACTCTAATCGTGTCTGTCGCGCACCGGCTTCGCGTGCTTTTTTTTTCCTTCTTTATTTTGTTTGTTTCCTTTGAATATAAAATAATAATAAATATGTGGAGACATCTCACATACGGCCATCTGACCCTTAACTAGGCAAAGCTTGTACTATGGGTGTCAGACAACTGATATACCTACATACATATATAATTATATAACATCCAGACACAAGGCAAACCCAAGTGCTTATCACACGAATGTTTGCCCTGGCAGGGATTCGAACCCGCTACCCTGTGGTTCGAAGGCAGACGTACTACCAACTAGGCTACCAACTAGGCACATCATAATGTATTATCATATCACTAATCATATAATATACTTAGGTGTTTAAGTAACAATTAACAATTTATTACTAAACATACTCCTTTATGGTATTCTAAGTCGGGTAACAAGCTTGATTTTCGACACAAGCATAGGTCAATTAAAATTATTATTACTTTTCTCAATGCTTAAGTACATAGGGAATTCGTATAATAAAAATAAAAAACTAAGCCGGGTGCGCTTATTAGTTCAAATTTTTTATCATGCTATTTATTCTCGATCAAAATTCTATACGGAGGTACATTTTGTAGACATACGATGCTGGCATTCAAAATACTATTCACTCCTAAGCATACCCGATTATGAAATCACAACTCGGGTATACTTAGTAGTTAGAATATTTTGGAAGCGATGTACTAAGTATACCCGACCAAAACTCTACAGGGAATCTCCACAAGGTACATTTGTAAACACTTGGAGCGCATCATTCACTCCTAAATATACCCGATCATGACACCCCAACTCGGGTATATTTAGTAGTGCGAATATTTTGAAAGCGCCATGCTAAATATACCCGACCAAAACCCCATGGGGAGTCTCCACAAGGTACATTTAGTAAACACGCGTCCTAAACGCTTAGAAGGTGGTAGATAAGTTTCTATGGGTGTTTGGAGCTTGACCCAGGTGTTGGCAGACATTAGTATATAATTATAGAAAGTGCACGATTGCTAGAGTTTGGGTGTTTGCAAGTCATTCCTATCTTACAACCATGATGAGTATAAGTCGGTCGAAAGATAGACTCGCATCAAAATATAATATTTCTAGGAAAAACTTCTTACACATCGTCGCCCGCGGTGGAAGCTTAGACTTCCCTAAAACTTTAGTAAATCACGCCGACGCCGAATAGAGACTTCATCTTGTCTGACGCTTGAAGACGAGGTGTTTCTGGACTATCGTAGGTTTCCAATTAATCAAAGTATTTGGGTCTGCACGGAGAAAGTGAAGTTGGCTGATTCATTAGTTTGTGATGAAGCTTAGACGATGTACAACTTCCATGTTATTCCTATATACTGGATTGGAGACGTACACCAGTCTTCCTCCAAGGCATATCGTCTGTGGAGAGGCTTTGAGAATGAATGGCTGTGGAGAGATAACGCGATGTTGGAATAGCGTAGCTAATCTTAACATGCAGTAACATTAGGTTCTTCGGAATCTATTATACGATGTTCCCGTATACAGTTGCCGTTACAGTATGGTAGAGAGGCCGGCTTATTCAGCTATCGTCTCTTTATGGACTGACGTTCAAGAAGCTAGGAGGTTGTATTTCTATATGAACTCCTACTCGAACGCTTAGCGGCCCACCTTGGTGGAAAGCTTGGATTGGCTTCCATAATTGCTAGACGTGTGTGGTCTTTAAACATACCCAAATTATATCATATTCCCTATACAGGTAACAAGCGTTTGCCGTGGTGGGAGCTCGTAGACTACGGTCATCTTATAACGTTCAGGCTTTGTACTCCATTGTAAGCCCTGATACGTATGGTTCCAAACCATTTTGCGAGCGCCTACCTCGGTAGCTTGTCGACTACGGTCGCAACGAACAGGTATTGGTTCGCCATGTAAGCCCTGCAACAATCGGACTCACAATCCGCACCAATCGACCTCGGTCGCACCGGGAGATCAGATGGCATTGTCCTTTGGGATAGAGATCTTCGTAAGGGCGGGCTACGGCCTGCCCTTTTCTTTCACTTGAAAAAATATATATCTATGTATGTTTTAGTGGATTTGAGCCTCCGAGACCAGATATTCCCGGTGCGGAGAAAGGAATATTGTATGAATAGCAGTATCATTAGAGAGACTATACGACAGTATTCTAGAGGCGTTTGAGTTACAGTTGATGATGATGTTGCGACTGGTAAGTGTATTGGCACACACTCTTACTGGGAATTTTGTCCATTTAGAGACATATAGTAAGTGTATTGGCACACGCTTACCGAATTAAAGGATTAGAAGATGAGGGAGCGGTTTGTAGTCTAGCGACTGATGAATGGCTTTTCTCGTTGATAGTCCTGCCCAACCCATTTTATAAACTTTCATATATTATTCACAACTGACGTTGGTAGTTCTTATTAGGATAACGATGTTCAGGTATCAGACAGAATTCAGCCCGCTGTTTACAATAGAGGCAATGAGAACGGAAACACTGTGATATCTAAAAGAAAATGGGATATTACTCACAAGGCGTAGAACGGATCCTACCCTAGACGATTACAAAGGCCAATTAGATAAAATATAAATAGAGTAGAATTCCTGCGAAGGGATTTTAATTATTTTATATTTAAGAAGACGAGAGGTGCAGTTACAGTACTGTTTCATTTCATTGTTTTTTTTTACTTAAGACCTACTGTAGTTTAGCTACAACATTTTAAATTAACGTTCAATTAACTGCTTTTTAACTTACATTTATTGTAATTATCAATATTCTAAAGAATCAAGAGTATTCCATGCTAATGCAGGTGACCGGTTAAATGTGCCAGTTAGTGTAGTAGATATTTGCTGTTTTTTTTTTACTAAATCATCATCATCATCGTCTGTTTAAAATTAAGGCGGTGAATTAATATCTATTCGAAATTAAGTATTAAATTGGGAACTCTGAGTAGGTAACGTCATTATTAAACAGAAGTATGGGAACGTGATAAACCGTGAGCAGATTTAGGTAGGTTAATTCTATCAACAACATGGGCGGTAATTTCCAGGTTTATATAATAACACTGGAGCTGGACGCAGAAGTGTGCTTTAAGAGGAACATACACGGCAGGAGTTTGGAGGATGTGCAGGTGATATGTTCGCGGTTCTTCCCCACGCCTGCGCATCACATAGAGCTGGACGCGAGCACGCTGCTGCAGAGCGCCGCCATCGCTGACGTCACCATGGAGGACGCCTCCGATGACGTCATCGCGGAACATCACCCGCCAGAGGTGAGACTTGACGCGCCGCCACACAGCTGTTCGTTACCTTGCATTTGTTTGACGAATGTCCCACTACAAGCGCTGATCGATACCACCTGAAACTCTGAAACGATGCGCGGCAGACATGCGTTTGAAAGATTTTGTCTTGTACTAATCCATTTATGCAAATTGAATATTCTAGGAGTATATTCTATTAACATAATAATATCTTGATTATTAAGAGTAATATCATATATTTTAACAGGGTATTTTGCCCATGATTATTTTTGGATTTGTAATTAAGGCTAATAATTTAAATTTAATATCCCTTATATTAGATTATGTATTGCTAGGTTAGGGCTAATAAAGTTTATTCCAGCATTAGGAACTAATGCCATAAGGCGGTGCCTCTACCACAGGTCGAAACTTCTTTTACATCAAAATGGGAGAGAATGGACGACGTCGACAGACTAGGTAGGTTGTTGTTGACCCTTATTTAAATATTTTATTGTAATTAGTATTTAAGATGACGTGATTTTTACGTGATTATGGCAGAAACTCGTGCTACTATTGAACGAAGATTTATAAAAAAATAATAACGTGTTACGGCAACACTGAATGTGTCTTTTTCATTTATTGATATCCTAGTAATGCCTGCGTCATTTTATTTTTATTGACCTTCTAGGCATTTTCTCGTAGCCTTTATTGCTACCGTATGCTAGGATATTCAACGTTGCGTTTTGTGTTCTATACAATTGAGAACAACCTTTTTTTTGTTTGTTTACTGGTTTTAACTGATCGACAGTTTGTCAGGGCTTTTGTAATAGATGCGCGTTTGGTGGGTAACTAGAGCACGCTCTTGTTGCAGCGCGACTCGACGGCACAAGCAAGCCGCTTCGGCCCTCGCAGCTCTCAATGGAGGACTACCTACAGATAGACGACTGGAAACCCAACCAAGCCAAGCCGGGAAAGAAAACTGTAAGCATATTTCTCTTACAACTCTATCTTCATAAATCAATACTTGCCGTTGACCCGCAACAAAAAAGTTTTAAATATATTCACCCCAATTTAATCTTCGCTCCTTTGATATGATATGGAAACGTAGCTGATTGGATATTTTGTTGAACGAAAAATATGTTAGAGGCAATTTCGTCTCAAAAGTCGTTACAAAATAAAAGCTTTTTCTGTCATTTCGTTCCTTTGAATGAAATGCAAAAAACTTTTTTGATCCAAAATTTGTATCAAAAAAACCTCTGCATTCCACATATTATTGCGAATTTTGATAATTTTGGGCATAAAATGATTTGATTTCAGTCATTTTATTCCATCGTACCTACTATATTTTATCGGCAGAACTGTTGATATCGAGAACATTTAACGTTTTATCGTCGTTTGTTATTT
Source organism: Teleiodes luculella (assembly GCA_948473455.1). Classification (NCBI taxonomy): domain Eukaryota; kingdom Metazoa; phylum Arthropoda; class Insecta; order Lepidoptera; family Gelechiidae; genus Teleiodes; species Teleiodes luculella. Next base: position 5,677,311 of record OX419596.1, read on the forward strand.
TAAAGTATGCTCCATGGCTAAAGCGGTTACAATGATTTCGTTTTTATTAACATAAAAAAGGAGTATGGATTTACACCAGTTTTTACTTTATACTATTGGAACAATCGCGATTGTTACATATTACGATTTGTTTCATCGGATCTACTCTTATATTATAATACTTCCTTGAAACTTGCTTAACTATACAATTTGATAACCATACTTTCAATTTTTCAATTGAAGCGAAAATTACACAGATCATATCTGTTGAAGAAGTAATAAACCATTTACGCTGTGACTGTGACTGTCTTGCGAATTCGAAGACACAATTTAAACTGCCTTGTGGTATTCAATTACTAATTTATACCAGTATCCAATTTATATTCCGATATCTGTGGTACTTATGAAAATAGAAGGTGAGTTACTGCTTTTCGTCTCTTAGTGGGTATTTTATCGTATTGTAATTAAAACAGGTACGGTGGGCAGACATAGAAGAGAGAAGACAGCAAGAGAAGATGCGTGCCATCGGATTTGTAGTGGGTCAGACGGACTGGGACCGCATGACCGATCCCACTATGGGCTCGAGTGCGCTCACCAAAACTAAATACATCGAACGCGTCAGGCGCAACTGAGTCCACTAGTTCTTCAAACCAGCTTCTGACCCCTAAAACATTTTCTGACACAATTTTGTAGAAAGTGGGCTGATTGTATAGTGCATGAGACAACTCATAGATTTCATGTTATACATTTTCGAAATTTTTGGGTGTTAAAGTTTTCTGAATGATATTAGCTTCTACCTCGTACTAAAAGTATGCAAGCTGCGCTATGTATTTCAATACTTAAAATAATGTATGTACGGTCAACAACAGATTACACTGAGCAGTGAGCACTTGCCTCACGATTATGTCCTTCATTCAAGAGATATATAAAGGCCAAAGTTTTAAGGCTGACCTGCTGGCTGTACTTCATTCTTATCAGAGAGCAACTTGTATTTTAACTGCAAAATTGTCGCTGAAAATGTTTCTGGGGTATCTGATACCTTGAGATATTGGTTACAATAAGAGACATTTATGTTATCTCAGAAATAAGTAGGCATTTATGGAGTAATTGTTATGTTCTACTTTGTTCTGTTTACATAATATTAGGAAGTAATTTTGGGACAGAAGATTCTGTATTGCACTTAATTTTTTTCATTTTTTTATAAAATATTAATGCCTAGTTACCTGTTACGAGAGAGCGGTCTTCCTTCATTCGGTGTTTGGCTCACCGTCATTGGCACCATTTCTATTTGAAAACCTACATGGCCGCTACATCATGACGCATAATATAAGTCCTAACCAAATTTTATATCGTATATTATTTAGGGCGTACGTTGCGTCAGGCGGGATCACGACGCGTAATCGCGCGCGCGTAGTAAATTCAGCAAAATATAAGAGCACCGCTAGCCAGAGTGCGGCGTACGACCACGCGCCGCGTGCTGGGAATATACGCGGCGCGATTGCGCTGCGCGTTTCGATCGGGTGTTTGTTGAAATTTTGTCCTACCCGCCACGTATTGTATTCGTAAGAAGAACATAGTGATGATAGGTAATGGATGATAATGAAAATAAAATAAATTTAGCGTACAATAATTTGTTAGGTGAACTCTTATAGGCCATTTATTTAGATATACACATACATAAATTGCATTTTTACAAATTAGATGCATATCAAGATTGCTTTTTTTTTTTTTTTTTTTTTTTGTTTATTTGACAGTTTTATAATATTCATGCATGACATTTCATTGTTGGGTACAAATATTTCGTTCTTTATTGCAGGAATTGGGTATGCATTATTTTTGCTTGAAATGAAAAAAAATGGTTTCGAGATTTTTATTTTTTACCATATTCAGTGAATGGATAAAAAGATACATAGGTGATCTAAAAAAAAAGTATTGAGTAGAAAAGATAGTAGCCGTATGCTCTTTTAAAAAAATATTAAATAAAGTTCTCCCGACCAATAGCAATTTCTCATTCTTATCTAGAATTGCTCCTTATTGTTTAAATTATTGACAATTAATTTAAAGTAAAATTACTACCTTGTGGGGTATGATCTTATTCGCAATTTTATTGTATTTTCCATCTTATGAGTTCATTTTAGTTAACTACAATATGTTTATGTCCGGTTTCAAAATGTGTGTGCTTTGCTTTATTCGCAAATGAATATCGAACTTCATAAATTATAGCCTATTTTGACAGTAACAAACGCGCACTTAAATGCATGAATTATATTATAACATTTGTCAATCCAAAATCTCGATATAGTTTTCTTATTTCAAGCATTCAGAAAATCTTACTATTACCATTGTTGTAACACCATATTTAAGTTACTATTTGACAGTACCACATGACAAACAATGCTATTAGTTATCTCAAAAATGTGTAAATATTTTAATTGCCTATTTTACCTAAACAAAAATTGGACTCTTTCGATCCAACATATTATGTACTTTTCTTTTTCTATCTGAATGTTTGTTATAATGTAATTTTTCTTTACAGTATTTTATTTCAGCTGGTTTGGCAAAATTTTAGTGACACTTTTTGGATACATACCTATACTTACCTAATTATAGTGTAAAATTGTAGAATTAGACTAAGTTAATTTAAATGAATAAACGGCTTTCAACGGAACCAGTTCTGATTTTTATTTAAAGCGCTTACAATATAATTAATATTACCGTTTTATGTGGTAGCCATTCGACTTGTTTATTTATTTGAATCTCCGTCATCCATCGCGCTTACAAACCCGCGATAGTCCAAACTTCGGTTACCGTAGTTTTTGTACATTTTTCGGTACGTTACTGCGTCGAGCATGGGTGTGTGTTCGGCGGTGTTAATCTTCATCAATACATCCTTATCGTGTTTATAATCAACATTTTCACCGTCGTCGGGTCTTTCTGTAACTCCTGTCGCGTCGTTTTTGCCGGCTTTGTCAAGCTTGGCGGCGGTTTTGGAGATAGGATCCTCGCCTTCACGGCTTGACATGATCACAACAGGAGGGGTGCTCATGGCAGTCATGTGGTCCTTTAGGCATTGCTGGAGTATGTGTAAGAAGAATAGGAAGGCTAAGAGAGTGAGCGCCGACATTGCCGCGTTGCTTTTGTGGCCCCCGCTGCTGTGATGACTGTGGAACAAAAAAAAGTTTAGGTACTTAGGTGGACTATGTATAGAAATAATATTTAATAGGTTCACAAGCTTTGATTGTCTTATGAACTTGTTGAATAATATAGACTGTATCTACTACGCTACTAGATTGGCTCCGTAACCTCATAATTATGAACCTAGTCGTTTGCTATTATTCACTCACCGACAGATGGCGCTGTTAGTTTTGCAAACTGCGAGCTATTGTACTCGCTAACTAATCTCTGTCAAGAGTCAACTCCGTAACTCCGCATTTTTATATACTTCTCATCAAAAAAATCGAAACACTTCCGTTTTTTTTTTTATTTATTCCTAAATGTACACATTTTTCTGATAATCCTGACAAAACGTAAACTTGCAAGGTGTTTCGATTTTTTTGATGAGAAGTGTATTTCCAAAAAAAAAATACTTGACAAAAAATACATTGGATAGCAGACAGACAGACGGACGTACAAAATAATTTTGCCCAAGCTGATGCGGAGTCGCTTCGTGCTTGCTCGATCGGAAAGAAAGGCTCAAAAGTTTTCTTCTCTACTAGAACAAACAGAGGCATAGTAAGAAATAAGCCAGGGGTTTTTGATAATTAATTATACAATAGAGGAAAACCTGTTAGGGGTTCCATTCACAAATCTTTTCACACCATGAATTTTTCAGTTTTATTTAAAACAAAAAAATGTCGATGCTTCATATTCGGCATCTAAAATGCCTAATTTCGGAGCCTATTCGATGCAAATAAACAATCAAACCTTTCCTCTTTATAATATTAGTATAGATAAAATTAAGATTATTTGCGCTCGTATATGTGAAGATTATTTATATAATAATATTATATTACTAATTTGACGCATAATGACATTTTTACTGCGTTGTTGGTTTATTATAATAACGAAAAACGGCAATGCAATCACTTCGTCCGACTATATTTAACGGATTTTGTTTGTACAAAGTTCTATTTTTATTGAATTGGGCATCAAATAAGGTCTTATCTCAGGAACTACCGAACCTTGAGACTTGGGCAGCTAAATTAGCCTTACGAAACTGTCGAACTAAGGGTTACGTCGTAGTAGGTAATTTCCACACAATACATCATGATGCTTGCAGTAAGTCCGGTGAAGCTTGATTGGTCTTACCTTTTCGAGACAAGCATAGGTCAATTTAAAAAAAAAAAATGCTTGCAGTGCAGCTTTAGTCTGAGAGTGCAGCACAGAGTACCTCCGAAATATAACTTTATCAAGGCCGAAGTAGAAAATTGCTAAGAAGCCGAATGTCAAGCAAGATGCTGACCATATTTTTTAACTTTTACATTTTCATTCACATTTCTTCAAAGTTTTTCTGAACGGATTTGGAAATATGGCAGGTAGATAAATCAGACGCTTGACACATTGGATATTTCTCTAATAGTCCAGGTACAGATCTGAGAAAGTTTAAATCTTTACAATAGAATTTATATGGAGACTGGATCCGCCGCCTCTGTTCATTAACTTGAAGACTTACTGTTTCGAAGATGCCACATGACCGTGTGGAGAATGCGATGGCTCGTAAGCATATATGACGTGGGAGTCGTGTCCGCCACCGTAGTCTCCGTGTGATAGTCTGGAAGCATGATGGCAAACCTGAACCAAATATTCCGCACCTTTTTAATAACGGACGAATAATTCGGCTACGTACGGCCACCCACCAGGTTTAATCGTGTATTGTTTTTTTTTTTGTGATGGGCTGCTGCCAACGTTCGCGTTTTTATTTTGGGATAATAATAAACTTTTCTTTATTCCGTGTACAACGCCGGGATAAAACTATCCTATGCAAAACATTGTATAAGATAGTTTTAACCGGATTGGTCGACTTTTGAACATTTTTGTTTGTCAGAAGTTGAAAATAGCGAAACGGCACTTTGGATACTACAAAGACAGAGGTCCTCATATATTACTTCTACTAAATTGTTACTTTTTTCGTAAATACAATATAAATACTATTTTAATCTATAATATAAAAATGAATCGAAAAATGTGTTGGTAAGCGCATAACTCAACAACGCCTGGACCAATGTTACCAATTATTTTTTTAAAATGTTTGTTGAAGTCCAAGGATGGTTCTTACGGAGAGAAATTAAAAAAAAACTTCATTCCCACGGGAAAAAAAATTAACGTGGGCGGAGCCGCGGTGCGGAAAGCTAGTACAATATAAATACTATTTAAAAAAAAAAAAGACATTCTCCAGCGTGTCCCGTGAGACATAATAAGACGTCACCCACTAAAGTCACTGAGACGCGCCGAAAAAAAGATAAAATAATTCTTTAAGGTGCCGTTAATTTTTTTTTATTAAGAACGAATGCTTTATAATAAAAAAATATATATCCGCATTTATTTTCCAAAAATATCCCAAATTATAATAACAACAATGAAAACAGTAGGTAACAAAATCGTCTGAATAACTACTGAGATATTACAATTTATAAGCTAATCTATCTCTCTTTCTCTGAAAAACAACTTTTTGTATGAAAATAATATGAGACATTTAAAAATTAGATTTGACTAACCTTTCAGTGAGATGCTTCGGTCCTATTCCCATTTGGGACAAGAGATCCCCGAGAGTCATTCTGGATGTCAAGTGTCACGTACGAATGTCAAGGTTTGACTGAAAAGATGCGCCTACGCCGGCACAGTCTGGCATTATTCCGCTCTGATTACGCGTATGCCTCGAGATGACATGCATGGGAAGCATTACGGTTTCTAAGTTTAATGTCTCCCGAGTTACGCATATCTTGACGCGAATAGGTGCAAACGGGGTGCAAACATACTTGCTAATTTGCAAAACGGAAAAAAGTACAAGGATTATCCCTTTAGTGGTATGCTCAAGAAAACAAATTTGAAGATTTGTCTTCTTATTTATTTCAAACCGCATAAGACAATTTTAGTTACGAAAATGTTTTTATTTACTTACTAAAATTGTCCTGCTTTTTTTACGGATAGGGCGGAAATTAACTGATATTGGTACAAAGTATTTATTTTTACTTATAAAATGATCAGCGTGGGACCATGAAAGAACGGGGCTTTCTTTCCATAACGAAATATATGAAGTGATTTGGTTTAATGTTTTGGATAAATTAGGCATAGGCTTTGAAATAAACTCTGACGGTTGAATTTGGGGTATGGTGTCAATTAAAATACCAGCATTTAATTATTTATTTATTTTTATAATCACAATCATACAAGGACGTCCTCATTCATACGTAACGATCACACATAAAAATATACATACTACTAAACTATTAGGTGATATAAACTTTTATTTATATCACACAGAAATATTTATATCTTACATCAGTCATTTATTTTTAAAGAATTGGGCGGATTTGTTAATTAATCTTTCTAGTTAACAAAGAGCCAATTCATTAAGTTACATTTTACACTGGACGGAATCTAAGATTTTTGTATACGTCATTGATGAATTCACTCCTACTTATTATCTTCTAAAATAAGTTAAATAAATAATTTAAATAAATTAATAGAACACTAAACTTGACGCGCTCCTAACAACGTGTGCGATGGGACTATTTTGTTGAGCCTAAAATGCCAATTTAATTATGATTATTAAGGCACAATTTTATATCCTCACTGATATAACACAACACAAGCTAAAATTTCAGCACGAATTACAAGTTATTTTACTGACAGTGCTCTTTGCATGTAGATACTTGTATTTACATGCTTAATGATTTGGAATTTAAATTTGTCTACTTCATGATTTCTAGTCACATTAACCGATTAACTTCAATCGTCTCTGGTTTTTTGGACAAGATATCTAGTTGCTACAGGTGGTTGTGGTTTAGACTTCGTTGCACTGGAGATACATCTGGCGACAGTCGATGCCAGAGCGGCCGCGGCGACCGGCCTCGAAGAACTCGTCGAATGAGCCGGCTGACTGCCTCTCTAGGACGAAGCTCGCTGCATAGCTGTTGGCAAATACAGACATATTTTTTTTAAATCGAAGCTTAACGGGAAAACTTTGTGCTTGGGTAGGGACTCTATACCGCATTTGCTTGAATCCCAGCACAAAACAATTATTAATTAAATTATGTTTACTATTTACAAATTGAAGTCTTATGCTTAGGCACAATTAGAGAAAAATTTTCAAAATGCACGGAAGCTTAAACACTTACGTCCCAAGTTGACAGAAGACGCTCTTAGGGCCAATATCAGAAGAGCACTCGTTGTTGGCGTCACAGATGTACTTCTGCAGGCATTTGTCGTCGTTGGTGCCGAATGACCTGACGTAAGTCTTCATCATGGCGATACCAGCGAGGGCAGCGTCGCTGACGGAGTCCTTACGGCCCATTGAGCGCGCGGCCAAAGAACGGTGAGAGAAGGAAGTCTTCAGGGCATCCAATAGGTTCACGACGATGTTGATGAACTAAGAACCAAACATAACCCATCAAAAGACTGCTTAAATATTGAAGAAGGAAGAGATTTACAATAGATTTACTTACAGTACAATAAAAAAAAGTTTTTGAAATATAGCTAAATGATAAAATTCTACATAAATAGTGGAATAGAAAAGGAAAAGGAAGGTTGGGTTGCATACCTCTCCAGCCTGCTTTGCCATGGAGGCGACCTGGTCGGGGTCTTTTGCACCGAGCATCGTCGACAGAACCGCCGCCAATATACCCTGAAGCAAGCGAGAAGCGACACCGTCTCCGTAACCAAACTTTACTATTTACACTCCGGAAGGGGAGAACCTCAAGAAAACTAATGTATCATGATGATCTACTTTTGATTTTAATAGCTTGTTTAGGGTCTAAAAATTACTTGTGGAAAAAGTAAACTGAAGAAAGTTCTCATTTTCCCTGAGGTAATCCCAGGATATGAAGGTTGGAGTTAATAAAATAAATATAGTGAATTAAAGGCATCTATAAACTACTGTATGGGTATAAGATAAACCGTCTACGGGTGAGGGTTTTAAGGTGCTTTTTACACTATCGGAGTGATCGAACATTTCTAATGCTCTACAGAAACATTGTTAGTAGATCAGTAGTATCAATAAATAAATATTTTGCTATAATATATATATTTAAATAAAATGTATTTTTGATGTTTTTTTACACATACTTTTAGTCTGACACCATAAAGTGGTGATTGTTGACGTTTTTTGGTTTTGAAACATGCGTTTTTTAGTTACATATAAGTATTTACCTGCATAGGTGATGATCCGTTGTCAACTTTGTCGATACCATCGCTAGAAGCTCCTCCTCCGAGGATAGCAGTGAGAATCTTCAGACCCATGGAGAGCAGGTTGGCCCAAGGAGAGGGCGATACAGAGTCGGTGTCAATGTTGTCGCTCTTGTTGGGGCCGGTGGCGCCGCCAGGGTTGAACAGCATTTGCATTATCATACCTGGAATGTTTGCGTTGACTGATCAGATCAACGTCCATTTACGAATATAAATAAAATGACGTTACCCTTTGCAAGATAAAAGTTAAAGCTGTTAAGCGTATCCAAATGATTTAAATTTATACAGGGTAACCTGTCTGGGTTAGAACCCTAACACGTTTTTATTTAGCTGCGAAGCCGGTTTCAGTGGAAACTGTCTAGCCGTGAAAGTGACACTCACTAAGCATGTTTGACCAGGAGAAGCCGCTGTCGGAGATAGAGTTAGTCTGGATGTCGTCCAAGTCGTCGAGAGCAACCTTCTTTAGCGCATTGGGTTTTTCTGCGAACTTGCGTTCCTGTGCGACCTGACTCGTTGACAGAGGTAGTGAATTGCTGTAATACTGCGTGTTCTGTGTCCGGACGTTGCTCGTTGACTGAAAACAGAAGATAATGGACAAATTTTAAAATAATATTCGGAATTATCTTTTATAGCTTGAATTTCAGAAAGCATAATTTTTTTTTTCTTTCGATAACTTTTTAATGATAATTTATTGGTAAGACTCTTCTCTTGAATCATAAATTACCTGTGAAATAAGAGGAGCATGGTGTTGAGGGTACGCGAACGTGTGAAGAATCCCAGACGAGCTTAACAACGCCAGCAGCGCCCAACCAGCTATCTTCTGATGCATCTACAACAAAGAAACAATCTCGTAAGTAAAATTTATGACGTATGCCTAGCTAGTAAAGTTCAAAATAAAAAATAAAGAACTGTTTTCCAGATTCACAGTGCAGGTACTTCATAATAGGCTATGTAATGTATGTAAGTCGATTAGAAAGTGTTCTGATGAGTGATTCGCGCGAATTGATCGTCTGCGTTTGGAGTTGCTTAGAAAGTGGCCCCTGCGCCTGCGTCGCCTTCTGTGCATTTTTATGAGGATGTAAGACTAATTAGAGTATTTATCTTATTGTAATCAAGCAGTAGGTACCTATTGCTACTGCCTACTATTATAATTACTTGCTTGAGCGTATGTCATCGAAATAATTTTACTGGAGAACTTTTTGTATTAAGTTTTCCTTTTTTTATGGACGTAATCCTCGTGTCGCAAAATTGACGAATCAAGCGGCCCTGTCAAATAGTAGACTTGATTTGCTATCGGAATTATTTTATCGTTCAACCTTTTAATTAAAAAAAAATATATTATGAAGTCAAGGTGAAGAAATGCTTCGCAGTATAATGATAACACGGCTCCGCACCCATCCGGTACACACGACAAGTATGTTAGCAGTTAGTAGGCATCCTCCGATACAGGTAACCCGGTCTCTACGCTAACTGTAGTTCGGTTGTCACCTCTCGCACCCATTAATAAGGTGCTAGTTATATAAATTGACGTAAATTCTAACCGTTAACGGTCACGAAACGACCTCGACGGTCCACTTTCTTTGGCCGATAAAAAGCGGCCAATCTGACACGTGCTTCTTGCAGTTTTGTTATGTTCGCATCACATCACCTGCCCAAATTAGCTGTTTCGTCTTGCTACGTCAGCTTTCGACACAATATACTCGTAAACTACGCACTTTTATTTTTTCAACAATTATTGGATTTGTTTGTAACCTATTTATGTACTTATTTTTTACCTACCATAATTTTTTGGGAGAACTTTTTATTTACCTATTCAATTTATACCTTTGAGATTTCTTTAACTTTCACGTTGAACATGATTTTTTGTTATTTATCGAATTCGTATCTTTTTGTTTTCATAAGTACATACACATGACTTAGTCTTATTTGTCATGAATTTCTCTCGGTGACAAATTGCTGCTCATTATAAAATAGCGCTGCACGAGCGCCTGATCTCCGGCTCTGGTGACAGCGTACGTAGAGATCTCTAGAGTCTAGAGAAATCTCTGCTTATGTATGTATGCATTGTCCGTCGGTCGGTAAACCACTAACTTCTTATTTTATTCATCTTGTTCAAAACTCAGACAATACTAACAATACATCGTAGTCCGTCATAATCGTCTCCACTGCATTATGAAGCTTTTTGCTGAAGAGAAAGCAGGAAACGGTTGGCAATTACCTATGTATCGGGAAACGTCGCCATGTTCAAATAAATGTTATGCTAACGCAATGCCAAACGCTACCATTCATGTTTAATTCAGTTTTTATACCTACCGATATTATTTTATTTACTTTACTAAACGTTTCTAAGTGGATTAAAGGTGTTTTACTACCAAAGAAACTTAATAAGCTTTCACTTGGTGAAGGGCTTGATATGTATCCATGCAGTTGTCGATGCAAGTTCGCGGGGTGAAATGGCATCGACCCCTTGACCCAGTAACTATGGCGCGCGCGCATTGCATCGCGCGGGAAACTAACCTCACTTTCGATATCCCAAGCGGATGTTCCTCGCACGCGTTCACACGGAGATCTTGCTTAATGATATTTTAAGTGGCTTCTTATTAGATTACTCGGGTGAATTGGAAGATTAATCGTGACATCCATGACGCTAAGCTACACTTTCTGCGCATGTATCGAACTTATCTTTAATCTGTTCCAAAGTAATAATCTTAGATGAAGACTCGGTAAGAGTTCTGGTCATTAATTTTTATAAGCGTAAGATGTACTAAGTGTACTGTAATGACTTCGCATAAAGCTTTGCAAACTTTCCACGTGGCTCACCCTCGATATGTCACATACTTCTCTACCCAAATATTTTTTTCTGAAAACATTGCTAAATAAATGAAATGAAACAGCGAATAATGCGAAAATTATTCATGCGATTTTCCGGAAATTTTGGTCTTTGTGTTCGAAAAAAGTTTATTATTAACTAGGTAGGTACATATCATTTGAATACACTGTCTGAATGAATTAGATCAAAATATGAAGACCATACTTAGTTTTTCTAGATTTCATTTATTTCGTAGATTTCTTCATTCACGTATGCGTACTGTATCTTTACGTATTGATGGCATTTTGAAGTTTTTGTGGTAACGAGTATAATTATAGCGTCTAGTAACGCAAAACTGATCTGTGCTAGGCGCGGTGAGCTGCAATGCCGCCAACATGGCGATCGGTGAAAGCCACGCGGCCGGTCGCGTGCGCAGCTGCTGCAGACGCACTTGACTGCCGTGCAAGGTTAACGTTTTTCAAATTCAGAACAAGTAACGATTGCTACTGAAATAAGCTGGGACCTCATCAATGTTTTAACATAGAGCAGAGTTTGTAGCTTGTCTGAGCTTTAGCTCTATTTGATATTTGATTACCGGACATTAATTGATTGTAATATCCAAATTTTTTGCCGAAAACGTCTAACTACTGCTTTAAAAAATTCTTCCCCCAAGAATGCCACAACTAATTCGTCTTGCTTGCCCTGCCCGTATCCAGCGACTTAAAGGAAATATTATTATGTGGTGGGTAGATCGTAGAATGGATTCAATACATGTAAGCAGTGGTTGAATAAAATGGTTGTATTTAGTCAGTTTCAATATCTCTGACCAGGACCACGACATATTTACTACTTCTCTAAATATACATAGGTAGCGCTACGCAGCAAAAAAGAAATATTTTACACTTCCTACGATGAGTTGACTCTACTTTCATTAGAAATTTACTGAGGAAAGATGATAATTCTAGTTTCACCGTATCTCCAACGATTTACCCCATCTTCGATTTTCCTCCAATCAAACGCTGCTGTCCGCTAGACTATAGATGTGCTAAGTCTCGACAAATAAGATAATTCGTACCGCATGGAATGGTTTTCTCGCTTTTGTTATTTTTTGGTTGATTTTTAGCCCACTCGCTGACCGGTCCGGCGTGCGATCCGCTTTCTAATACCGTGCACATGTATCAGGCAGGCGTGCGTGTTTCGTACGCGGATGTGATATTTATTCAATCGTAATAGATGTTATGTGGTCGGGTAGATTTAAAACGGTGCACACACGGCTTGCCCTGGATATTTAATAAGCATTTTAAAACGTTCTAATTTTATATTGACTTTCAAATTGAAATTTAATTATTTGATTTCTCATCGTAGAAAGTATTTAGAATAGTTATTTTAATTAAGTATAAATGAAAGCTTTAGTTTCAAGTTTTTCATTTCATGGCAAATGCATATTAGTTTGTATTTAATTTAAGCCTAAAGTTTCTGTCCTAGGGGATCTCAGTAGCAAGCAAGTCATGTATTACATGCAGTAGTAGTCCAGCAGGCTGCGCGCACGCATACACGCCGACCGTTATAATACGCCAGCTCTCGACGCGGATCGAACGGTATTCGAATCAAGATGCACATGTTTGATCGGGCTGACATCTTCACCTACTTCCGTCGGGGAGAAGCGGAAACTTATCTTTTGCAAGATAAATAGCTTACATTTTAATATAAACATGATACAATAGATAAAAGCTCTTAAACTAGCGGTGACCGACCATAGCCTTAGGATTACAAGGAGCATGAACTACCACATCAGACAACCTAAACGAAGATACCCATTTTCGTGTTTCCTAAACTACCTAAGTATTGATAGGATAGATTCAGTGACAGGTTGTTAGCTCAGAAGTCTGACTTAAAAGCTGCTTCAAACGACAAGAAGAACCATAATGAATATGCACGCAAGCATATGAAAATAAAAAGATTATCAGACAAATTATAGTTGGTAGATATAGTTGACCGAGTGCAAAGTATCTCCGGTACAACTTGTCCAAAAACTTAGACACCCTACATTATTGTCGATTTTGTGTCGACCATTTTTATTATTACCAAAAATCTTGTTAAATTCTAATGATATGAATTTCAAAGCAGTTTCAGCTTGGACCAAATGCTTTCGTTTGTCATTCTGTCACTTAGTCCATCTGTCTGTTTTACTCTACAGATTGCATTATGACCCGATTCTCGTAAAATAGTTTGCGAAATGTAATAAAAAGTCCAACAAAAGCCAGACAAGCCGGACACCTTTAATTTTGGCCGGACGGGCAGCCAAAAATCCTAACTATGTCCGGCTTTATCCGGACGCCTGGCAATGCTACATAGAGCAGAGAAATATAGATAGAGTAATGTAGGTACTGCTATACCGCAGAATATTCTTACGTTATTCGTTTTATACACATCAGTGTCATGTTCTGTGTTGAAATGGTCAGTAATTGCCATAATAAGATGCCAAACATGTAGAAGGATGTAGCTCTTTCTCCAGCAACTATTTATACGACGACGCGACAACACAATAGGACCTGTCACACTTGTTCTGCACTCACCTTAGTGCCGATGTAAGAGACGCTTTAATCTATAGAGACGCCGGCATATAATTTTCACGTTAAAATGTTTTGGGTTACCCAACCAAAGCCAGTGAATGACGAGATTCCTCGGCACAACTTTCACTTTAAACTTTTTTTGGACACCGGAATGAGTCGAGCCGAAACCTCGGTAATAAATAAGTAGCCGCGGCAACCCGACTCGGACGGAACATTTTAAAGGCTTATTTAAGCTTGTAATGTCCAATAGAAACACCTTTTTATGGATAAGCTTGTCATTAGAGTTAAAATTTGTTCGATAAGGCGTATTAAGTATTAAGATTAGGTGACATGTAATTGAGTTTAATTTGAAGTAGTAATTAAGATATTTATGGTATATTTTTGATGAATATGTGGAAAAGCTGAGACTACCGACAAATTTTTAGTGATTTCTTTATTTTCTTGAATGGGAAAAACCCACGAGCAGAGTCAGCATTGGCCTTTTCTCGCGCTAGCTCAGCAGTCAGCTTTCCTTTGGTCAACTCGCGCCTACCGCTTTCGAAGACGCACGTCTCGAGATTTTTAATTACTCGCGAACCCGCTTGAGCGCTGCTATTACGACTTGTCACTTTAATAGCTGGTGATGCTTTGTTTACATGATGTTCAAACATTTCAACGGGTAAATGTTACTATAAAAGTATTATTTAGACGCATGTCACAGCGCATGTAGTCATATTGTATTGAATTATTATATTTCTTTATTTTATGTAGTATAACTTTTTTTTATTATTATAATAGGGGCCCACTTGGTTTAAGTATGTATTTGTTTAATATAATTAAAAAATACATTATGAAAGTATTATTATGATGCATAATAATGATCATTCATCAACTTTTTTTTGGTTATTATTAACAAAAAAAAGTAAAAAAAATAAAAAAAATATAAAGAAAATGTGAAAAAAAAGTAAAGAAATATAGAAACTACGACGTGTTCTATCCGAAAAATACACATTTTTTCCTTGGCCGGCATTTTTACTTTTTTGGTCCAACATTGTATGAAACGTGAATGATGTCCTTTGGTACCTATATGCCCGTATAACATTTTGATGTTGTTTTAAATATAGTATTTTTCTGTTCGATTACGCAATGTTGTTATGAGTGTGCAATTTTCGTAAAAAAACATCCAGCTTTATTTAATAAAATTTGTGACATTAGTACTAGAAACCGTAGAGACCCAGACAGATTAATTTATGACTCAATTCCCTCATCTGCGAAATATAGTAAAAATTGTTTGTGCATGATAGTAAGAATATACAATAAGATACCCATTGACATAAGAAATTTACATTTGAATTTATTTTCGACAAAATTATACAAATGGCTCCTTGAGCAAACTATATACAGTGTGAAGGATTTTCTGACATAACATGTTAATATCTCTTTTTACTTTTATGACATCCATTTAATTTTGTTTGTAATCCGATTCTTTATGTTATATAATGTGACTTTATTTTTGCATGCTATTTTTTTGTAATGGCGAAACATGCGAACAAAACTGTTATTTAAAATCTTTACTACCATGTTTGATGCAATAAATGATTTCTTATTCTTATTCTTATTCTTAATTAGAAGTACTTGTAATTGTTTTTACTCTTTTTGTTGAAAGAAAATTTGCATGAAGGGGGGTTTGTACAGCCGAGTAACTTTTAAGACAATAAAATCACAGCACATGTCTACAATTTTTAGGGGCATGAGATATACTCGTACATGATGGCCTGTCAAGACGAATTTAAATATTTGTCGGCGATTGAAGCCAGATTGATCGTTTAAATCGATTGTAAACATCGAATGACAGTTTTTATTTTACGTTCTCGAATATCAAAGGGTAGAATCGATTTAGTTGACCGGAGTGAAGTAGGCGCGATGACGTTTGACAGGAGGCCCTACTACCGGGAGTGGGACCGGGTGGTCCACTCACATAAATAGCGCTGCTCAGGGCGGGCGAGCCCTCTGGGTAGATCTGCAGCCGCGTTGATAACTTTGTGTGTCTGGGATATGTTGTGATTCTGGTGGACGTATTAGTCCGGTGTGTTTTGTGATGTGTGATTCGATGTGAGAACTGGATGTATGTTGAAATAATGGTTGTTGGAATATTGTTTGTACCACAGTCCAGTGGTGTCTGTAAACCGTGAGTAAAGTGATCTAATTATCGTGTCGCTAGCAAGGTTGGCTAGGTTCTGATATTCGTATGGTGTTAGCTATGGCATTGTTATCATGACCGCGGGTAGAGTAACTGTAATATGGTCGAGTTACATAAGGTCCGGGCGGGGAGGCCCCTTGGTTGGCCAGTTTGTAATTGTTCAGTGTTTTCCATGCCAGTTTCCCCTTATGGCATTTTGATGGTGCTCGGATCTACCTAAACCCCTTTTAGGGATTGATTAGGTCCCGATCGCTCATGATAACAAACAATCGAGTCTATAGTGGTATAGTATGTTCCAATTGTGATGGAATTCGATATAGTTGGTAAAGTCTGTTTCAATAGTGATGACAAATTGGGGTAGTCCTGACAAAGATAGTGTGCGATGGTTCTCTAAAAGTTATTGTAGCATACGCCCACGCTTAACGTATTCCCGCGTGTAACCCCTTAGCGGGTTCCCTTTATTTATTCGCCTTTGCCACCCACCATCGTCTCTTCTGTCCTTTTTTCCGACATCAGAAGTGCGATAAAGAACCCTGTAGTTTAATTTAATCGTAGTAAAGTAACGTTCAAGCGATTTTATTTTGAATTTGAATTTTAAATTTCATTTCCAAGTTATTAATTTTTCATCCGAACGTTTTTTGTGGGTAGAAAAAAGAAGTCATAATGTTGCGTCCGAATTGTCGATGTAGTCAAGATTTTTTTGAGTGTCAAACATTAAAGTACTTTATGTTTTACGCGTGAAAATTAGAATCAAAATCAGTGTTCTTTGTGCACACGCATTGTTTATCAGGTACTGTAATATTTCTGTTCCATTTTAATCGGATGTGACTGCGTCAAGTTTAAATTCGTTAAATTATTTTGTTGTGTACTATTTGCTGTCGTAAACGTAGTTAGAATATTGTACGCCAAATAATGCGCGCCGATTTTGACGTTTGCGGAAAATATCCCGTTGCATCAATAGGTCTTTGCGTATGTATTTTGAATTTTAGTTGTAGAGATAATCGGATAAAAATGTTAGTCAGTGTAACGTGTTAGACCGTGCGTAATTTAGAAAAATTGTTCAGTGATTTATTTTGCGTTTTGCTATGTAGTTTTGTTTGGAAACGTCATTGTGGCGTAAAGTACCCAACTCGTGCGATTTTATTGTGAAAATTAGTTTGTTTAGTTGTTTGTAAAAATGATGCGTTACTGGAAATATGACATTGAACATTGAGCTACGTATTAAAATTTGTCTTCATACGCTCCTTCGTAGTCGTAACTGCGATTACAATCGTTCAGGGCGCGATGTGCGGGGGGAGCTGTGAATGACGGTTTTTATTTGAGTCTCGTGAAAGATTTCTCTGCAAATATTGAGCTACTTATTAAAATTTCTGTGTCTTCATACGCTCCATCGTAGTCGTAACTGCGATTTGGATCGTTCAGGGCGCGATGTGCAGGTGGAGCTATGAATGACTGTTTTTATTTGAGTCTCATGGAAGATTTGTCTGCAATTATTGAGCTACTTATTTCTGTGTCTTCATACACTCCGTCGTAGTCGTAACTGCGATTGGAATCGTTCAGGGCGCGATGCGCGACTGGGGGTATGAGCATTGAGCTACTTATTTTTTTGTGTTTTCATACACTCCGTCGTCGTAGTCGTAACTGCGATTTGAGTCGTTCAGGGCGCGATGCGCGGCTGGAGGTATGACTGGTTTTATTTGAATCTCATGGGAGATTTCTCTGCAATTATTGAGCTACTTATTAAAATTTCTGTGTCTTCATTATGCTCCATCGTAGTCGTAACTGCGATTTGAATCGTTCAGGGCGCGATGTGCGGCTGGAGCTAATGACTGTTTTTATTTAAGTCTCATGGGAGACCTGTGCAATTATGTGTACTGAGTACACCGGCTCACATGTGTGACATGGTGAGTCCTTGTGTTTATTTAAGTCTCATGGGAGACCTCTGCAATTATGTGTACTGAGGTACACCGGCTCACATGTATGACATGGTGAGTCCATGATTTGTTTTGGTAGATCTGTGCGTGTTATGTGTGTTAGTGTAGTTAACAACCGCGAATATTTAATAGCGTTTTAGATTTTTCACAATGGATTTTCATGATACGGAGTGGTCGTTTAAAGTTTCGTGTTTTACCGTTAGTAGAAGTTATCGGAGGGTTACGTACCGTTGAAGTTAGATGGCTAAGATTATGTGAAGTTATAAAACTGGAAGTTAGGTTCTGAGTTCGATTTTACTGTATTGTAGTTGACCGAAGCGGAGGCTTGGATGAGCCGTAGTGCGGAGAAATCGGAGTCTGTTTTGAGTGGTACATTATTGTTTTTTTTAGGGACGCTCTCTTTTAAAGTAAGAGACGCGCTCTCTTTTGAAATAGCGATACTCCACTTTAAGTAGCCCGTGCATGTGCGTGCTTTTAGTGGTACGTTGTTGTTTTTTTAGGGACGCTCTCTTTTAAAGTAAGAGACGCGCTCACTTTTAAAACAGGAATAGTCCACTTTGAGTAGTCCGTGCATGCGCGGCGTGCACCTTGCTCTGGCTAAGGTTATGTTGTACGAGTATTAGGGTTCGGAGAGACCATGGAGTCATGAAATTGACTTATGGACATTGCGAGTCTATGTGATAGCAGTAGGCCGCGAATAAGATACCTCATATTTGACTTTAATAGTGTTTACGGTTTACGACTAGTAATGTCACTGTGACTTGTGACTGTAATGGTACTTGATCGTTTTTACTGTAACTGAATTTATCTGGCAGAAATTAAACAGTCTTCGATCTGGTAATGTTTTGGTCAGGAATAGCCGAGCGGTATTAAGTGTTGCTTTTAATTAGTTTCGAATCGAACACACGAGGACGTGTGTCAACGCAGGATGGCCGTGTCGGCGATTGAAGCCAGATTGATCGTTTAAATCGATTGTAAACATCGAATGACAGTTTTTATTTTACGTTCTCGAATATCAAAGGGTAGAATCGATTTAGTTGACCGGAGTGAAGTAGGCGCGATGACGTTTGACAGGAGGCCCTACTACCGGGAGTGGGACCGGGTGGTCCACTCACATAAATAGCGCTGCTCAGGGCGGGCGAGCCCTCTGGGTAGATCTGCAGCCGCGTTGATAACTTTGTGTGTCTGGGATATGTTGTGATTCTGGTGGACGTATTAGTCCGGTGTGTTTTGTGATGTGTGATTCGATGTGAGAACTGGATGTATGTTGAAATAATGGTTGTTGGAATATTGTTTGTACCACAGTCCAGTGGTGTCTGTAAACCGTGAGTAAAGTGATCTAATTATCGTGTCGCTAGCAAGGTTGGCTAGGTTCTGATATTCGTATGGTGTTAGCTATGGCATTGTTATCATGACCGCGGGTAGAGTAGAGGTACAGTTACACATGCTAATAAAACGTCATGCTTATTAGCATGCTTAAAGCGAGCATGCTCTTTGAACTGACACATTTGCTTATGTTTAGCATGCTTCTTTTAAGCAAACTTTTAAATAAGCATGCTTAAAGCAAATGATTAAACACACATGCTAATTGAGCACAGGCTAGGCTTCGGTATCGACATAGTAGCAAGTTCTCTGTCCGTGTCAGTGCGTGAAAAATGGAAATCTAAGTAGCTCTCTCCAGAAAATTTAATAGAATAACCATTTTGATTGCAATACAGTGTGTTCAAAAACTTGATGCAAACGATTGATCGATACTAGCATGCTCAATAAGCAAACCTGTTCACACGTGCTAAAAGCACCCCCCCTTCTACCCGCGCTGCAGGTAGCATGCCCAAAAATCGCACGACTGTCGATTTTTGAGCAAACTCGAAATTAGCATGCTTATAATTAGCAATGCTTCGATACACATGCTACTAAGTAGCAACTGCTCAATAGTGGCATGCTTTCGTGCTACTAATGAGCATGTGTAACTGTACCTTTACTGTAATATGGTCGAGTTACATAAGGTCCGGGCGGGGAGGCCCCTTGGTTGGCCAGTTTGTAATTGTTCAGTGTTTTCCATGCCAGTTTCCCCTTATGGCATTTTGATGGTGCTCGGATCTACCTAAACCCCTTTTAGGGATTGATTAGGTCCCGATCGCTCATGATAACAAACAATCGAGTCTATAGTGGTATAGTATGTTCCAATTGTGATGGAATTCGATATAGTTGGTAAAGTCTGTTTCAATAGTGATGACAAATTGGGGTAGTCCTGACAAAGATAGTGTGCGATGGTTCTCTAAAAGTTATTGTAGCATACGCCCACGCTTAACGTATTCCCGCGTGTAACCCCTTAGCGGGTTCCCTTTATTTATTCGCCTTTGCCACCCACCATCGTCTCTTCTGTCCTTTTTTCCGACATATTTATATGAGCACCGATGAAAAAGCAACACCATGAACCTCCATGTGGTGGAATGGGTGAGAAAATCTTAAAATGAAATGTGTTGTTTACGACTGCGCCACGAGAAGGGCACTAGCATCACTTTCTAATCCGCTATAGAAAGATGAGCCAGTCTCGATTGATCGAGAGGCTAAGGTCCAACGCACCCATAAATAAATCAACACGCCTTAAGGGGTCCACACACAGCAGCTATAATGTACATCTTTACATTATAGCACGATACATCTCATTACATCTTTCCATAGAAATCCCCAGGAGACAACACACAGCAGCTATAATGTATATTTTTACATCTTTGTATCTTAAGATACAGAGCGATACGGAAATATACATTAAATAGTTCGATATATCTTGATACATCTTAATACATCTCAATATATTTCCGTATATCTCTCATTATAGAGGGTGTTCAACAAGTTGCTAGTTATTAAACACACAGTACAGTCTGTCTCAGTCTCAATCGCTCAATTAAAATCAGGATATTATGATTTCCTCGGATTTGACCCTTAACGGATTGACTATTTATTTTGAAGACTTGGCTTCTGCCTTTTATATACATTGAAGCATTATTGACCATAGCTTCCCGCCGCGGCTCCGCCCGCGTTAATAGCTTTTTCAGTGGGAATGAGACATTTTCCCGCGGTAAAAGTTAACCTATGTTCTTCCGCAATGTCTATTCTATCTTTGTGCTAACTCCGCCCGCTTTAACAATTTTTCTCGTGGGAATGAGAAATTTTCCCGCGGTAAATTGTAGTACTTGTAGCCTATGTTCTTTCCCAAGGTCTATTCCGTCTTTGTGCCAAGTTTACCAATATCGGTTTAGTGGTTTCGGAGCCTATTCAATTATTAGGAATAATCATATATTTTAGGTATTTTTTTTACACCTTAGGGTTACATTATTGAATTTTGGTAAGGATTTTTTAAACTCTCCGGAAATTTCCTTACGCTGTATGTGATCTTCAATCCACAATTTTCTGTTTTTGGCGCATGTTGCAATACGCCCATCAAAATCACAATCAGAATCATCTTCTGATGAACTATCTAGTAAATCTAACAGTAAACTAGTCGAGGGGTCCATATTATTATAATAATCAAAATAGAACACCCCGTATAACACTTTCGCAGCTGGGAAGTGCGTCAATGGGTACGTGTACCTATGGAATGAAGGAAAATATACCTTACATTACCTGTTGTGTGTGTGATACGTTAAGATAAGGTATAGCTATACATCCCAGGATGTAATATACATTATAGCTGCTGTGTGTGGTGCCCTTTATTCGGCCCTACCTTGTCTTGTCGTGTCTGTGTCTCCATAAAGACGTAAACGATTAACTTTGTCTGTGGTTTACTACGTGTTCAAAATAAAGTTTAACTGACTTTTTATCAGTAAATTTTACTAAGCAAGCTCTTTTCTTAGCTATTTAATTTCTATGCAGAGGGAAAAAAATTTTTTTTTGATTTTTGCGTTTGAAGATAAACTACAAAAAAATAGTTATTTGTATTTGACTATTCAGACTAAGTAAAAATCTGTCATTTGTACAGGTTATCACCGTAAAGTATTTATTTTACGAGTATTTGATAAAGAAATGTGCTGCATGCTGTTATCTGTAGAAAATCATTGCCATAGAATACTGCCTATAAATACGAAGAACAGCTTTATAGATGTGTTGCATTATACTAGCTAGCCGCTAAGTGCCGTTATTTATTAAGCACTGGAGATGAATTCCATACTTAACAGCACTCGATACATGTAAACCAATATGTGCGGTTAGAAATGCAGACAGTTTCACGGCAATATAACTACAACTAGCCTACATTCTTTGTAAAACTCTCCATTTACGTTAAGTATAGCAATAGGACAGCTAAACTTTACATGGGAACAATGAGGGAACTTTCTAGACAATTTACTTGTCATGGCAATCTTATAATAATAAGATACAGGTTCTTCTAAATTATAAATCAGTATTATCACGCAGTGGTATTGAATGAGTACACCTTCCTACATTCGAAGAATAATGTATTTTCACATTATTACAACAGGTTTTTAATGAGCTCTTAGTGATAATCAATATTTTCCGTTAGGAACCTATTTGAATCAGAACTTATTGTTTTATGAATAACTGAGTATTTTAGGATAAATACCTACTTTGATTACCAAAAGTTCATCTTTTTAAATGGGATTGACAGTTTCACGTTCAACAAATCTACTTGCCTACAAATTAATCAAATCTTCTTAAGTAAACCGCAATATGACATAATCCTTGATCTTGAACCCAAAATTGCCGGAACAATTGAACTCGAATGGAACATTGTATTTGTCTCGCTCTATTTACTTCTAGAGCAGTAAGTGAAGATGGAAAGCGCAAAGAATTCCAAATTAATTCAAAACTAACATTTATTTGCTGTAGAGAGTTCTATCTACCTACAAGACTTAGTTGCCCATTCAATGCGACACGCATTTGCTTTTTGCTAAATCTTTGTCACTATTGAATACACTAACAGCCATAACTCATGGATCTAATTAAGCGAGTTCACGTGTATTGTTATGTCAAATATGTAACTTAGCGCAAAAAGTCGTCGCCTTTACCAATTCAATATTGTTTGCGCAAACGTCCAAGGTAGACCGTAATGAGTTTTCACATTTTAGAAAGTGAAGGTTTTTATTTACATGACTAAAGCGGACGGCGAAATGGAAAGAATGCATGTTGACGAGCTATTTAGTGGCGTGAAAATTTCGTGACAGCGTAACTTGACTGACTGCTTTGTTCCGCGACACGTGGTTTCCATACAAATGCTATTTACTTGTATAAGTAACTATAACGTAATGTTTTCCCCATTTGACATTAACAGCTACTGTTATTGCAACCGGTTCAATTTATTGTGGTCCGGAAGTTAATAAAACGCGCGGGAAAACTTTCTTTTCAATGTTTGGAAAAACCGGATGTAGGTAAGATTCTAATAAGGTAAGATTTAAAATGAACTTAAATACTAGAACTCATTTGGGAAAAGAAAACGTTTCGACAGAAAATATTTTAAGATAAAAATAAAACAAGTAAAAATATAAAAATGTTTAGGTAAATATTTTTCTCTTTTAACCTAATAAAAATGGAAAGCTAAATATTGACTTTTAAAACTCCTTATATTTTTAAACAAATGTCTTTATGTACTAAATATACCTACTTTTATAAAATAATAACAAGTTACCACGCATAATAATTATAAGCACTTATTTTAAATAAGAAAGGCGCCTTCAGAACAATTTCAAATTGTTTAATTGCCTGGTTTCCCACAGCCCACACCGAATGGTATTATTTTCTGATCCCTTCCAAATTGGAAGACCGTAATCCACAGATATCACTCCTGAAACACCTTAATTTAAAACACAGCATGATGCATATTCCTCCGCTTGGCACATCCTTCCTTGCAAATTCTTTCTTTCACTGCACTTGACATCCAGAAAGCTTACCTTAGATCCTGTTTCTTCGTCTGGATATCACTACACTACACTGTCTTCCACTTGGTAGCTAAAGTCACCGGTGAAAGTGCGTGTTGCTTCTGCGAGAGTTTGACTTACAATGGAGTGTGCGGTCTTGAACTTCACTATATATATAGGATGACCTAGTTACGCCGGCAGTGGCTAACTGTGCTAGTGGTCCGTCTGTCCGTGTGTCCAACCTGTTCATCCCGTTGTTCGAACCCTGGACCTTGTCAAGGACATGTTTACACACCGCGAGTGTCGTCCCTTACCGAACTCTACCGGCCGAACTATCGTCACTTCTCGCCGTAACAGTGCCGCGTAATTTATGAGCCAATCCGTACCCTACGCATCCGTTTGTTAAATTGCGTTAAGTTTATCCCATTGAGAACGAAGAATACTTTGAAGGCTGAAATATTTTTTCGCTATGTCATTACCTATTCTTTAGTTTTATTACATTCTCTTTGGGTTCTTCTAGCCGTGTGGATCCCACTATTGAAGCTTGATGAAGCTGTACAAGGCAAAGTAATTATTCCTAAAGCCTACTACTGTTTCTGTCTGTTTTTTATTTTTTTTTCAAACTGTTTCTGTTGGGGTACCTACTAGCTTTTTTTCGCCGCAATAGAAATAATGGGATATAATTTGGAAGAAAAAAAAACGCTTGTCCCGCTTTTTCTATTTTGTATTTCCATGGAAATAGTGGGATCCATCCTTCTCAACTTGAACTGAACTTAGACAAAGTTGGATGACTTGAGTTACACTTGAATACTCTCAATTTAATTAAGTCGATCCTAATCCACCCAGCTTACACGAGTGTACATCTATATAATAAAACTGTAGAAGTCGAAAATCTGTACATAGAAAAAAAATGCTAAAAACCGAATCAGGGGAATGTAAGGAAGAAGTTATATAGAACATATCCAGTATTTTTTTCAATTTTTTTTTAATCTGTTTGTACGGACTAATCTTCAAAACTGTTGACCGATTTGAATGAAATTTTGTATGGTGGTACCTTACATCTCCGGTCAACATCTTGGATAGTTTTTACCCCGGAAAAATATCTCATTCCTACGGGAAACTGCAAGGAGAACAGCTAGTCAAACGTAAAATAAATTATTTGTTTACTTTGTTGCAGGTACTTTTTAGTGCGGTAAGTAAGTTGGTGGCGAAGTTCCTTTGATTAGTAAGTACAACCTGTGGACAACGAATGGTAAGACAAAACCCCTTTTTATTTCTCTATGGACGTGATGCGGTAATGAATTTCTGGCACAGTTTTTAAACTCATAACACCGCAAAATTAAAGAAACTAAACGCTTATTTACCTGACGGGATGAGCAGACCCTTAGTCGGCTCGCAAGACTAAAACAACATCAATGTAATTATTTCAAAGTTACCTAGTGGGAATGGGTATGCAAATGCCTATACATCACACATCCGATTAGTGTTGTTTCTACACCGCTAAGACGCTAAACCGTTACAACTATTGTCACGTCTTCTCATCAAGCTGGCTGGAATAGATGGATAAGAATAAATTACTATAAAATAACTGGCTGATTAGTGTTAGAAAACATAATTGCAAGTGTGGCGTGGAAATAAGCTCGTCGCGTCAAGTGGATCCATAGATTTTCACACGCTAACACTGCTTGTCATCACTTGTAAGAAAAACCCACATCTTGGGGTTCGATACACACAGCCTCGTTTTAACTAGTTTTACTTGTAAATATCCTATTCAGGACCTTTAAAACCACCTTCTGGAATGAAATCCTTGTAAATACACAATATTTTCGACAATGCCAAAAATGTATCATTAAATTATATACTCGTAGTTATGTACCAATTCATAATGGAAGCAAAATAGTCATTATGATTCTGCATGAAGTAACGTAATTTACAAAGGAATCATAGTGAGGATATTTCATTTAAACTTAAATGCTCACCTTATTTCTGTACGATGACGCTTATATTTGATTTTATTGACATCGCGTTTAATTGTTCTGGAAAAGCAGCATATAAACAAATTAGTTTGGTCATTGGTAGAGGCACGCACACAAAGCGTAAGTATTTCATTTCAGAGAACTTGATGTTCAACAAAGTCCATACCATAGCATCCGACAACGACAAAACCTTAATATCCTCACCACCCATAATTTTCAATATCATCATAACACCACAGAGTTACCAATATAACACTATATGGCTAGGTACTTTTTATATTATTTAGATAGACTATTTTCCGACATAATCAAGAATATTTGTCGGGGCGTCATTTAGCCCGATATTTAAAGCAAATCAGCCCTCTTAGTTGAAAAATATATATTACTAGCTTTCTGCCCCGCGGCTCCGCCCGCGTTAACAGGTTTTCCCGTGGGAATGAGGTATTTTCCCGCTGTAAAAAGTGGCCTATGTGTTAATCTAGGGTGTCAGCTAAGCCCATACCAAATTTTATTAAAATCGCTCTAGCCGTTTAGTTTAGACGTGAAGAAGTAACAAACATACACACTCACACACTTACAAACTTTCGCCTTTATAATTAGTGTGACTACTGTGATTATGAAATAATATTCTTTCTCGTTCCACAGGTAAACTTAAGGTTGAGTGCCAGTGAAATGACCTTCATGTTTAGCCCTATTGTTTTGTGTGAGTATCATGTGCATTATTATTAGTAAAGATGAATATGCTTTTGTAGCTATTTTTGATTGAAGTATTTTGATGTAATTTTTACACTTAGTGGCTTTTTGCAATAAATGGTTTTAAAATTAAATAATTGTTTTCTTTACACCCTTTAACCCCTAAAAATCAGATTAAGTTGGTTAGATAGGTAGGTAGGTAGCTCTTTCACAGGTTGACAAGCTTCTGTTCCTTGCTCTTGGTGATAATTTCATATTTAAATCAGTTACAGACACAGTTGCTCTGTATCTACTGAATTACCAGTTTCATTGCAGTTTCTTTTTTACTCAATTTCGATGTTTTTTATTTAAATTACATTCGCCATCAGTATTTTCCTTGATACCTTTATCCTTTCATCTGTCGGTAAAACAAAGGGAGCCGGAGCACTGACCTGAAGTGTGACTCATAATAATTTCACTTTCTTATTCTGGGAATTCCGATCAGAGAGTCGAGCCGCTTACTGAAGTCCTATTACATAACCTGTGACTGAGAATGCAAATATCAAAGCATATGATTCGCCGCCATTTTAATTCCGGACTTCCGGTTCTTTGTTTGTTGTTACATCCTTGGTTGGCACAAATAAACACGCATCCGCGCGTGGCTGCCAGACGTAGATAAGCAGTATGGATTCTGTGGAAGCCAGTCCGCAAAAATACCAAATCTTTCAATTGCTCGACAAATCATCATAAAATTTAATTGAGAAATCTAGGCTACTTGATGCTATACTTTGACAATCTCGTCTGACCTAGACTTAACCGTTTATAGGTTGCAAGCCTAATAATCAAAAAGTCAAAAAGTGGTACGTGTCGTAAAACTACAAATTGAGGGAAAATCTCTACTATCTACTTTATGATTAATTACTTTACTCGTAAGTGCGTAAGTACTCGTAAGTCAAACTACACAAAATCTGTTTTACTTCGAATTTAGCACGCTATAGTCTTTATTTTCTAAGTTCGGATTTGTATATTATCGTATTTTATTAATAACTTTCATTGGTGCATAGCTAAAGAATAGAAAGTGACCTTGGAGATTTATCTGTATGTTTTGATTACATCGTTGTATTTAGAACGTTTGAGGAATTTTTTTTTAAAAGTTCAATTTATCAGGAGTTTTAACTAGGTAAAAGCTATAACACTGAAAAATTTATGTTTTAATTTTAGGTTCTTGTAAAACAGACAGATAACGACCCTGTCATCTCCCACCAGTTGTAAAAAAACCTCGCCATATTGCGGAATTTCAGTAGTACTAATTTTATAAGGATTTGTTGCTATAGTCGTAAAAATATACACGTGGCGACCCCAGGCAGGTTTTTTATTTCTTTGGTCAGGCTTTAATATATGCTATAATCCTAGGTGTACAAGAGATTCATTCGTAAATGTGTATTGCATTTGAATATAATGTGCAGCAGTTCGCGTTCGAGCCACAGCGTACTTACTCGTATAATACTTTCAAGTCGTCTCTATTAGAAGGCCAGTAATATTTGTCAATTTGCATCAGGCGAGGGTAACTGTAAAGTCGGAATGCGAGCCACTTGCTCGCCTACTCTCCTCACTGATCCACATACAGATTGCTGTGACGGTATTTATCGCCACAGGTTTCCACTAACTTGCTAACGAGTGTTAACAGGTGGACTTTCAACAAACAAGAGATGCAAGTTTCTACTCTGAAAATCTAAAACATATTGTTAAAAGTTTAAAACAAAGTATCCCACGTTTTTCAATTTCCATGCAGCGTGGATGCTTTTCAAAACAAACAATTTTCCCCTATATACTGCTCCTATTATTTTGTTTCAGTTTTTTTCTACTTTCTTCACATATAGTTATATGATTGTATTGTGTGAATGGGATGGTCGATGGCCGATTTTACTGAACCGGATTTTAGGTGGAATTGCCTGCAACAACCACCTTCTCCTCAGGACTCGATCTTCAGCTTCCACAGGCGCCTGCAAGTGGCATATTGTATTTTTTCCTAATGTTGTTCTCTTTTCAAAAACAGTATCCGTAGAGTCACTGTTTTAGTTTGAAAACTGCTAACCAAACTATGGAGTACTTGTGATGTACCATTTATTCATATAAAAATTACAAAATCACTTATTAGTAAAATTTAAAGTAATTTACTCAAATAGGTTTCTAACTGTACTATCGTCAGAAAAATACCGAATTGATACTGTATATAATTATGAAAATTAGAAATTCGGAAAATTAAGAAATGGCAAAATTAAGGCTTTTCATAAAGAAGAACTCGTCCCAATAATAATTAGCAAAATGTCAGACATGGAAATATAAGAAATAGGAACTAGTCGCCGGCTTCGTGATTTTCACAGCAGCGTCCCCACTAAGATTCAAGCCTAGAACTTAGCACCCGCTTTGTTTTTCTCTGTTTGCCTGGTGGTTGGCCGGTGGAGAATGCCGATTGGCATTAGGCTCGCCTATTGTTTTTGAGTGCAATGAAGTTTAATAAATAAATAAATAAACTTTCGTGGTCCGTCGATCCTCTTTAGGCAGTACGTATGCAACGTGCAAATACAGGAAGGCCGCGCCGCGCTAGATTTCAAATTGTTAGGAATATGGCTTGTATTACGTAGCACATAACAAGAGATTTTGAAAATATATTTCATAACATAATATGTGGTCATAGATATTATAAATATTTTCGAGGATATTATCGGTAACACCCGTGAACAATACCTGGAAATAAGAAGCGAGGACAAGGAGGGAGCCGTGACCAAATCGGCTTTGAACACGCTTTTGTTTTTACAAGTGGAAAATGAAGGATTTATGTATTTACAGCTGTTGAGGTTACGCAAAACTACTCGACTGAAAAAAAAGTATTTCTTAAGACGAATAACTTGACTAGTCGTTACATTTATTGACTAGACTTTGAAATTAAATATTTAACACGAGAATTTCGGCGATGTCTTCTTACAATACGATACAAATATTCTTTATTGACACCACAATAGAACAGTTACAAATCCAAATTAGAAATCAAATCAAATTAGTAATAAGTAGTTTATTTTCTCTCCTGGTAAATAACATCTCATATGATTTACAATTGAGTATTTTTATAATAACAATAAAATAACTAAGCTGACAACGCGAATGTGTGCCTGTAAATATTTCAAAAGACGCGTCGGATAAATATAAATTGTACTAGCGTATTCAAAACCTAAACTGTAAGAACAAACATAGTAAAGAGAGTGCTATGGAAAACTGCAAAACCGGAACTCATTGGAATTAGGACGCCATGTAATTTGACCCCATAGCGGTTTTCTATGACGACCGCAGACCTCAACATGGCGGTGGGAGGCCAGTAATTCTAGAATCTCATTACTCGTGCACCTAATATCCGTACCTAATAACATTACTATCTACTGCAGTAAAATATTAAGTAGTACTCTCGTGTTAATTTCAGCTTTTAATAACGTCGTGATACCAAGGATATCTTGTTTACTAATCCGGTTCCATAAAGTGTAGTAGACAAAGTGGTTTTTAGCAAAGGATCCTGCTTTTTTATTGTTAAAATATGAGGTTTTTGTTACAGTAAAATGTAATGTAAACAAATAATATTAGGAGTAAATGAGGCCGTCCTAGTGTGTCAGTGGGGCAAGAGCGAAATTCTGGTTTCGGTGTGAACGGAGAGTCGCAGCAGTTGTTTTGTTATCGCTATCGCTATCACCCTCGGAAAGGCTATCACAAGTTGCCGATGATACCTGACGACCCACAACCCACAAGGATTCGGTGCGGGCACGCCGCCGCATTCCGATCGCCTTACTCGTCGCAGGCGCAGGCTTTCCATAATCTGACGTCGTCGATTTGTTGTATGCTAATAGAAGAAAAGTCATATCATAGTACCCACAAACAGTGTGGTCCAGGAACCTGCATCTTTCATGGGAACGCTTTGGGAACTTCTACGACGTTTTAACCGTTGAGGTAGTCTGCTTTTTAGTTTTTTTTTGCTGCGCTGCTATTTTGAACTTTTGACAGCTTCTTGTGCGATACGCATTTGCACTAAATTAACACCAATTGTGTCTACGCTACGCTACGCCTGACACTGCAACTTTAACTCTTATGGAAAACCCCACTCTAACACAGAGAAACTAGTATTAATGAATATATCTTATTCTTAGAAATAGTTTCGTTTTTTATTTCCATGAATCAAGTAGGTGGTATGTGAAACGATTATTTATTTTGTTAAATCTCTGGTACACGGAAGGCGTTCAGTAGATTTGAAGCTGTTGGATGCGGACAGCGAATGCTTTGGTATACTAGTATTATATTATCTGTGGTATTATGAAGATCCTTGAGGGAAATCGCAAATCCAGTAGTTACATAAATGACTTGGAAAACGAATAATTCAACAGTAAGTCAACACGGAGTGGAATAAAAATAAACTATGCGTAGGTAAGTAGGTAATGATTTAGGCTATGTTAATTAATTAGGAGCTTAAAATGTCTTAGGCCAATATCTCAAAAACTATGACGATAATGTAGTGTCCATGATCAAAATATCATCTTTATGTGTTGTTACTTTGAAGTGGTAATACATCGTTATATCTGTAATATATCTACAATAGGTGTGCCTCATGCAATGTCACCATAGAAAGTGAATAGAATACTGCTCCCAATGTGAACCAGATCGAATCATTCGGACAAACAATGGTTCGCCACGACATTATCAAGGAGTGGAAACCTCCAATCTTCTGAATTGGTTGAATAGAAAAACACGCCAAACAGATTTCACTATTTATTGCTGATAAGTGGAAGGTTTACGGTTGATATATTTGGAACAGTTTGGATAGTTGTCGTAAAAATAATCTACATGATACACTACCAAATAAAATCAGACCATCCGTCATTACCTATCTAATCACAGCCGAAAGACCACTGCTGAAAAAGTCCTGCCCCGAAGATCTCCTCAACAACTACCGGTGGCCCATATATTTTTTTACATTATTTGTAGGTAAAATTAAGTAGTTGTAGAGTTCATTAACATTTGAAACAGAATATTTTAGTTATTTCGCACCAACACCCTTCCAATTTATAATCCTTTTTTTTTAAATAATCGGTTCTTTCTCTTTCCCTCAATTAAGCTGCCAGGTGAGTGGCCGTAACACTTATCTGCGTAATTTTGGGCAGGTAATCAGAATTTGGTACTTTTACGTCGGTGGCCGGCCTGCAGACTATGGGCGCCCCACCACACACTTTCTCCGTTGCCACTGCACATTGACAAACGATAACATTCAGTTGACAGCTTCGTATATAGGTACTATAGTATACAGGTACACCTATACCACGCAGTATAGTTAAGGGAGCAGACTATTCTGTACTTCGTTGTCGTCATTTCAGCCGACAATCGGATAGAGGCCCTCCAAAGTTCTCTACAGTGACCGATCTCGCTCTACGTACAACACAGCCAGCGGCTTCCCCATTCAAAAATTTCCTCATAGGTAAATCGTAAATTGCACTTCCGAATGCACTTATCATACTCTCGCCTCTTAAGGTAGGCGACCCACACGAATTGAAGATTTTCGTCACTCTATCACTGATAAGATAAAAGTAGACTAGAATGTTGACCTCACTTTACAGTACCTATATTATTAGATCTTACTTGCTTAGTTAATGTCGACCCACACCCTACACGTACCTACGTCGAGTTTTCTATCTATAATTATTTTAATATGAATAGACTTTTTTAGATTGGATAGTTTGTCGGTGAAACTGGTTAAATATTGTTGTTTTTCTTAATTTATGTTATGTATGAGTCATCACGTGAAAACACTTACGTGGCTTTTACTTTTATCAGCATTATAACACTTCCGGCTTTCTTCGACACATCTTTCAATTGACTATTTCCAGTCGAGATTTTAAACGTACGAGTATTCATCTAATAGTTTATAATGAAGAGGTAGCTCGTTGCATTTAGTAAAGTACCTGCTTGTACAGTAAACAACAACTACTCAAATCCGGACAATCTGCCTGGAACAATAAAACTTACTAAATTGTTACTAGTTTTGTTTGAGAAAATAAGCTAAATATTTCTACATATTTATTGAAAATAAAAATAATTGTTACCTAGAGCAAGAAATACAAGCTAAACATGAAAATAACTTTGTATAAGAGTACAATAATGATTAATCTTAATTTATTTCGCGTCTGAACAACAGCACCAGAATTTTGCAACTTTTGTTTTATGAACTTGTGGCTTTCAGATTCACGTTAGGTCTCTTTTTTCATTAGCGACGTAAGGTCGCTTTCGGTATAAACCTACTTGTTTCTATCCGTACCTAATCCTCTTAGAGTTGGGAAGCTTTCCTCAATGCTTACCTTTTGGTCTTTTTGTTGGACTTTCTTTACAAGTCACCTATTGAAAATGTTTATGGCTATGTGTGGAAATTGTGTGCGTGATGTAAACAAAGAAACTGTGTACTTAAATACAGCGGTATCACGCAGGTTTCTCGGTCTCATTCCAACTGCAGCTTAGGCACATTAGCTTAGCATAGGATCTTGGTACAATACAATACAAATATAACATAATACTTGGTAGGAAGTAGGCAATAACGTTCAAACAACAAATGCGATTCCCAACCCGCCTTTACAAATACAAATATTTTTGTTTGTGAATTTGGAGTTATACCTATTGAATGGTGAGTAGTTCAAGTTATATACAAGTACCTACATAAGATCCTCGAAAGTCTGCCGAAAGAGTTAATTAACAGCTTACATACGTCCCCACCGAGGGGCCTACCCTGAAATCAGGGTAAACAGGCCTTAGTCGACCACGCTGTCCTAATGCTGGTTGGATAACTTCACACACAACCTTTGAATTACTTCGCAGGTGAGAGCAGGTTTCCTCACGATGTTTTTCTTCACCGTAAGAGCGTCGAATAAACGTACGTTATATGAATTCGAAAATCGAAAACACATTGGTACGTGCTGAGGCTCAAACTCGCGAACTTCCGAATGGAAGGCAACGGTTCTAGCCACTCAGCCACCAACGCTCCGAAATAGCATACAAATATGTTCGTTTTGTCTACAGCAATAAGCACTTATCATTTTAAAGGCAATGTTCTTAGTCCAGCCGTGGACTGTTGGTTAGTTGCCCCTTTAAACTGATTGCAGTTTAAAGACGTTGGTCAATAATACGTCTTGGTTCCCGGTTACCAAAAAGGCGGAAATTAATAAATAAACACACACTTAAACTTTGCATTTTTCTACAATTATCATAATGAGTTTTAGTGCCTTGTTAATTTGAGAACACTCACACTTTCAGAAAGTTGTTCGTAAAAAAACGCTCTGTGAATGCAAGAATATGAAATGGATTATGTAAAAGACATCAACGCGCTTCAAAAGCAATATTTTTAATAATGAATAAAATCACGAGCGTAGCCTGGTTTTAGTTTCGGCACATTTCGGGGACGGTTCAAGAAAATTACAGGGGGGGTCTAGAAAATAAAACAACTAAAAGTACATAAATTATCCCTCATAAAAATTTAAGAAACATAAAAGATGTGAAACTTTAAGTTACTCACTAATCAATCAATGAGATACCTATGCTGCACGTCTGTTCTTATTTTTTAATTCTATGAAAGTTAATATCTGAACCCTCTGGCTACGCCCGTGATTAATATAATGAAACACTAGTGATTATTATATAATTTATCTCTGGTATATTTTACTAATTACTAATTTATAAAAGTTTTGGAAAATTCATGAATACATAAAGCCATAATTTATTTATAAGTACATTATTTCGGTCACTTTACCATCCGTTCGTTAGTATTTATATAGTCCTTTACTAAATGCAGAGCTAGCATGTAAAAAGAGAGGCTGTCCACGTATTCTTCGAGTGCCGATAAGTGCGTTTTACCACTAGTTTAACCTAAGAGTTCCAACGGAGTACCTATCCGTTTAAAAAGTAAGCCCGAATCAATGTGACATGTTGCATTATCGGCCCCATAGCCTAGTTGGTAGTACGCCTGCCTTCAATGCACAGGGTCGCGAGTTCAAATTCCGCCCAGGGCAAACATTCGTGTAATTAGCACTTGTGTTTGCCTTGGGTCTGGATGTATGTATATTTATATATGTATTTTATGTATATCAGTTGTCTGTCACCCAAAAAGGCTGTGCCTAGTTTGGGGTCAGATGGCCATGTGTGAGATGTCCTAAATATTTATTTGTTTATTATTTATTAATTATACGAAATTGGGTGATCGTCTGAAAGTCATCAGATCGTATTCAGAAAGGAACTCTTACAAGACGTGTCATCGAGTTGCGAAAATCGGCCCATTCATATACTGCAGTCACATAACTTTTCATTCAATGAAAAGCCGTACTATCCACACATCGGTTCAATCACTAGGCCATTTCACTTAGCATACGTTCTGCAAAATTGAGCATCGCCGTTTACGTAAGACCGTCGTCGGTGCGACCGCGGCCAATGATCTATTATCTAATTATTGCATCACCTATTATGAAACTGCCAACATCTCAGTATCGTGTTTGCAAATTGGCAATTTCTGTTATGTGGTATTGTTTGTATATGACGAGGCCGGCCATTTTGTGAATTGAAACGGGCGATTATTAAATTTGTACGTGTATAAGGATGGAAGAGCACTAAAAACTGTACAAAAAAATGAAGAAGAGTAAATAAATTTGCTTTATAAGGTACAAAAATTAAAAAAAAACTTGAAGCGTAGGTAAATAAAAATTTATTTATTAATCTGACCAAAACTGTAAAGCAAAATAGTTTTGAGAAAACAAGTTAATATTAAAAAATAAATTATTAAGACGCCCTTTCACGTCTAAACAATTAAATGGATTGTTATAAAATTGCCGGGCAATTTCATAATAGGAAAGGACAAAGGTTAACTTTTACCATGGGAAAATATCTCAATATAACCCTAGAAAGCCGTAGCGCACACGTTATAAAAATGGTAGTACGAAATTTTCGATAGTCAGTACAAAAGACATCAACGCGAACATACTATCAGGTTTATTATCTTTAAGGTTAATAAACAGATTTTCTCTAGCCTACTTAGTTATAATTATCCATAATTTAGCATGGGGTACGGAGACGAAGCAATAAACCCACTATAAATATAACAAACCGAGATAAACTCTCGGACGATCACTTTTCACCAACCTTGTTATTTAACAAAAAATAATTTACTTTTCAAAAAGTTATGCCTCTCAGTTCCAAAAATAAGAGTAGTATATTCAAATACTTAAAACCTTTGCTTTCGGTGGTAACCAGTGCAAAGCTAATTAGGTACATAGACACTGAATATGTACTTGCTTGTCTTCTGTTGGTGAGAATTCGGAGGTCGTTCACCCGCGTTCACTTTCTCGAGGCTACGTCATTTTTTTGCTCGACTTACTTCCACAGGCAAGTGTGGGTAGTGATTGTGAGAAGATACAAATTAGCTTGAAGATACCTTTCCTTGATATCTCACTAGCTATCTACCACGTGGCATCACCCACTTTATATAGAAACTTTATTTTAACAATACCGAACACAAAAAAGAAAATCGTATTCGGTGCAGTCATTATGGAGTGTGATGTGCGTACATATTATGTTGTACATACATACAATTCAAGAAATTATTTTAAAGAATGTATTTTCTCTTAAATGTAGTAAATAAACATATAATTACAGTCATTACAGTAGAAATTTGAAGTAGAGACAAATAAAAAAAGATCGGTTTATTTATTTTAGTACGTACTTCTACATACATCTTAATAGTGGTTTAACATGGAGGAAGAAAAAATTTTACGCGCGCGTAATTTTTTTTCCTTCATGTGGCTTAGGTCTCCCTGCGATCTTACTAACTACTAAAATTCTGCTCACCCCGTTAGAGAAAAGAGCGTGTCTCTATGTCTAGGTCTATAGGCTCAATAATTTCAATTAATTTAAAGCGAAGTTATTTTATATTTTATTTAAAACTTAAAATTCGTAGCAACGTTGCTACGCCGTAGCAATTGTCTACGACCATCAAGAAGTCAAAGGCTTTTCATTCGCTGTCGATACAACAACTTGATAAGTTGTGTAATCATCGATACAATGTTTACTTGATTAATTAGCGGGGCCTACTTGTATGCAGCTTTCAAAACTCTCACGCTGCCACGCCGTCTGCTGCTGTAATTACGTAACAATCTAATTATAAAACGTATCAC
Organism: Teleiodes luculella; assembly: GCA_948473455.1. Taxonomy (NCBI): domain Eukaryota; kingdom Metazoa; phylum Arthropoda; class Insecta; order Lepidoptera; family Gelechiidae; genus Teleiodes; species Teleiodes luculella. The sequence goes on from OX419596.1 coordinate 5,713,944, forward strand.
CAAAACGTTCATTAGAATATTATTGATTTGTCAGAGTGCGGTTATTGAACTCTATATTGCTTATTATATAATATGCAAATTTTACTGAGGACATTACATTTGCTTATCGCTTAACGGAAGTGTGACTCTTCACAGAAAAAACTTATTGATCATCATAAAAATTATTGTACAATTATGGTGAACAATTCCTTCTATTAATATTATACCTAAATGTGACTGTTGCTTGTTTACCATATCATCATTCATCACTTCACATGCATGACAATGTTTTGATGAAATTTAATTTGTACAGTACTAGAACGACAATATATTTTTTATTTATTTACACTAAATACACAAAAAACGGTGTCATTACAGGAGGATCCCAAGCCGATACCGCCAAAATAGAAAACAATATATACTGACACTACTCTTACTTTTAATATTAAAGGATTAAATTGTGCTGAATATGCGGAATGAAGGAACGCGCGTATTATTTTTATTATTTCTGTTTTTAATTTGCTACAATTTTGAGCAATTTCTTCATAATAATATTAATTTATAACTCGTTAAGATCACATTCTCTATGTTTCTGTTCACACGCATCGCTTCTTTTGTTAATTTCATCAGCGCTCGGCAAATGGCGGTACAACACAGCAGATCCTTTGAGCTCCACATCAGAATCTATTTGACTATCATTCCCAAACACTGTCTTTTGCATTCTAGCAACAAAAGGGATTATCTTACACACTAAAAGTCTGATGAAACTGGTTTCTTCCTCCGACGTTTGTTGTTTAATAATCTCTTCTAAAGCGTCAGGTAAAGACTCATTTTTGGCTGTATCCAAAAGGTCTTGGAGTCGCCTGGAATTTTTGTTCAGTATCCACGATGTCGGGTCGTCTAATCGGTAAGGTCTGCTCGGTCGTTTGGGGCCAGCTAGGAAGGTGGAAATCTGGAAACAGGAAAAGCACATAATTAATATGACGGAAAGAAAGTTCACGAATTATTACTTCGTTTAATAGTGCTAATAAATGAGAATAAATTGCACTCATTGGGTATTTTTTATTGTTAGCTATAATTTACAATGGTTGAAGTGTGTCTTTATTCATGTATGAATAATCGGTGGGTTCTACAGCTTCAATTGATACACACACAAGCCTTGGATTTTTTGCAAAATAACAGGTTTCCTCACTATGTTTTCTATCCGAAAAACGTTCATATCGGAAACAAAACAGTGGCGTGTGTCGAGAATTGAACCGGCGGCGCCTAAATAACTAGATACCTACTGTAGATTTGCTGCTTATGCGATGTAATTTTTATCAGTAAGAATATTTTTATCTCTCACCCGAGCTTTTTCTGAATATGAATTTTGATATGAATCTGTCTGGACTGTTAGTGGTGGACATCATCGTATAAAGTCCTTTGGGACGCGAGTCTCTCGTCTTTGAGAGTTGGGCTATTATTTTGCAGTGCACAAAACATTAAGTATGTTAAATTCTGTTGTTATTATTTATTTTGTTTTTTACACCTTTTATTGTTCATCTTGTTTTGTGTGCTGTAAATAAATGTGTTCTTATTCCGTTTCTTAGTTTCTTAGGGACTAGACTAGACTTACCATCTGAGCCACAAAGACCAAAGCGTTCACAGCCACCGCACTGATTTGGTTCGGTCGGAGTCCAAACAGCCTCACAAGATGTTTCAGCGGCGTCATTGGACTTGGAACCTCATCCACATTATAATCAGGTCGTTTTTCAAATGTCTCGCTGGAAGCCGCGTCAATATAGGATTCGAAGGCGGGTCGTTTTACAGGCTTTACATTTGGATCGTTCGCGTTTTGGAAAGCACGAACTACGAATTCTGCAACTTTCAGGGCCACTGATTCTGAACCTGTAAATAATTTTTAGTCTAGTAAGTACAAGTAGAAATAAAGCGTAATAGTCTTCTTAGCTTCACTTTGCGTTAGATTTTCCTTTTGTTCACTTTGACATAAATCTATTTTTCATACCGTGTGACTATAAAGTTTTAGTCAATAAATTCATGACTATTTAAGATAGAGATAAGAGAATAGAAGCCATGAAATAATTGCTCCCTTAAAAGGGCCGCCTTTCTAAAACCTATTCTACTAAATTAAACTCAACCTCCCATTTGTATATTGTACTTTTGTATTTTGTGCAAAAAGTATAAGAGTCAAAATACTCTTTATTTGCTAAAGTAAAATCTCTACCAGACAACCAATTAAATTCTACTTACATACTTTATGTATGTATGTCTTTAAAACTACAAAAAAAATTACCAAGTATGTTAGAAGCAAACTTGACCCCGTTAGTCAGATGGTCCATTAATCCCTCTCTTGACTCCTGACACCACGCCAAGGGGACGACCAGCATCAGCCATATCACACACACGCGTGCTGCCATCTCGAGGCGCTCGCTGACACTAGGCCGACGTTCAGTGCGCGATATGCTTCGCTTCGTAGAGTAATGGTGAGCAAGCGCAACTGCCGCAGTAGAGCAGAAAATTTCTTGATTGCAGTCTTGTGTTTTATGGGATGTTTGGAAAATATAAAAGATTGATATATTTTTTCCTAATGTTGGGTTTTGAATTAGTTGGTTAATCATCAATTAATTAATAGTGGTGTAATAGCTGAAAATTTGACGGTTTTTGATTAGCATCATAGATGGCGTTACTGATGCGTTTTATTTGGTTTTAGCTGTGATTTTAGTTCCTTCACTACTCTCGATACTGGAGCTTAAGATTTTTTAGAACATATACTTTATGTGTTAATAAATGAAAATTATTTTCTTAGTAATATTTTACTAGCACCCTGTGAATATTGCCGCTATAAACATAAATGTACATACACGTACATACAATGGAATGTCCAAACAATAGACTCGGAAATCTTTATAAATGTACAACTTGCCTATATCTTAATAACTTTTTTGCATGAACTTCTGAATTTATTTTATAATCATTTTATAATCAATATACATATAATAAAACAGTAGAACCCCGTTTGTCTGTACATTGAAAGTAATTGACTAAAATGGAGTCAGGGCGATAGAAGAAGCCCAATAGAACACAAATATATTTTTTTGTCTGTCTGTCTGTCTTTCTGTCTGTCTGTCTGTCTGTTTGTTCGAGCACATCTTCGTAACCACTGGATGGATTTTCATGCGGGGTTTTTTAATTGATTTGGCATATTTCAAGGCAGTGTATAGGCTTTGTTTCATGGAAATCGGTGAAGTAGAAAAAAAGTTATCGTCAATTTAAATATTTCCAATTCAAACCTACTTTATAACTTACATCGATTTTAATGAGACTTTTTTATTCAACTCAGAGTTACTCGGGTTTACAATAAGGATACCCAAAATCACGCCACCCCATCTCATTCCTACGGGAAACTGTGCACGGAAAAGTCGAAAAACAACGCGGGCGTAGCCGCGGGCGGACAGCTAGTACATTATATGTATATTACAATTTAGTATCCTGTCATACAACACACACAAGCATAGGTCCATTAAAAAAAAAAAAGAGAAATGTTTGGCTATTGAAAGTAAACAATTAAAAAATCATCGTGGCAACCCCGAAATGTATCACTTTTATATTTGATACTAATTAATAACCTTATAAAGGACGATGACCATTTTTATATGAGCCCCGTCCCCCCCCTTTTTGTATGTGTCAATAGGTTCTTATGGATCTTTAGAAAGGCTCGTAACCAGTTTCAACTTCACGATCAATGGGATTTAAAAATAAAAAAACTATAATTATTTTTTCCAATAATTCGTCACTTACAAACATATTATCAATTACTAACAATATCAAAGTCTCTTATTAAAATGTTAAGTATATAAATGCACTCTAAAAAAATACTAAATGTACACAAAAAAATGTCAATCTATGTAGGAGTACTACTTACTTACAGTTAAACAGATAATTATTGTTTATCATTAGCCTATAAATGTCCAATGCCCAATTGAATGCTTACAATCTGTTATTTTGGGTACCAATATTAATAGCAAGACGATTTTTTTCTCGGAATATTCCGCGTCTTTGAAAGATGTCGCCATAGTAAAAAGTAATCACATAGCTAAGACGCATGTACTGAGATACATTTCAAATCTGATGATCGATGTTATTAGTTTTTGTTTTTTGGGGGGACGTTTTGACACATCATCCTTTATTTATTTATTTGATACTTGATGTTTTTTTTATTTGTCTATGTAACTGTATTACCAGTACAATGTTTTCCATTTTCATCGATGGTCTACTTTCAGTAGCCAAACTCTAACATATCCAGATTTTTAAAAATTTTTAGATTCTCTGTTTGTCTGTTTGTACGGGCTTATCTCCGAAACTGTTGAACCGATTTGAATGAAATTTTTCATGGTCGTACCTTATATCCCCGGTCAACATCTTGGATAGGTACTTTTAATTACGGAAAATTAAAGAGTTTCCTTGGGTTGGGATAGTTAAAAATGAATACGGATAAGTCGGAAAACAACGCGGGCGTAGCCGCGGGCAGACAGCTAGTGTGATTAATAAAATAAAAACTTGTTCCTTCAAAATATTTTAGACCGATTTATTTATATTAATTTGATACAATTTCAAAGTGATAAAATCTCTGCACAATCGTCACATTCACATCTATTAATGTTACAGTGTCAAGTCAAGTTTTCAGTGCTTAAAAACAATCTGGCACTGACCTGAATCCCCTGAGCGACCAGGTCACGCTTACTAGACCACAATAATAGTCGCACCCATCACATCTCCCTCATTTCAAAACCTCGCATCTTCCTAAGCACACACCATGGCGAGAGCTCTTATCGTTGCCATTGTACTCCAAACAATACGAGCCGATATAGTGAAAGAAGACGTACAGTTTTTGAACGAACTACCACTAGATAAACTTTTGAGATTGAAGACTTCCCTCCAGCAGTTGGTGGCTTCGGAGCTCGAGCGTGAATCTTTGGAGAATGTGACGGCTACGACCCCAACATATCAAAATTTCGGAGCTCAAGCAATGGCCGTCCATGCAACGCAACGCACCCCAATCAAAAGAGGAGATTATGAGGAAGTCTGGCATAAGAGCGGCCACAGTAGTAAAATCAGCAACATTTTCTCCATGTCCGTGACGACGCTTGCGTTCCTGGCTTTCGGAGGATATCTACTTTGTCTAATAGTACACGCAGTGAAGAATAAACAAATGTATTACAACCAAGTGCCTACGACAGTGCAACCAGCGACATTTTTCGTTAGCGCCGGGATTAAGAAAAAACCTCAAGCCCAGTTTGCGTCTTATGGAAGAAAGCGAAGGGAGAATAGGTTGGAGAAAAGTTTAAGACAAATTGATTTGCCTCCTGAACAGCTGTTTTCGGCATTATTACAGCTTTGTGAGGGATATGCTAAATGGAGCAAAAGATACGGGAGGGAAGGAAATTTGACCCATTAGAGAACAGTTTTCCAGTGAAGTGAATTTTCATAATACATTTTAAGATATATTTTGTTATTGATGTAAAACAACCGTCTTCTTGCAAAAAGGTAATTAATTAAATAGTAACCAACATCGAAAGTATCTTTGGGTGTGTTAAGAAAATTAATTAATAATGTGAATAAACAATTTTAAATAAACTTACCCAGACACTAGTGTAACAAGTATTATATTATCTGTGCCCGGTGCAACACTAAATAAGAAAACTTAAAAGAAGTTTTAAACGTGCTTGCCGGCCTATTTAAAAATCCAGCACAGTAAGTTAAATAAGCAAAGCAAGACTGTCTTTATTATTTTTATGTGTAGGTAGAGGTATGTTTGGAATACGGAGAAATAAAATAATATACAAAATAAAGTTAGTTTATTTTCAGATATAAATCATTATACCTATAGACTCAATGTAATGATAATTCGTCTAGTATTCTGATAAATAATTAAAATATAAAATGCTCTACAAATAATGAAAATAAATTGGGTACTTTGTGTGTACGTACAATCAAGATGACAAATATATAGTCACGCAGATTGTACACATTCAGACATTTTCATTCTTCTGAGGATGATAGCGTAAATATCGTATATCTGCTGTTTTCGCTAAGCATATCCATTATGATCAAGTAGTAGATAAACACATGCTTCGTGTACAGAATTCTGCTTATAAAATCATAATTTTACAGAAGCAATTATTGGAAATCAGTGAGCCAGAAACACCAAATACTGTTTACATGAAATGCAGGAAGCCAGATTGCCCCCGCAATATAACCACAATCTGTAAACGTTTTCAAACTGTCAAATAATCACGCTAACACGTAATAATAGCTGTATCTTCGCTATTGAACATTGTGAACATTCTTCAGTTGTAAAACTTGAAAAGCTAGCAGAGAAAACTCATCTTTGAGTCATGAAGTTAGAGTGTATAATTTTGTGCGTAGCGGTTCTTTTTTGTAGTATGTTGGTGGTGGCCGTTGTTTGTAGGAGCTGGTAATGAGGCGGTCTGTTCTCGGTCCGTCATCGCCCGCGCTCACTGTTTACATCCCGCCACCAACACTCGGCTAACGGCCACCGGTTACTCTGCCAAAATAAAACTGAATAAGCTCAGTAAAGAGCAAAGGTTAAAACAAACAGGTGAATTAATCTGCAGCGCTAAACTATGTGGATATAGTGTTAAATAATTTTAATTCATGCGTAGAAAAAATATTGGTGACATTTTCTTGAATTTCCGACAGCTTTAAGATGACGTAACTACCTGGGAAATTCAGATTACATGTTACACACCTTTCTACCGTAAGGCATTTTTTAGAAGATTGGTCAATAATTTATAATTTAATTGGGTCACGACACTATTGACTGAGTATGGTTAACGTCTTTGACAGAGGTTTTTATCTACTGCTGTAAAAAAACCTCTGTATGGAAGAATAGTGTTTTATTTATGTGAACTTTCAATTTCCTTTCAATATCAATTTAAAGGACATTCAGTTACGCACCTATGAAAATATTTAAAAATCAATATTTTCATAGGTGCGTAACTGAATAAACTTGGCTTAAAAATCATAAAAGAAAATTTTAATACAATCACATAAAGATGACTTCAAACACTCAAATAATTGTCACCGAGTTTACTGAATCTAATAAATAACGACCATAATATTCATGATCGTTCAGTGTTCAAATCGATTTGTTCTTTATGTCATTGTGAGTATCGTGTTTAGGTCAAGGGTTTACGACTAGCCATCCTCTAAACTAAATTGAATTTGACTCGGAATGGACTCGTAAAAGATCTCATCGTACCACTTTACAATCGATCGATTATGGGACACTTGACGACAGAATTTATCTTATTTTATCTCTACAGCAGAGACGCACGAGTTCATCTCAGTGTTGGGTAGGTAGTGTTTACGGTTCCGATCTTACAGATGTTTTTAAATAATCGGAGATTTTTTTGTTTTTTCAATCGGTAAATTAACCTTTTAGCTACCTATATTTTATTACTATCTAGCTGATTCGGCGAAAATCGTAGCTCAACTTTTTAAATTGACGACAGAATTCATCTTATTTTATCTCTACAGCAGAGACGCACGAGTTCATCTCAGTGTTGGGTAGTTAGCTACCTATATTTTATTACTATCTAGCTGATTCGGCGAAAATCGTAGCTCAACTTTTTAAATTCATTAAAGAGATTTTTTACCTGTAATTCAGTTGCTCGCGAAGCGCGCTATGTGTGTAAGTTTTATAAGAATCTGATCAATGCTGAGCGCATAGAAGACAAACATACAAACGTTGAATTTATTGTATAGATTTCTTTCGTTTCTGATTACAATTATAATTTTAATCACACATAATTAAAAAAATACAAGCAAGCAACAATGATTCTTTTTACATTAATATTTTATACAAACAATGACGATTAAACTATACAAAGATATCGGAATTATTTTCTCTCCTATTACGAGTAGGTATGGTATATATGTCGCAGGCTTTTTGTACGATTCCGCCGTTTACATAAAGCGTCGGCAATTTATAAACGCTCGCTGTAATGTAAAATGCCGAAGGCAAAATGTATAGGGTTGGCACAAAAATCAACTTTGAAAAATGTAATTCTCCGGCGGTCGCCGACCGCTGCCGCGGTACGCTCGCTCCGCTCGCTCGGCTCCCTCCGCTCTGTTATTGACATCAGTCTAACCTAACCTAACCAATCGATTTAATTCTGTGTAGAGATTTGTTTTTTTTTTAGCGGGGGGCTGCGCCCCCCGAGCCCCCTCTTTTGGGGGGCTGCGCCCCCCCGTCCCCCGCTTCGGTTGACGCCCTGGCTACTATTATCAAAGCCAGTAACCTTTTTGTAATCGGGTTGAAAAATCTATAAGGGCTTAGAATACCAGTTACCACTTCAGAAATGGGGGGGCTTCGCCCCATTATATACAGGTGCATCATTATTTTTCAGCTAGCAATACGGACTTAGCTAAAACTGAGTGCGGACTTATTCAAAACCTTTTTGTGCCAACCCTATACATTTTGCCTTCGGCATTTTACATTACAGCGAGCGTTTATAAATTGCCGACGCCGTATGTAAACGGCGAAATCATACAAAATGCCGACGACACATATATGGTAATTATAGTACAGAATAGATAGACCCTTGCTGCCCTTTTTTGGTTCGTGCAGTCGGGTAAAAAGACACAAAAATTAGAATGGCTTAGACAAGGCAACATCAATATCAAACCGTTTACAATTTTATAGAGATTACGTGGGTTCTCTCAAATTGGATGCTGTTAAACGTTAAATAGCCAATCCCCATTATTTTAAGCTATTCGAAAGGATTTATATTAACTACAAATAGGAAATTTTATTACTTTTCTACCTAACCTAACTGCCACTGCCGTCGTAATCGTCACACTCGGGACATCAAAGATGTTATAAGTACTGCTGACATACACAACAATGTCCCAATTTGTAAGTAGACTTATTTAGGAAATAAAATAATCTTTGAAAATCTTTGATCATCAACTAAGAACTTGTTAGAAACAAAAGCTTGAGCTTTATTTTAATCTAAACTTAGGTACAATTAGGCGCTTCTCTTTTTAAATTCCAGTAGGTCTACTCTTGACAGCGATTCCGATCCGTCGACATTAAAACTCAATTATGTACATCATAATGTACCTCTAATAATTATAATTTTAATCACACATAATAAAAAAATACAAGCAAGCAACAATGATTCTTTTACATTAATATTACTAAGTAAAATCTGAATTTCTTAGTTTGACCACAGAATAAATAAAAGGTTTGATCTAGATTTTTTTGCTAGGCTTGACATAATCATACATTGACTATGTGTAAGATATAATCATCGATCATATGTAGGGTATACTTGTACAGCATTAATTGTAAAATATTACAATAGTATATTCCCAATGAATTGGAACACTCCTATGGGTAGGCACGCACTAAAATACAGTCAATTAACTTGTGACCCGACAATAAAATTTGCAATTTTCCTTTTCTTATGTCTAGTTGTATGTAAGACTAATCGCCGCACCTACCTACCTACTATATTATAGTACTTTTCTATTACATGGCTAAATTATATTATTGCCTGACTTTCCCTATAGATGCAAGCATCGTTAAAAAATTACAAAGCGTTTACGAAGAATATAAAGAAATCCCGTCGACCCTAAAAGGGCAGACTCGAGCCCCGTTACAGGTAAATATTATGAACAGATAAACGTTAGGTAATGTTAAAGTATTGACACCGAAGTATTCTCTTTGACCAAATAAAAGTTACCTAATTTGTTTCTAGCGTAGGTAAGTACTTCCCGATTTGGTTCTTCTAATCTATACGTCATATATTAAAACTGTAGATGTCGATGTTTGCTCGTTAACTCGTAGAAGCTCGTAGACTTGGAAAACGATTAAGAGAAATCAAAGCTTGAAATTTTTACAATATTTAATTAGCTAAATTTTTACAAGAATTAATTGACACTGAAGGTAAAAAAAATATACAACTTTAATAAAAAAACCATAAATAAATAGAAAATATCCAGATTTTTCTTAATTTTTTTTTGTTTTTTTTTTGTTTCTCTGTCTGTTTGTACGGGCTAATCTCTCAAGTCCGGTGAAGCTCAAGTCTGGTGAAGCTTGATTGGTCGTACCTTTTCGACACAAGCATTGGTCAATTAAAAGAAAAAAAAGGGCTAATCTCCGAAACTGTAGGGTCGATTTGATTGAAATCTTAGATAATTTTTAATGCGGAAAAAATACAACGCGTAGCTGCGGGCGAACAGCTAGTATAAAAATGTTTCATTTAATTGCATTTTTAAGTCAATATATCTTTTTAAATTATTTTTTATGGTTACTGGGTTTACAGTATTAGTAAGGACACTGCTAAACGAAAATCACACACCATCTGAAACTTCATAAACCCGTAATTTTCTAGATGTAGAGTTCGGTGTCACGGTTCATAAAGCTTTCCCTTAAACGCAGCGTGAAATTATGAGTAGTAAATCTATGGACATTCATATTTAGCACATCACAGAGACAATTTAAGGTTCTAATTCCGATTCGCGCCGCGGGACTCCTTTCAGACGTGTAGTCACAAATCCTAGTGCAACATGCATACGAAGTACACGACACATGCCTACTTAGGCACTACATTAAGCAACCACCAATAAATATTTCAAGCAACAAAATACATCGCGCACTCTGTTGACAAATCCCGCAATAAAATATAAGCATTTACAATAAAATTAATTATTATTTACACGGCGCGGTGGGCGCGAGAACTTCTACAAGAATAGCGTGGATATGACTTTTAAAATATTTTCGTAATATTTACTGCCTATAAAATAAATGTGCTCAAACAATTAAGTTAATTGAATGATTGAAGATGAAACTTTTTACTGACTGAATAAAATTATTCAAATTAATTTACGTTTGATGTCTGTCACCTTATTATTTTGCTCTATATATTAGTAGAGAAAAGAAAACTTTCAGGAAATTTTTGCGTTGCAGTTTTTAAAAATACATATTTACTATACCGAAACTTTATAAATTTTAGTTTTACAATCAGATCAAACACTGTTTGCGCGCGGCGGCGGCGGCGGCGTGGCGACGGCGTGATGAGGACTTTTGAGCTGGATAATATGCTCCGAGCTTGAAATTTTGATGACCTTCAATTTAAATTAAACTAAAAGATTTTTCCTATACCTATCTTATTTAGTAACCAGATATGTTTTTAATTCTACGTCTTGCAACATTAGTAAATTTGTGTAAAGATTTTCGTCTTTGTTCTTACTTTAATTACTTCTTTTTGTATTACGCTAACCACCCTTAACTGTTCTACATTTTCTGCCCTGTATTCCTTTTGCGTGTGATATGTTGTTTGTGTTATCTTTTGAAGCTAGAGAAAAGTTTTATTTCTTTTTGAAAAGTCGTTTTTCTGTGGTAGTAATATCCACGTTATCCTGTGGCCGGCCCGCCATGTTGGAGGTCCGGGGACCCCGCGGCGCCCTGCTTTATCGCACGCTGCGCGCGCGCCGCGGCCCCACACCTCACCCCGCGCCCCGCTCACACCCCGCTGATACACTAGGGTCGCCACTACAATATACTCACTTTTATAGACAAGGAAGTCTTAAAGAATATCTTGTTACGTTAATCAGCATGTTTTCTAAGATGTTTTTCCTGATGGTAAATTTGTACCGTAACATAGCATTGCCTTGCCTGTTTAGCTATTAGAGTTGTAATTTATAAGGTGTGTTGCACCCATAGATGTAGAAATATGGTTGTACCGTCAGAGGCAGGGCAGACATTTCAGTTAAACTTGCTCTACTATGTCAGACACGCGTTGATGTCTTTTGTTCTACGTCTAGTAACTGTTCTCGATTTATTCCTTCTATAAAATCAGTAGGTACCTATAGATGGACTTCTGTACTCAAAATTTACTTGAGTCATTAACTTACAAAAGTTGCAACTGACTATTCTTGGCGTTTGGTACAAAAGAAGACTGGATAAAAGGCGTTTTTATACTAGAAAAACAAAAATATTATTAGATGCAAATCATACACAATTTATAAATCATATTATCAAATCCCATGTTAGCTTCATTTTGGAAAACCAAAAATCCAAATAAATCATTGTAATTGTTGCTGATAGGTTCACCGTTTCAGCTTAAACTTTTCAGTAGCTTTCTTTCAGCTTCGGCTTCCCTTTTCCCGGTAAACAAAAATTTTATTTCAAAGACTCGCCTACCCGTCATCGTCCAGTGAACTTAAAATGTAGTGAATACACCCTGGTTATGGTGGTCGTCATAACTCTGTCAGTCCGGCCGGCGGCTCCACGGACTTTTATTGCGATTTACTCGCCAGTTCGGCACCGCCCGAATGTCCATCGCGATACCGGACACCTCACGACCCTTTGTGCCCGATCGATACTTAGCCAAATTGAGATTTGCTGGGTTTTATTCCGTAAACAGATGTGTCCTTTTTTATTACCGTTCGATATTCAAAACCAGTTTTTTTATTATGGCGCTAGTTATACTTTGGGCCAATGTCCAATAAACGAAGTTGGACTTACGGTTATTGTTCAAAGAGCTTGCTATAACTCTTTGGTATATAGAAGAATAAATTAAAAAAGTAACCTGACAAATAATAATTATTCTTGTGAATTCGGTAACTTAATGCTAAAATAATGTCCTATTGCATCGTAATTTATAAGTATATCCTACGCTACGTTCTAAGCTGGTGGACATTTAAGTACTCTTCTGTGGTAATATACAGTTTGTCAATAAAAATTGTAGGCTAATTAATGTTGAAAGTAATTAATAATAACTTTATAAAAATATTTACCTACTGTAATTTTAAACATTTATAATAAACGGGTATTTATTTATTTACTAAAAATTTCTCGTAGTCAACCGACCTACTTAATTAACCTTTGTAAACGGTTCCCCAATATCTACCTAGGTATATCTCATATTATTTATTGATTAACTAAAATTAATAACGTTTTATTAATTTGAAAAACTCATAGAATACATTTATATTGAATTTATATTAGGCTAGTTCTCGTTATTAATGGGCGATTCGTATTGAATTTCATATAGACAGACTAATGTTTTAGATACGATTATGCAAATATTATGAGTTCTTAATAAACAGTTCTTTACTTGATGGGCTAGCCACACGCGGGCACGCCGAGATTATACCGGGTCCTAATTAATTAGTATAGGTGTATTCATTATGTTAAAACATAGGCGGCACGTAAATAGCCAGGGCTGCCTATAAAATTTAAGTTTAACTTATATTTGTAGGCACAAATACAATAGTACTTATTTTTTATTTCGGTAATCTTTTGATAGCGCAAACCTTTCAAAAGATTACCCGTGGTTCCAACGAGTACGATATTTAATGATATTACCTGTAAGTGGTATTTTCCCGTCGTAAAAGTATCTTATATTATTCATAGTGATGTATCTATCTATCACTAAGAAAGCTTAACAGACAGACACACAGATGGGATTTTTGTAAAAAAAAACTTATGAAAATCCAAGTAATTTTAATTAGCTCCACCAAGTAGTTTGTATAAGAATGTTCTCATATTATATATGTAGATAGAATAGAGAGCTTTATTTCCACTATCCCGAAAGGCCTGTTACGCTTGTTTGTCGACTTTGTACACTCGTTTTATTTATTTCACACATAACGAGCTATTAAATAAATACTGAAGAAAACATATTATTTAATTTTATGAGCCATTAAATAAATATCGAACACTATTTAGGACCCTAAGACACGGCTGTAGGCTAATTACAATAAATACAACAACACATTAGAATCGATCAAATTGGAATGTAGTGTTATTTATCGGGACTAATAAAAGTGATTTAAGGTTATCGAAGTTATTTTTAGAGGTCCGTGACGTAATTGCAATTTGATATTTCGTTTTTTATACTTAGTACGTGCAAGAGATTGTCATACGAGATTTGAGAAAGACAGTAATAAAATGAGGATTTTTTGTCGCCAAACATATTTTAAATAACTTTTTTTTTACTTTATAATCTGTATTAAAAATTTCAAGAAAACATACTTTGAAAAAGAAAACCCGATCCTACTGCTGGATTTGATGCTGCTCTTATAATAAGTAGAGACCAGGACGAGACGAACGCCTGAAAAAGCATTGTGTCAGAGTAGTATGATAGATTCCTTTTCAATTTTGTACGGGCTCCGCCGTCGGTTGGCTGTGTACTGCATCATTCTACAGTTTGAAATTACAAATGCATAAATTTTATGTTCATCGCGAAGCCAGTTAATCTCAAATGTAAATCCTTAAATATTGAACATATTAGCTGCGCAATGTATAATTAAATTTGAAATTTGTAAATTGAGCTTCGTTACTCGGGATCGCAGTCTCACACAGAGTATTATTTACGTCTTTTATTAGACTGTTTGTGCTCGCGCCTGCTCGCACGACGTAAACTATTTCCTGAGGCATAGGAGCCTTATTCTATAGGCCTGGCTCTACGGTTGAGAATGAGGGTGATTAATGAAATCCGACCAGGAGGGAGGTGGTGGGAAAAACTCGCGTCTCGCTGTATCCGACGCGATTGACAACGCGACGCGAAAACATTTAGGCGGCTGAATAATACTAATCCCCCGCTTTGTGAAGACCTTAAAGCTCACACAATATCTAGGTATTAATTTTTCTAAATTTTGAATTCCAAATTAAATGACGACAAAAATTTGCACTAGGAATAACAAACCATAAATTCATATTAATATGTAAAAACCAGAGCTGAAAAATATGATTATTTTTTTATAAATGATTCTCATCAAGCTCTGAACTGTACTCCCCAGTGTCGTTAATCCAGCGTATCGTAGAATAAGCCTGCCATCCCAGCCTCGTTGAGCAGACTTATGGGGATAATTCCTGTCAACAATACACTTTATTAACAGTTAGTTATGCGCTCGTGATGATATCGCGCCTACAATTAAATATTAATATGTGTTCCGAGGTGGGCGTTGCGCGTGAGATTTATAAGTCGTTTAACGACCTGCAGCCCTTACTGACAAAGGTGAGAAGTGTTATCGGTAATGTTACTTAATGGTATTAAAATTTAGCAAGTTGTAATACCTACCACCGTGAAAATTACGGAACCCGTAAAGCCTTTTTTGAGATACACAATGTTATTGATCTACATTACAATTTTAAGGATACCTCCAAAAATATAGCTGCTAGAGTAGGGTCGGCGGACTAAAGAACATAAGTCAAAAACTTTTTCATACAATTTCTATGTAATTTTTAGTCCGCCGATCCTACTGAGCATTTCCAAAGTTGGTTTTGTAACGTTAAAATGTCAACAATTAAATAAATAAATATGTGGGACATCTCACACACGGCCACCTGACCCCAAACTAGGCAGAGCCTGTACTATGGGTGTCAGACAGCTGATATACATACATATATAAATATACAACATCCAGACACAAGGCAAACACAAGTGCTCATCACACAAATGTTTGCCCTGGGCGGGTTTCGATCCCGCGACCCTGTGCTTTGTAGGCAGGCGTACTACCAACTAGGCTACGGGGCCTTTGACTAAACATATTATGAAAAAAACACAAGTGCATTATTATGTTGCATTCTGATCATTGACCGGAGCCTAACTTTCAGGTGGAATTTTTACTACCGTCTATACTCTTATAGTATAGAGTATATAGTGGTAGGTATAGAGTCTATACCATCCTGCTTGCTTGCTTATCGAGTGGGTTTCGAGGCTAACCTACCTAACAAACCCTAGTGCCATACCATCCTGAAAGCCTGTTGAAATAAGTATCATCAAATACTATATTAGCATTGCATATGTCAAATGTTTTTTTTGTTCTACAGGATTTAATCAACTTCCTTCTCAGACGAAGTGTTTTTCAATATTATATTTTTTGTTGACTCTGCGACCCAGCCGCGCTTATTTATTTTATTAACATGATCATAATTCTCATTGTAAATCACCATCGATAAGGAGCCATTAGTATTAATTAAATGCCTACGCGCACAATGTATACCGGTATGATGCATATTCAGAGAGAGCACGTAAAAACGCGCCAGTACACTAGCGGACAAAGAAAATAATAAAACATCCGAAATGTCATACTTTTCTTCCTGCGCAAAACAGGAGATTTACTTATAGAATATGCTTTTTTCGGATATAATGAAGGGGCTGTTATCGAGGACGAATATTTTTGACGCATTTTCCTTTATGATGTCTTTCGCCACTATATACTTATACTAGGGACTACTATTTGGTATTCTGTGCTTATTATTAGCTTTCTTTTCAGAAAGTTCAGTTTCAGATGAACCAAAAATAAAATTACATTTGAACCTCGCCGATTGTCAATTACTAAGTTGTTCTAGGAGCATTTGGTACAATTAAATTATTTTATTATATTTTATCTATTTATAGTCAATAGTCTGATTTTCCTTTTGAAAACAGATGTTAACGCTTCGTGCTTAAATAAAATACCAACTTGTATTTGTTCCTCCTCTTAAAGTGTCTAATGAGGCTCTTAAGTTTCATAAAGCTCAGCTGACCACTGAATGTTATTTGCCAGTTAGTGTACATGTAAAACGGAAAAAAATCAATTGATTGCGTCCTCCCGTACGTAAACATGTCGGCAGGCGCTCTCGTAAAGTGTAAGGCGATATTTTAACGGCATCGATATTTAATATTTATAGCGACACAGACACCCAATATGAACCCGTGATTTGTGTAAATAATCTCGGCGTTGTATCGCTCGCTCCGTGCTCTCCCATTGATAATGTACCAACAATATTGATGGGAATCGGAATGTTATTAAAATTGGACAAATTTATGTAGGCTTGCGCGTGAGTCCGCGTGAAATATGTCGCTTGTTATCGGAGTAATTTCGATTTATTGTAGTAAGTACCTTCTTATAGCAATTTATGGAGATTCTGATTAATCGCGATTTCTCTTACTTTCTTTCTTATATTGAAAAGATTTTATGATTTTAATCAAGGCGATCCAAATGCTTATTTTATACTTAATAATAATTACGTTTTTAATACTTGAAATAAGGAAAAGTTAGTTGAAGTTATTTATAAGGTTACAACCAGGTGTGTCCTTTCAGTATCTCACTATATTAGTGTAATTATAGCCTGATTGTATTCGATACGTCTTTGATAGGGCGTCGCCCTCAAGAGGATGTTCCTCTGTTTGTTGTTTCAGTCTGATCGAGTGGCCAGCTGTTTCGAATGGCGTAATCGCAGTAGCAACTCGGCGGATAACCCGCTGGACATTTACAACGCTTTTACTACAAATCTGACTTTTACTGTCGGACAAACAAGAGCAGACTTAATAAATCTTAGCGGGATCTCGATTTCCGGAAGAAGATCCTGAGATGTTTAATCTATACCAACATACGTTCTATAAAGCGATACTTGCATTTGTTATCCATCCATATTATGTACAACTAAAATCGCTTTTGTTTTTTTTAAATTAGATATATTTTTTTTATATGTTAAACAATACAGGGTGTAAATGACCGTTTTACATATAATACCTACTGAAGCGACATGCTCAGTTAGAATTCTCCTTGTCCAATTACTTAAAATATCCTACTTAAAATATCTATTTTGGAAAAAAATGGGGCAAGTTACTCAAAATTTAAAACCAAATTGTTGGTTCTGAGTTTTGTCCAGGATATCCCAAGCATTCTCCTCTCTCCATACATATTCTCAACTTTTCTTAGTGCCCACGTCACTGCAGTGTACAAAAATATAGTGCAAATAATGGCTCCTAATACTCCTAAAAAGTGGTAATCAAGGATGTTGTACCTACAGTAGTACTTATAACATCCTTGGTGGGAATATACTACTAAAAGGCGAAGCGTGGCTTTTCCAACCTCTTTGCAAGGATCTTATAAGTTATAAAATCCTTGCAGAAGGAAGACACTAGCAAAAAAAGAACATGTACCTAACAGTGATATAAATATTCTAAATTCAAAAATAAATACTTTGTCTTTGACCTGTACGTACATACAATCTGTTTTTAACCCCCGACGAAAAAGAGGGGTGTTATAAGTTTGACGTGTCTATCTGTCTGTCTGTCTGTCTGTGGCATCGTAGCTCCTAAACGGATGCGCCGATTTTGATCTAGTTTTTTTAGTTTGCAAGGTGTCACAATCGAGAGTGTTCTTAGCTATGATCCGGATCAAGTAACGGTTTTGAGTTTTGTGTCAGGGGTTATTATTTTTTTAATTTATCATATTATTATTAACAGTGATGATTACTAAAATAATTATCATATTATTAAATAG
Source organism: Teleiodes luculella (assembly GCA_948473455.1). Taxonomy (NCBI): domain Eukaryota; kingdom Metazoa; phylum Arthropoda; class Insecta; order Lepidoptera; family Gelechiidae; genus Teleiodes; species Teleiodes luculella. The sequence continues at coordinate 5,732,238 of OX419596.1, forward strand.
TAACATAATGGTTTTTGTGGCAAATAAAAATATTATCCTTGCTCATCACATATATTTTTTCTAGATTTGATCCATGTTTTTTTTTTCGTTTCTACTCTTCTTCTTCCCTTACCTATACCAATATTATAAACAGGAAAGATTTGATTGTTTGTTAATTTGTTTGCATTGAATAGGAACTCTGAAACGACTGGACCGATTTTGATGAAACTTGGTACAAAGATATAATAGACCTTAAGTCAGGTTTTCAGAAATAGGATGAGGGAGATGTACCTAGGTATGAGTAATTTGCTCGAAGTGAGGAGCATTATGAAGCTGCTTAATAATTTGACTTAAAAATAAGATTGAAGCCTAGTTTTAAATATCAAAACTTGCTTTCAAGTCAAGAGCCTCCAAAAGATATATTTTGGTTTGTAATACTTTCCTCTTATAATAATATCCTATTGACTGCTTCACCCCGGGTATTGTAATATTATTGTAGTTGTAGGTTTTTCTAAATGTCTAAATTTAAAATCTACTTAACGTTTCAAACATCAACTTTACTGTGTTCATTACTATTTTACCAATATATAATCTAAATCTAATACATAACTCGATACCTAATATTTTAGTAATCTATTAAATGAAGGTAATCGATTTTAGAATCGAGTAAACAGTAACGATAAGCGAGTGGATGTATATCGGGTGCTGCAGACGCAACCCAGGTGTTTCCCGACAAGAAAAATAAACTGTATGTAATGCTCGGTTAAGAACCGACAGTTGGGCTAAGTATGTAGCTCAATCGAGTGTTTGATTGTACATTCCTGAATCTATTTAAGGACCGACACGTTTCCGTTACTAGATTCAAAGGTTTTTGATCGGTGGTTAAGTGCTACAAGTAATATATTAGATATTTAGATAATATTTACTTGCTTACTTACTTCTTGCATAAACTTGTTTTATTTGCTGCGCCGTAATCGGATAATAAGTTAATAACGACAATCGAATTGGGAAAATTTTGAAATCGTCGGTAGTTCAGTTAGGAAAGGTTTAATGGCAATTAATCTGTTGGTTTATTATTTTTAACTTGTCCTATGTAATACTGCGAGTGGATCTCACTATATCGAGGCTAAAACAGTAAAAAAAATCTGAAGAATAATATACAGTATTTCGTAAATTTTCGTACCACGTGGACAATATTCTATCACACACACTTTTTAAAACTCTCGAAACTTATCACTTATTTAACAATATTCTATCAAATGACGCTATGCATATGCTACGATATACAAGCATATCCTGAGATATTTAAAAATCTGGTGAATTAAATGTTGTAAAGTTGTATGCAACCAAGTCGGACATTGTTTAAAATGTTCTATCTGTTTACCAAACCGATTGATTGTCCAAACTTGATCGGGTCATCTTTGATCTACCACGAACCTTACCATGAAACTTACCCTGAACGAGAAGAGTAAAGTAACCATTTATTTATGAGTGAGTAATTTAATATTACCTACGGTTTGGTCTTATATTTTTCCCGCCAGCCATGTTGTTTTTGGTATAGATCTTTGATGAGTTGTATATTATATTAGGTATAATCAGAGATATAGATACTAATTTAATTAGATAGAATAATCGCTGATTTTGTAGCGTACCGTGTACGAATAATTTATTTAAATTATTAATTTAATTCATTAATTTTAGGAAACAGTTTACCTTTGGGAAAAATCTGATATGTATTTATATATTTGAAAATTAATGATAGAACACCCTCAGTAGAGCAAACTTCGTGGTAGGTAATTAAATTAAATTCTCCCTGCTGCGCCATATAAAACACATTAAAGAGGCTGTTTATTGCAAACAACTGTAGTATATTGTTTATAATATCAGTCAATGCTCACTCTCATAAAGGGCGCCAATGACTCCGCCCATTCGCAGCTGACCAACCAAAGAGTGCATTCAAACAAGACACGCCTACCGGCTGCGCTTGAGTCGGTATCGTCGCGTAGAACCTGTCAGTATTTCTGATACGTTCGCGAGAGTAACACTCGAAGGGAGCAGAATTGGAATTTTCGTGTGGATATTGTGAAATGACGTCTTTAAGTAGTGATGGGCATAAATTGAAGTTTAGTGTGGAGAGTATACTAGGAAGTGTGGAGTCGAAGCCCCCAGTGTCGCAGGGTCAGCCGCAGCCCCATCGGCCGCAGGCGCACGAACCTCCCTGTGCGGGGTGTGTGGCAGCCCTGTACAGGTGCTGCAGGGATGAACCTCCCTTATTGCAACTGCCTCTACCACTTCACTACACTCACTTACATCCGGCTCTGCGGCCTACAACAGGTACCTAAGTTAATTTTTTATTGTACCTACAACGGGCGGCAACAGTCATACAGTCTATACCGTAATTTTGTAAACAAAACACTACGTTGACAAGAATTACAACAAAACAGAACAAAATATAAAAGGTAAGAATATAAATTACTTACCGCGACAAAAATAGGAAATATAATAGTTTAAAGTAGAAAATAGGAATAGTTTTTTGGGATTTTATTTATTTTATTTTATTTTATTATTTATTGCACACAGAATATTTTACAATTACAGGTATTTAAAAAGTGGACACAACAGGCACAGCTTATCTCTCACAAAATGTCTTCCAGCTGGCCTAGATGTTTTTAATATAAATCTAATAAACTAGACTCATACGTGCGAATACTTAGAAACATACATATTTCAAGTCATGTTCACTTTCTAAATAAGTAGGTATATGAAAAGAAAAACTTAATTATTTTATACAGCTGTCTGCCCGCGGCTACGCCCGCGTTGATTTATGACTTCTCCGGAGTAATGTTAAACTATTACACGGGAACTCTTTAATTTTCGGCGTTTAAAAGTATCCAAGATGTTGACCGGGGATATAAGTACCGCCATGCAAAATTTCAATCAAATCGGTCCAACAGTTTCGGAGATTAGCCCATACAAACAGGCAACGAGGGTAACAAAAATTTTGAAAAAAATTGGATAAGTTTCTATATCACTTCTTACATCCCCATGACTCGGTTTCTAGCATTTTTTCTCTATGTAGTGATTTTCAACCTCTGCAGTTTTATTTTACTATAATAGATAATTAGATAATTTAATGTCTAACCTTAGTGAAATAGCCTGTTTATCGATCTAGGTCTGCTAGATAACAATAATTTCTTTTAAATGTTTTCGGGTCCGTTGTTTGCTTTTTGTTTATTTACATTAGATTTGATGCAGGTTGGGTGGCGGCTTTGTTAAAACAACTCATAAATTTTATGTCCCCACCGAGGGGCTCGAGCTTACTCTGATATCAGGGTGAATAGGCCTTAGTCGACCACGCTGGCCCAGTGCGGGTTAGTAAAGCTCACACATAACCTTTGAATTACTTCGCAGGTGTGTAGTTTCCTCACGATGTTTTCCTTCACCATAAAAGCGTTAGATAAATCAGTAGGTACATATGAATTCGAAAATTGAAAACACATTGGTGCGTGCCTATACGTTTGAACCAGTGAACTCTCGGGTGACGGCTAGGCTTAGCAATCGCTGAAAGGACACACTCGGTCAACGGTCTCGGTCCAAAAGTCTCTCGGAAAATAATAAATAAATCGAAATTCCCGTAAAAAATATAATTGCAGTCGAACGGCTTGTATGGAATACTATATTTATGGTTTCTGAGAAAAGTTTTTAAAGAAATTTGGCGCCGTTATTGACAAATTGTATCACAATTCGCGCAACACTTTCAATAGGACGACTTGCAGATGATTGCCGATATTGATTAATTAATAGCGTAAAATATCCGATTGTAAAAGAAAAAGCTGTAGTTATATTATAAAACAAATTTAATGATATGGTGTTATTTCACCTGACATTTGAATGTTAAGAGAACCCTTATCAAAATCATTTTACGTAAAATCCGATTCGCCTCGCATTTTTCATAAAATCTAGTTTATGAAACTTTAGGCAGTTCACTTTTCTAAAATGGCGCTTTAATGCCCCGGACCTTTCTTCTAATCTTTTCCTAAGTTTTTATTTACACCCTGTGTAATATATTTATAACTAAAATTTTTTCAACAAACACAATTAGAGCGGACTCTCAGAGGAGATTCGTTTAAAAAATTTGCATACCGCCAACTGTTGATTGATTTGTGTTCTAAAGACCCTTAGCTATATAAAAGTACATGTTGCCACGAGCGAGCGTGGTAGGTTTCCGTTCTAGCCGAGCATCCTCAAACCTCATATAGGGTGGGGTAGGCATCAATAGGCCAAGTGCACACAGTGAGACACTAAGTTTATTCAAAAACGCGACATAGTCGTTCAACTTGTTTAATGTCAACGGATGCGCTTACGACCGCTTCCCTCCCTCCCCACTTTCTGGCGCGACTCCACAGCAGACGCACATGATACAAACAAATTTTGAATTTTGTGGTCAAAAAGTGAAAAAAAAAAACCTTTGTTTACTTTTATTTTAATACTTCTGATTTTAGTTATTCCCCAATGATTTTTATTTTGATGTAAAAAGTGATTAAGAGAGCTGCTTTCAGAAGTATTTGTGTTATTGTCACGTGTTTCTGTTGGAAATTACAGACCCTCAAACATTTTGGTAGGGGGGGTGTGCACAATGAGACGGACATTGGGCGTCTACTATGGGCCACCAGCCTGTTAATGCACAATCTAACAATGTAGCACATTTACTTCAAATTTGTATAGGTACAAATACATTGAATACATAATTTAGATTTTTTTTTGTTTATGAAAGAAGTTACATTTTTTAGTTTTCGGTGCGTTATTTTTTTGTGTACCATACAAAAACCAGCCTGTTAGTGCACAATCTAGTAATGTAGCACATTTACTTCAAATTTGTATAGGTACAAATACATTGAATACATAATTTAGAAATATTTTTCTTTATGTAAGAAGTTACATTCTTTAGTTTTCGGTGCGTTATTTTTTATAAATGTTTTGTTTGTGTGAAGCTTAGCTACTTCAAAAAGAAGATAAGTCAAGCTTCCTAGTTATTTTTTCAAGTAATTTGAGTGTTACGTCATCATTTCTACAAAAAATATGTTATTTTTTGTTTCTATAAGAAGTTCAATTTTTTTGTTATTTTGTTTAGTTTAGTTTTTTTTTAGTTTTACTTAAATAACATTGATTTAAATAAAGACTGCTGTGAAGAATTAATAATAAAAATATAAAAACGATATGATTTTAGTGTATTGATTAAGTACTTCTTACAAATATTTTTAGTAAGATTTTAGAATAACAAAAAATAATAATTGACAGTTCCTATGGTGATTTAAGTTCAACATTTTTAATAACTATATGTCAGAAACATAAATATTGCGTTTTTTTAAATTAATTCCTGCATCAACATTAAGAAATACAGTTTTATTTAGTTCTTGGCTCACTGTGTACTTACTGACCTATTGTGTGCCGCCCCCCATGCTCATTGTGTGCCAGGGGGTGTACACATTGAGCCATTTCCCGTTTTTTTTAAAACTTGTTCAAACTCTTCAGATAACAAATTTAGGTTCAATCGAACTACTGAATTTGAGAGTCAATGAAATTTCCATTCTACTGGTGTATTAAACACCTCCAACGCATAAACGGGGACAAAGATATGACACTCCAAACTTTTCCTGGCCCATTGTCAACCACCTCACCCTATATGACGAAAAAAAAATTAAAAAATAACCGTGGGAGGTATCAAATAAAAGAGTATAATAATGAGTAGATTGCAAATATATAACATGTTGCTGTATCCGCCCTTCCTGTTCAATGTTATTTAAAAAATAAATTTTCAAAAGTGGCGTTTCGAGCATACCTACTTTGCATAGCTGTAGATTGAAAACTTCTGAATTAATATTTAATAAAATACATTCTTATCATCAGAAATATCCTTGTGATTATATTTGTGACGTGTAGTTGGTCCCTTTAGATTAGGAACTAGCTGTCCGCCCGCGGCTACGCCCGCGTTATTTTTCGACTTTTCCGTGCACAGTTTCCCGTAGGATTTGATATTTTCCCGTGGTAAAAAGTATCTAAGATGTTGACCGGGGATATAAGGTATCACCATACAACATTTTATTTAAATCGGTCCAGTAGTTTCGGAGATTAGCCCGTACAAACAGCCAAACAGAGAAATAAAAAATGTGAAAAAAATCTGGATATGTTCCTTATTACCTCTTACATCCTACTGACGTTGCGTTAAGTTGCTTTTTTAAAATTATTTCTGGTTGATTTTATTTTTTGCACATATTTGAGGATATTTCTGATGATAAGAATGTATTTTAATAAATATTAATTCAGAAGTTTTCAATCTACAGCTATGCAAAGTATGCTCGAAACGCTACTTTCGAAAATTTATTTTTTAAATAACATTGAATAGGAAGGGCGGATATAGCAACATGTTATATATTTGCAATCTACTCATTATACCCTTTCATTTGATACCCCACACGGTTATTTTTTAAATTTTTTTTTCGTCATATATATGAGGTTTGAGGATGCTCGGCTAGAACGGAAACCTACCACGCTCGCTCGTGGCAACGTGTACTTTTATATAGCTAAAGGTCTCTAGAACACAAATCAATCAACAGTTGGCGGTACGCAAATTTTTTAAACGGGGTGCCGGTGGGAGCCTGCACTAAATCATAAAAAAAAGGATCGCAGAACTATTTTGTAGTTTAGAATGTTAGTGAAGAAGCCTCAGTAAAATGTCATCTATTGATTTTTTAGGGAACTAAATTCTGTAGCCCAGCGTGTTTGTTGAATTAAATATTACTGGATTTGTTACTTTTAAAACCCCAAAAAAATTGTGTTTCTACATATTAAAACATATCTAGGTCGTTTTTTTATACCCAAAAGCTCCCATATAGCAAATTTCATTGAAATAGCATGCGTCGTTTTTGAGAAATTAGAAAAAAATATTTTTATAACCATTTTCCCGTAGGACTGAGATATTTTCCCGCAATAAAAACTATCTAAAATGTTGACCAGGGATATAAGGTACCACCATGCAAAATTTCATTCAAATCGGTCCAACAGTTGCGGAAAAGCCACTTTTCGCAATTGTTCCACCTTTAACTACTAGTAGGGACTACTATTTGGTATTCTGTGCTACTGGCGAGATATAATAAATAAAGTTAATGGCTTCTATATGTATATCCTACAGAACATCGTCTAGTTGCTCGCCGTTTTAGATTTTTGAAATATTGATTATTTTTCGAGTTATTATTTTTTAAAGGGTGGGGGCGCCACTTAGCACCTGTAGGCCCTTAACCTTTTAACCGCCATGGTCTGAAATATAAGACTTACCAAATCGAGCTCACAACGCCGCCGTCTCATAAATAAGACTTATGTTTTGACTGATTGATACAGATTTTGTTTCTATAGCCGGCGGTGGAAGCAAGTTCTTAGAAAATATGCTTGGCGGTTAAAAGGTTAAGGTAGGTTTATATACACAATCAATTGATTGTTCGAAAAATACGATTACGTGTTTCGGAAGTCACGTTAAGCAGCAGATCTCGGCTGCGGCTATCTTCAGAAATAACGTCGAGCCACGTTAGCACTCTGCCGTTTTTTTGAAAATTACATTTTCGTTTACAGTTTATCGCCTACCCATAACTTCATCCTCGCCACCGCAGCAGTCGTCGGCTCCGCGCTGTGACGTCACCTCTACTGGGAAAAGAAAACGCTCTTGGTCTCGGGCTGTCTTCAGTAACTTGCAGAGAAAAGGGCTCGAGCGACGGTTCCAGATACAAAAGTATATCACCAAGCCGGACAGGAGGCAGCTGGCGGCGACTCTTGGACTTACTGATGCACAGGTTTGTATCATACATTATTATGGGATATAGGTGTATTAGTCCAAATACGTGTATAGTTCACAGCACAGTTTATTATGTGATGATAGATAGGTACACAGTTCCCACAAGTATAATACAACGCTAATTATGATATAGTAGCACTTGTAACAATTTATAAATAATTTAGACTCCGTTTCTCACACACGCCGTCGAACCAGTAGAACGAGAAGAAGAATGAAACGGAAGTTTCGATATTACAATACTGGTGGCGCTAGTGTCGTCAATGCGTTTCATTGCACGCATATCTGTGTCGCCACACCACCCCCCCACGGAGAGAAATAAGTCAATCAAAAGTTTTAAACTTAACAGTCCTACCAGACCTAGTGGTGTAAGGCTTTTTGGGTTGAACCTTGACTGGAGAAGTGGGAGGTGGGGCAAGGGTCGCGGGAGCTGTACGAACAGTAGGTGTAGAGGGAACATGATCTTTTTGTGTGATAGGAGATTCAGGAACGGTGGATGAAGGTAAGATGTTGGGTAAAATATATGACGAATGAGAGCTGTGGTCCACGTAAGCTGGTTTTAAACGATCGATACTAACAACCACAGTCTTTCCCTTGTTGTCAATGGTGACAGTTTTACCATCAGGTGAGCGTTCTATGATAGGATAGGGACCGGTATACGGAGGCTGAAGAGGACGACGGACAGCATCTTCACGCAGAAATACGTGCGTCGCAGTAGCCAAATCCTTGAAAACAAATACCGATGGTTCAGTGTGACGAGAAGCTGGGACTGGTCGCAGAGAAGACATGTGATGCCGCAATTGGACAACGAAGTCAGCGGGATCTCCAGTTCCATTTGACTCTTCCGCCGGAACCAACAATTCACCTGGTAGGCGTAGTGTCTCGCCATACACCATTTCGGCAGCGGTGGCCTTTAAGTCTTCCTTAAAAGCAGACCGCATGCCCAACAAAACAAATGGCAGAGCCTGTACCCATGAACCGCCATGGCACATCAGAGATGCCTTTAATTGGCGATGAACACGCTCGATCATCCCGTTCGCGCTGGGGTGATAAGAAGTGGTACGAATACGTTTGGTAGCAAAACTACACAATAAACGACGGAACAGATCCGATTCAAACTGAGTACCACGATCGGTTGTTAAGATCGAAGGCACACCAAAGCGCGGTATCCACTCTCTAGTGAAGGTGTCAGCAACTTCTTCAGCTGTGATAGTACGCATAGGCCAGACTTCAGGCCATCTGGTCACACGGTCGATTGCGGTGAGACAATAGCGATATTCACCGCTGATAGGCAAAGGTCCCACGATATCCGTATGGACGTGCATGAAACGACCAGATGGTGTGTTGAAGGTGCCAAGCGGAGAAGATACATGTCTCGACACTTTGCTGCGCTGACACGCTTCACAAGTGAGAGACCACTCCTTACAATCCTTCTTTATAGAAGGCCAGACGTACCTGTCAGTTAGAAGTCGAGTAGTGGCTTTGACACCAGGGTGGCTTAAGCCATGGAGCTTATTGAACACCCTGCGTCGAAGGTCTTGGGGAACAAAAGGACGAGGTCTGTTAGTGGAAGTGTCGCAAGTCAGCGAAACGTCAGTGCCCGGTATAATGACCTTGGTCAATTTAAGGCTAGAACCTTTAGCAAGTAGATCTGCTAGTTCTTGGTCTGACTCTTGAGACATAGACAGGGCCTCGTACTCCTGTTCGAGGGAGATAGCATCCACTCGAGACATAGCGTCAGCTACGACATTGTTTTCCCCTTTGATGTATTTAATGTCAGTCGTAAACTGACTAATAAAAGACAGCTGATTAAGCTGTGGAGGGGGAAGTTTCTCACGACGTTGTACGAAAGCGTACAACAGTGGCTTGTGGTCCGTAAAAATGGTCGTATGTTGGACCTCGAGAATATAGCGAAAGTGCTGTACGCTTTCGTACACCGCCAAGAGTTCTCGATAGTAAGCGGGCCACTCAGATTGGCGTGGGGTCAGTTTACGACTGAAAAACGCCAAAGGTTGCCACTGTCCGTCAATTTGCTGTTGCAAGGCAGCGCCGACATGTGCACTAGAGGCGTCTGTGAAGAGGCCTAAAGGTGCACCGCTCACAGGATGATGTAGGAGCGTGGCGTCTGATAGACTGCGCTTGCAAGCGTCGAATGCTTCATGCAGCTCAGAGGTCCATGGGAAAGGTTTTGATCCCTTGCTGTTCGTAGAGACTACTGCCTCTATCAGCGGAGCCTGAAACTTAGCTGCTTGAGGTATGAAGCGACGGTAGTAATTTAGGACACCGAGAAAACGTCTCATCCCTTGGACTGTTTCAGGAGGTTTGTAGTCCAGGAGAGCCTTGACTCGATCCTGAGGTGGACGTATACCATTTGTGGTTATGAGATGTCCGAGGAAGAGAACTTCTTTGGCACCGAGGACACATTTGGACGGGTTCACCACAACTCCATAATCTTGGAAGCGCTTGAAAAGCGTGCGAAGATGTTTAAGGTGAGTAGCTTCGTCAGGAGAGAAAACAAGGACATCATCGATATATGGGAAGCAAAAATCAAGACCCCGTGTGACCTCATCGATAAATCGCTGAAAGGTCTGTCCAGCGTTGCGAAGACCGAAAGGCATGAAAGGAAACTCGAAGAGGCCAAACGGAGTGGTGATGGCAGTCTTCGGGATGTCGCTTTCGAACACGGGGATTTGGTGGTAAGCTTTTACCAAGTCGATGGTGCTGAATACAGTACTCCCTGCGAGGTTGTGAGTGAAGTCGTAGATGTGTCGGACTGGGTATCTGTCAGGTACGGTCCTGGCGTTTATACCACGATAGTCTCCAGTAGGACGCCATGAGTCGTCTTTTTTGGGGACCATTTGCAAAGGTGAAGACCACGGACTCTTTGATGGCCTGGCAATCCCACAATGAACCATGTCCTCAAAAACTTTTTTAGCTGCCACCAGTTTAGGGGGCGCTAGACGACGGGGACGGCACGACACAGGGGGTCCTTCGGTTGTCTTGATGTAGTGGACAGTATTATGTTTGATGACCTTAGGTAACCCAGGAGGACGTGTCACTTCAGGGAATTCAGCGAGCACTTGTGCGAAGGCTGAATCACCACAAGACAATGCTTTGACACTTACCTGAGTGGAAGGAGAGATAATACCTGAAACAAATAATTTAGTGTTTCCATCCACAAGACGTTGATGTCTACAATCTGGTAGTAGATTATAATGACTTAAGAAATCAGTACCGATGATAGCACTGCTAACGTCAGCAATGACAAAGTTCCAATGGAAATCTCTGCGTAACCCAAAATTAAGATGCAAGGAGATATTACCATAAGTATTTATTGGACTACCATTAGCAGCACTGAGATTATAGTCAGTAGCATTATAGTGACCTCGAAGAAGGCGCCGAGGGTAACAGCATAGATCTGAACCTGTATCAATCAGAAATAGATTTTTAGAATATTTGTCAGTTACAAAAAGTCGGCGGCTTGAATTTGCACCGTCAGTCGCCGCCTCTATTGACTGTGGTTCTCGTTTCCCTGGTTGGGAGACTTCCAAGAACACGGTTTGGTGCACTTAGTCGCTTTGGTATTAAATTTTTTATGATACCAGCATAACTTAGCTTTATCCGCAGGTGTAGCAGTACGTGAGCGGGGTCCAGCAGATGAAGAGCGACTGTGCGGGCGACTGGGTCGGCGACTGGAAGGGTAAGCTACCTGCTTACCAATTTCTTCAATCCTACGAGCCAGAGATTCCAATGTCAAGGTAGGAGTTGGGGCAGAGCAAGCAGCAACTTGCTTAGGACCGGCTAGTTCGATAACTCTGTCAGCTAGTTCAGCTAACTTGTCGAGACTAAGTTCTGGTTGTGAGGCCAAAATAGCTTGAACTTGTTGGGGAAGACGCTGCATCCATAGTTGTCTCAGAAGATTTTCATCTGAAAGTGAAGCACTAGCTAGCGAGCGAAGATAACGAAGAAATTGTGAAGGTTTCCTGTCACCTAAATCTTCTTCACTGATGAGTTGCCTCAGACGTTGCTCGTCTGACATGGAAAGACGTCGGATTAGTTCCTCCTTAAGCTTGACATAGCGTTCTCCTTTGGGTGGAGGTTTTGTAATTATGTCCTCAACCTCACCAGCCAACTTCTGATCCAGGTGTGCAACCACATAATCAAACATGGTAGTGTCGCTAGTTATACCTGCAATTTTAAACTGAGCCTCAATCTGGCCAAACCACACAGCTGGTTTGTTGATCCAAAAAGGAGGCAATTTAGGGGAAACTTTACACACACTGGGGTTAGATTCTTTGGTTAGTAGTTCTTGCTGGAGAGTAGCGTTCTCAGCTAACAATTTCTGAAGCTCTGTCTGAATAGCAGCAAGTTTCTCCTCAGCCGTCATGATTAAACCCAAAAAGCTAAATTTGTTAGAAATGAGTTGAAATAACACCAAGGAAGGGAGTATGGCAACACAGACACCCTAATTGCAATTAAAAGTTAGGTAAATAAGTGAGCAACACAACATAAAACAATGGTACACACACACAATGCAAAATAAAAAGATGTTTTTGTTTTTAAATTACCATTAACTTATTCTAAGCAAATATTGGTTAAAATGTTGGTTAAAAGGTTAATATTTACATAGAGAACACACCATAAAGCTAGCAATAGCATTCAGACACACTCAAAACACTTAAAAACTAATGTTAGAAATGGACAACAAAACTGGTTAAAATTTGGCAAAATTGAAATAAAATCAGTGAAAGTGACACTTAACACACTGTATACATGCAGTCAAATGCTTATAATCCACGAGAAAACACAATTAAACAGCGAAATGTTAATAAAAGTTGAGTAAAAATTGCAATGTTTTGTTAGAAGTTTAAGGTCCGAAAAAGTCGATAAAATGTTAGCGAACTTACCAGTTTCGTTAATAAAGCACTAGAAAAAGTTATTAATTATAGTAATTGCTTAACCATTGCAATGCCCCGGGACTAAGACAAATTTACTTAAATATTCACCATTAAAAGTACGAAAATAAAAACGCAGAGTTCACTGTTTACTTTTTCAAGTGACGTTTAGTGACGTACCGCGAAGAACGAATTGAATGAACGAAAAGAGTCAAATTTCACCAGCGGTTGATTCCGGTTTTCTGGAAGCACTAGTAGTCGATTGAAATTCTTTGTTCTACAACTCGACCGACGATAGATGGCGCCAGGTGTTGCTTGACGCACCGTATACCGTAGTGTAACTCCATACAAAAGTGTCATTTTGGCGCGCTTCGAAATCTCGGGGTACTTCGGGGTGCAAGCACCCACAACAGTCAGGGGTGTAGCGCGCTCTTTCAAATGGGCGTAAAATAGCTATTTAAGTATTTTTTGCGAGATTTAGAGAAACAAATAATAAAACAATGCCAAATTACAGGAGATATTGTTCCGTGTATGGATGTTTATATTCATCAAGAAATAAACCAGAATCTCATATTTTAAATTACCAAGTGAGTCGGTAAGGTTAAGATTTATTGTTTACAATTTATGTATTAGTGTTTTGAGGTTTTTTTAAACTTAGTAACTGGTAAATAAGAATGTACCTACCTACTTCTTGTAGTACAGGTAGCTATCTATTAAAGTAATCGGAGTCAGAGGTACATATTTCTCTTCTGTGGATAAAGCGCGAGAGATTGAAATATTGTGTTTATTTCGATGCTGTTATATTCAAAATAAATCATTTTAATAAAGCCTGACTAAAGAAATAAAAAACCTCGCCATATTGTGGATTTTCAATGGAACTAATTTTATAATTGCCATAGCCGTAAAAATATACACATTGCGCCCCCAGAGCAGGTTTTTTATTTCTTCGTTCAGGCTTTACGTCTTTATGTAATTATTTGCAAACTTAACAAGTGGTCAAGAAAAACAGTCAGTGTTCAACCCTACAGCAAGTCATTCATTCATTCGTTCAATCCCAGAAAACCGCGAAGTTACCCTACTGTAATGTACGTAGTACATACTATATTTATACTGTGCTTGACGTACGACGCTCGAAGCTCTTTCTTCTACAACTTGACCGACGATAGGTGGCGCCAGGTGTTGCTTGACGACGCAGACGACGCTTCGTTGATTGTTGCAATAATAATACTTGAGCTTGACCTTGACGAATCCGTTTTCGGTGAAATGATGAGATGAATGGATGAATGTTCTTCTTGTTGCTACCAGACGCTGACCGACGACTATTGCGTAGAATCGGCGATGATGTCCACTTGATGTAGGTAGCGCTGGCCGACGATGGGGCGAAGGGCGAGAAGTCACAGGAGCGGTTCAGAAGGCGGTCACCATTATGGGATATAGGTGTATTAGTCCAAATACGTGTATAGTTCACAGCACAGTTTATTATGTGATGATAGATAGGTACACAGTTCCCACAAGTATAATACAACGCTAATTATGATATAGTAGCACTTGTAACAATTTATAAATAATTTAGACTCCGTTTCTCACACACGCCGTCGAACCAGTAGAACGAGAAGAAGAATGAAACGGAAGTTTCGATATTACAATACTGGTGGCGCTAGTGTCGTCAATGCGTTTCATTGCACGCATATCTGTGTCGCCACATTATCATTGTTAGAAAACATAATCGATACCTAACTTCATTAGGTTGGTGCACTTGTAATTTTATTTTTATAATGTTGGTGTTCTGTAAAAATTGTACTGATTCGACTCCATCTTGCAATGTCATGTCATTCTTGCTTTGTGTGAACGAACGGCTAAAAATAAATCCATATAAATCCAGTTACATACTTATTTTTATTTATCATTTCAAGCAAATAATCAATCATTATTTTAGAAGACATCCCATTATTAGACAATGACTTCCCACACAACACAACGACCGATCCTGAGTCTTTCGCTGCAAATTACCAGATACGCATGAGCTGTCTGCATCTTTGAAACCGCGAGTCTCCGGTTAGACACACAGTGGTTAGTAACTTCGTCACCTCGTCGTCGTGTGCGAATTTCTTTGAGAACGTATGGGCGCGCGGTGACGCTCAAGTAACTCCTTAGTAATTTAACTCAGAAACAAACAAGTTCTGTTTCAGTAGCTCAGTCTGGGAAGGGACCCTTAGTTTTATTGAGTTACCCACATTAACCAAGCATTAACCCAACTGAAATTAGCTGAAAATGTATAAAGCTTGACCAAAAAAAGAAACCTGCTCTGGGGGCACCACGTGTATATTTTTACGACTATGTCAACAATTTCCCTTATAAAATTAGTTCCATTGAAATTCCGCAATATGGCGAGGTATCTTATTTCTTTCGTCGGGCTTTACATAATTCTATGTCTTGCAGGTAAAGGTGTGGTTCCAAAACCGGCGAATGAAATGGCGCCACACGAAGGAAGGTCGAGGGCTCTCTGCGAGCGGCGCGGTGCCGGGAAGAGACCCAGACTCCTCCACCAACGATGACAACGAAGACGTTGACGTTGACACCTTGAGCGACTGAGCAAGCAACAATACCAAAAGCGGCTCTTCAAAACTCTTTGAACAATACTGAAACTTGTCTATAGCCAACAGACTTACTACGTAAGGCGGAACACGCTCAAGAAGCTAACAAACGCGATATAATGACAGAACTACTATGGCTCTTATGTCACTATGTCGCGTTTGACGACAGCTTCTCGATCTTGTCGCGTCTTACGTGGTAAACCTGCAGAAAAGGCTTGTATGTATGGTTCAGCCGGCATCCTAACTTTCATTTCTATGGGATAAGTCTGGACAATAGGTATTACAAATTGGAGCCAAATATAAATTATAATACACACTAAAATCATGACTCTTGCTGGTAGAAACAGCTATCTTGTAATAAGGCCGTCGTCTGTATGTGGACTGTAAAACGTATTCATTTATATTCTTTTGAAACCCAAGTTAATTTCCTTTTTACATAAGGTGATGTAAAATTACTACAAGACATACTTTTATTTATTACAATTAAATCTGGTCTTTGCTTAATTTATAACAATGATGTTTGTTTAGTTTATAACAACAAATACCTAAGACGTTCTCAGAATTCAGGAATCTTACTATCGATATAGACATGACTGTACAAATTAGGATATTGTGGGAATCTGGTAAATTAGGAATCTGGTATGCTGGTCATCTGGTATTTTGGGAATCAGCCCCTCTAACATGCCCGGTCCACCCTTGACAGACATAATTTTGTCGTGCGTATTCTCTTATCCTATTGGAGGATATTTCAATATGGCGGGTTTCTCGCACGACAAACTTTTGTCATAGCACTGCATGGTAACATGCGCCGTAAGGGTGCTGGTATAGGGTTTCCGTTATCTACATACCTACATTTAGTTCACCAAAAGTATTTTAGTATTACAGAAACTAAATCGAACAACGGGAAGAGAGAGACCTTTTTTTTTATACAGAATGTCAAATATTTAGCTCACAGAATTTTACACGGTTTAATAAATGAATACTTAATCAAAACTAAAGATGTTTGGTTAGCTAATCTAAATCAGAAAATTTTAGTCTACAAATGTAATTTTCATGCCTTTAAAAAAGCCTACAGCAAATGGTTGGCATTTTAGATTATGATGTTGTTTATTTTCTACCGTTCTTTTCGCTTCTCATATGAAAAAAAAAGGCCATGCGATTTGGGAGAATTACCACACAGAAGAAATATATGAATTAAAACAGTCTACTTGTTTTTACTATTTTTATTTAAATAACCAAATTCATTACATAATATCTATTATACATATTAGTAGGTAATAACTATTTTATAATTTAATACCTATTAGCTGTCTTTGCAAACTTCTTTGTCTTTTTGCAGAAACATAGACAATCAGTAAAACCATGTTATTTACATTATTTTCTGGTCATTATTATTATTCTTGCAAATTAAAGCCCCTCTCGGTGTATATCGTGTACAAATAACAACAAAAGAGTTATTTAAAAAATAAAACAAAATACTTAGTTATTAGAACTAGGCCACAATAAAAGGCCTCACTAAAAAAGTTCATAACGTTTACATAAATTAGATTAAAATTTTGGCAGCACTCAATTTGCTGGAAGTTTTGAGCAGATGCAGAAGTAGGATTCCTGATAATATAGTAAATAGAGGGTTAAACTCAGTACTACAGCCCATAACAATTCATTTAAGCCACAATAATTGACTTTTTATACTGAACATCTTTTTACACACACGCCACAGACGCTTCCATATAAAATAAAACCCTAAAAAAATCAAGATAAAAACGTGATAGCTGAACATAGTAGATAGTGCGCCTGCACTCGAAGCGCAGGGTCGCGGTTTTAAACTCTGCCCAGGACGAACATTTGTGTGATGAGAACTTATTTTGACATCACTCGTCCATCGTGGTACGGTTGTGAGGCCCGGCGGACTATGGAACATTGTGTCTGGATGTTGTAGTTTTTAAAAGTGGCCGTATGTGTTTTCACACATTTATTTTTATTACACAAAACATCAAAACCTAAAGAATAGCACAAATAAACATTATTTTTCATTTTTTTTTATTTTCAAATTATTTTTTTCTGGGGTAAAAAATGTGTCTCATCGTATCAGCTATCATGTTTTTGCTTTTGAATAAATCAGGGGAGCCACCCAAGTTAAGATGACAGCGCTGACGTTTATTGTTTTGAGGTACAGTTTGCAAATTTCAATTGTATCTGAGAGAATAATCCAGAGAGACATTGCTGTCATCCTGACAAGGAATCACACAAACTTTCAATTTCACACTATACATCACGCAACGATAAGGATCCTACCGTACGACGTTTTTTACGCGCGTTATTTGCACGTTTTCAAAGCATTTCAGCTCACACGTACCGGCTTCTATGCGTTTGTATCGATACAAAAGGGCGTAAAAAAACGTCGTGTGGAAGGGCCGTAATTTGGCAATACACGGTTAGTAATCCACGAGTTTGACCCGACTATTGTTGTCGCCGCTGCCGTCCCTGTCTTGTTCGTGGTGGTACGAGGGTCCGTCTGCGTAGCCGTGCGCCCCCCGCGCCCCCCACCCCCCGTACCCCCCGCGGTGCCCGTAAGGCCTCCTCGGTCCCTGTGTAAAGCGCTTATCCTCCCATCTGTTCTCGTGGCTGTAATTGGGGCGGTTGTAATTGTCGTAGCGTTCGTAGTTCCTGTTGGGGTATTTGTCGAACCTGTGTTGGTAGTGTTGGGCGGGGTCGTCGCGCCGGTCGGGGGGGGCGTGTTCGGTGTCGGGGTAGTGTCTGGGCGGCGAGGTTCTGTTTGTTTCCCACACTGGGATGCGTTTCTCTGCGGGTGAGGGGCTCTTTGACCGACTCTTGCTGTCTTGCTTTGTACCGGGTGGTGGTGACTGCCTGTGGGAATGAGTAAATATAAGTTACTTACGATCTTTTGGCCATGAAAATTTCTTTTGAGAACTTTCACATCCCGGGCACGTCACACAAACAACGCGTTTTGAATCACAGCGCCATTTTGAATAACTACAACAAGCAGGGCTGTATCCGAGTGTGAGGGAGATTGCTAATTACTAGCACTGACCACACTGCCTAGGCGACGCAGGCAAATATTAATGCAGGAGAGAAAAAAGTCGCGTTTTGGTGCGAGGTTAGCGCAGTCATACTGTATCCATTACTTTACAATTACTGATTCTGTAGTACTATGCTAACCTTGTAGAGGATCCACTGCGGCTTCTATCGGAGTCATCTTCGCTGGATCTCCGGCTCTGCTGATGTCGCATTTCACGCTGCCTGTAAACAAACATGCCATCAAAAAAATACCCATCTTTAACATATTACTTTGTTTTTATTTATTTTTTTATTTCATTTGGGATAACAACAGCTGTTACAAAGACATAAAGCATATTTTAAGTTATAAATTAAATAACCAATAACAGTTCTCCACTGAAGAATAAAAGTATTAATAAAATTGAGAGTGGAACTAACCATAACAGTGCAACAATATAACACTCATTAGCTAGCTAGCAGTACAAGATAACAAGAGATAAAACAAAAATTGGTAGAAGTAAGCAGTACCCCTGATATACATATTAATTTATGGGAAACGGGACAGAATATGTTATAGTGATATAATAAATTTAACAGTGCAAGTGAATTAACAATAGAATAAATAATGAGGTAATAATTTAATAAAACAACATCCAAACGTTAAAATTATTGATAAGGACTTATAAGTATATAAGATGCATAATACAAAGTATGCAACTATATAATAATGTGTTTAAAAGTTTATTTTTATTATTTTATTTATTTATTTAAAATCTGGATATAACAGTCGGTGCCCGATGGCGTGATAGTTTATTTTAATGCAGATACTTTGTGTTATGAAAAAGGAAGGAAGGTAAACAAATACCAAATAAATATGTGGGACATCTCACACGCAGATCTGACCCCAAACTAGGCACATCCTATATTGTTGGTGACAGACAGCTGATATACTTACATTATATAAATATACAACATCCAGACAGAATTGAATAAAAATAACTATTCTTTGGGAGGTTAAGGACGACTAAACTTTAAATAATTTATGTTTAGGGGTTTATTTCAGTTTAAGTAGGAGACTTCAGTAGTTGCAGTATGTAAATTTACGAGGTTTGTATGCGTGCGTATGTGTGTGTGTGTGTGTGTGTGTGTGTGTATAAGTGTGTGTTTGTGTATGTGTGTGTGGGTGTGCGTGCGAGTGTGTGTATGTATGTGTGCGAGTGTGTGCAAGTGTTCGAGTGTGTGTGTGTGTGTGTGTGTGTGTGTGTGTGTGTGTGTGTGTATACGTACTTGCGTCGCAGTTTGATGGCGAGCTCGCGCATCTCCTCGTCCCGCCGGGCCTGGCGCCGCTCCTCGCGCTGCAGCCGCTCCGCCTCAGCCCGCTTGTGTTAGGTGTGTGTGTGTGTGTGTGTGTGTGTGTGTGTGTATACGTACTTGCGTCGCAGTTTGATGGCGAGCTCGCGCATCTCCTCGTCCCGCCGGGCCTGGCGCCGCTCCTCGCGCTGCAGCCGCTCCGCCTCAGCCCGCTTGTGTTAGGTGTGTGTGTGTGTGTGTGTGTGTATGTGTGTGTGTGTGTAAGTGTGTGTTTGTGTATGTGTGTGTGGGTGTGCGTGCGAGTGTGTGTATGTATGTGTGCGAGTGTGTGCAAGTGTTCGAGTGTGTGTGTCCGAGTGTGTGTGTGTGTGTGTGTGTGTGTGTGTGTGTGTGTGTGTGTGTGTATACGTACTTGCGTCGCAGTTTGATGGCGAGCTCGCGCATCTCCTCGTCCCGCCGGGCCTGGCGCCGCTCCTCGCGCTGCAGCCGCTCCGCCTCAGCCCGCTTGTCGGCGCGGACTGTACACACAATCATCGATTCTTTCATAGTAGTGTTCAAAGAAGCTTACAAACAATTCATTTACTTTAATATATTTACACACCTATGAGTCTTTAGGTATATTATTATCTTTGTGACGAGTTCAAAAATTTTGTTGTCGTCTGTGGAGTCATTATTAGCATCAATGCGAATCGGGATCCTATTACGACTAATATTACTAATACAGCCTATTATAATTCACTGCCTAAGGCCTCTTTTTCTCAGTTTGACATCAACAGAAAGAGTACTTTGTTAAATTTTAAGCCGAACACCACACAACGTATGGGATTTTAGAAAGGTGGTAAATCATTCTTCCTAGGGATTCTACAGACCACAATTAACCACTTCAAATTGACAATCAAACAATGTCAAATCTTTTAAAAATAAAATACAAAGACCAAAACCGACTTCGGTGTTCCAAATTCAAAGCCACCTTACACCACATCCACTACAGCGAAATAATCAAGATGGCCCAATCTTGGACCGTCCAATCCAAGACCACACGACCAAAAAAAAGTAAAGCCCGACCAGAGAAATAAGAAACCTCGCCATATTGCAGATTTCAATGGAATTAATTTTATAAAATTGTTGGCATAGTCGTAAATATACACATGGCGTCCCCAGAGCAGGTTTTTCATTTCATTGGTCAGGCTTTAATATCAAAGAAACTTCAATATTAATGACAGAACTCACGTTGCCTTGATAACTGAGCCTGCATTTTCCGCTTGAGCTTTTCTTTTAGTGACACAGCCTCCCTCGACGTCCGACCCTGGAAAACATCGCCACATTACCTAGGAAACAAACTCCGAGAGCCAACACTTCACTGAGTTGGACTCTTAGTAAAATCAAGTGAAATTTTTGAAGAAACTGTATGGTGTATACCGTGCTGACCTGATGCATGTTGTTTGTTTATGCCTTTTTTACCTTGTATTTTGAAGATGCTCTCTAAAATTAATTTTCTAGTTTCGTAAAAATTATTCAAAACGATCATCAATCATAGAAAATATACTAATGTAGGTACCTAAGCTTGAGGAAAATATTTATTACTAATTACATCATAATTTCATTAAAAGATTAAAATTTCACAAAAGAGTTATATTCAGAAAGCACAAAGCAAAGGGTACTACTCGTAATACAAATTTGGAGCGCCGAGAAAAAAGGGAAACACCTATATACATAAGAAAATAACACAGCTGTTGTACAGTACGCGTCAGTACATTGATTCCATGTCAATTCAAACATAATACTGAAAAATGAGCTAGACATCGTATAAATATATAGGCCTAAGGAAAGTGTCAAGAAAGTTCGTATTTTAGGCCAATATATTTACCTTTGGAATTGAATAGAATATAACCGGATATATTTTTTTAAATAAACGCTCCTTGTCGTTCACTTTCTTATACCCTTTATTTAGTTGGTAAGCACAGTATGGCTGAGCTCATAATCAGTGGTAGTCAGAATTAATCCAGCGATGAAAACGCCAAACGCGCTCTAGTTTCCAGATTACACACAATTTTACTACATAAGAAATATAACACAAGATTATATAAATAGTTTACTGGCAAAAGTAAGATAGAAAAACCGAACATTGAAAAAAAATCAACTTCTTGATCAACCAGGCACTGAATTACTTTTTTCTGCTACTACAAGTGACTGAAGAGTAACCTTAAGATTGGAAAGAAACCCCAAACAGTGTAAGAAAGATTGTTAGTATTAAAATGGCACACAAATTTCAGAGAAGAGACGAGATACTTATTATTGAGATATGTATTTGTTATTTTATTGTCAGTCTCAGTCTGGAGTCTGGACGCACATTCAACGGGAGTAACAAAAGTGCAATACAAAATATCTTACATTCTAAATTCTATCTTATATTCTCAAGCCAGATTCGCAGCTTTTCTGTCTCGGAGCTACTGGTCAATTGGAACGATAAGGTGCTAAAATGAAAGCGTACGACAAAAACAAATGATTCTTACTGACTTTGGAGCTGGATCCAGACAATCGTAACTGATTCTGGTTAGAGTTGGATTTATTGCCAACCGCCGACCTGAAACAGAAAAACCATTGTCAGTTATATCTAGTAGACATTTTGCATGTTCGTTATCTCACATTTAATTATGCATTCTACTTGTTTTAGACTATTCAGTAGACAAGTTTCTACCTCAAGGTTATTTAATTTTCATTAAAAAACCCGGAAGTACACGAGCGAAGATGTAAGCATTTAGCAAATTTTCTTCACATTTTTATTCCAATTTGTAATCTTTGGTGTGCGATAAAGTATATTCTATTCTATTCTATTTGCTATACAAAGTTGAGTCTTCATACAGTCCTGTCTTGTTTCTAATTCATTCAATGACCAACCACACTTTTGCTAATAGATTTCAGATAGTTCGCTGAAGGAGCGGTCCTGAATGAGTGAGTGAGACGGGAGATGCGTCACCTGTCGCTCGCTTTATCGGCGGAGTCGCTGGATTGTGAGTCGGACAGTTCGCTGGAGGAGCGGTCCTGAATGAGTGAGTGAGACGGGAGATGCGTCACCTGTCGCTCGCTTTATCGGCGGAGTCGCTGGATTGTGAGTCGGACAGTTCGCTGGAGGAGCGGTCCTGAATGAGTGAGTGAGACGGGAGATGCGTCACCTGTCGCTCGCTTTATCGGCGGAGTCGCTGGATTGTGAGTCGGACAGTTCGCTGGAGGAGCGGTCCTGAATGAGTGAGTGAGACGGGAGATGCGTCACCTGTCGCTCGCTTTATCGGCGGAGTCGCTGGATTGTGAGTCGGACAGTTCGCTGGAGGAGCGGTCCTGAATGAGTGAGTGAGACGGGAGATGCGTCACCTGTCGCTCGCTTTATCGGCGGAGTCGCTGGATTGTGAGTCGGACAGTTCGCTGGAGGAGCGGTCCTGAATGAGTGAGTGAGACGGGAGATGCGTCACCTGTCGCTCGCTTTATCGGCGGAGTCGCTGGATTGTGAGTCGGACAGTTCGCTGGAGGAGCGGTCCTGAATGAGTGAGTGAGACGGGAGATGCGTCACCTGTCGCTCGCTTTATCGGCGGAGTCGCTGGATTGTGAGTCGGACAGTTCGCTGGAGGAGCGGTCCTCTGCTCTGCGCCCGTAGTAGCGCGGGACGGCGCTCGCGGCCGCGTTGCTTACCCTAAACAAACAAATAGGGTGAAAATCTTACACAATCTTCTTGGGTGTCAATAAAGCATATTTGTATTGTATTGTAGAGTTGAATATCGCGAGTCAGGCTGTTAACTGAAAGGTTAATTGAAATAACTGAAAGTCTTTTTAGTGAGAAAGAGTGGTACGTCGTTATGCAACGACAACGACGACGGTTATATACTTTACAATGCATGTGCTCGAAAAGAGCGTTTTCTAAGCAGCCAAACAGTGCGGAAAGTAGCACTTTTCCGCACTAGTGCTTTTTACTTTTCAGTTTTTTTTAAATTTTTGCTCAGCCTTTCATTCAGCCAGCCAACCTAACACTTCAGTATTTGAGATATTTTTATTACCAATTGTTACTAATATAAAGGAAACAATAAAAATAACAATTCAATAAACGCGTTTATAATTAGTATAATTACTTTAGAAATTGATTTTTATTGATAAATTACGTTCAAATAAGGCAATGAGTAAAATTTATTCAGCCACGCAAATTTTTAATTAAAAATTTGCGTGGCTGAATAAATTTTACTCATTGCCTTATTGCGATTCGACAGCTTTGCACATGCGCAGTAGATGTTTTTTTCAGCGCGAATGTGTTTTGTTTATGAAGCCCGTCATTTTATACGCCTTTTTAATATAACTGTTTTTTTTTCTTGCACAATGCATTGTAAAATCTTGTATGATACACGTGCGAAAGATGATTTCCGACTCGTGTCGGCTTATACACTCGCTCGCTTTGCTCGCTCGTGAATAAAATGACACTCATCGGAAATCACATACTTTCCGCACTAGTATCATAAATAACTATTCACGCCCTTTGTGTGTAGTCTTTTCCAATAAAGATATAGTTTCCACTTTATTTAAATGTTTTACTATTGTATATTTATTGCGATATAAAGTTATTTGTTTCTTTTTCAGTCTGTTGATGATTGTTGATTGTTGTTGATTAATGATTGTATGCTTTTACTAATATTGTTTTTACTTACAAGTTAGATACCTAACGATTTCTTAATATCTCGAAGACATTATATGTTTAGTAGCAAAAAGGATACTGGATATAGAACATTTAAATGATACACAATATTTCATAATTATTTTTGAATACACTGAAATTCTAACGTAATTAGCAAAATAATAAAGAAATGTTTCTAAACAGATAATTCGAACCTTACCTCAGAAATGTTCTTATTTGTATTTTGATGTTCAACCATTATAAAAGAAATATACTAAACAAGCTTACCTTTCATATGACATGGATCTCGATCTACGTTTGGTACTGAAAACATGGAAACATCATTTATTAAAACATATCAGATTAATTATAATAAAGAATTATTTGAAACAAATATGTGTGTTTTTTAAATTAAAATACTACCTCAATACTTTATAATCATAATTTACACATTATGATATTTTATGAATACATTTGGTAATTTTTTAATAAACGTAATATTATGATCTTTATTATGATTTCGGTTATTTCACCCGATCTTGCTTTTCGGTCGATACTACCCGTAATTAATTTAGTTCAGTAACTAATCAATCAGGTCCAATATACTCATGTCAGAATCATAATATATGTACTATGTTGGTTGACCAAATAGATAAATAAATAAATAATGCTTAATGTTATACATATTGATCAAAAACAGGGCACGAAAAGTTCGTATAAAATTTGTAGTGTTAGTAATAATGAATACAAACTTTGAAGGGCTATCCGATCGTCTGGTCCTGTAGTTACGAGATCTGGAGCGTGACCTTGACCGCGACCTTCGGTAGCTGGATGAGGACGATGACCTCGTAGAACGTGATACGGAGCGCGAGCGGCGCCGGCTTGTCTTGGAGCGCGACCGCGACCGTGACCGCGACCTTGACCGTGACCTTGACCTTGACCGTGACCGTGACCGTGAGGTAGACCGCGACCGGGACTCCCAGCGGGGACCCATTACGGGCCGCCTTTCTGATGATGACGACCTGAATAACATGAGTACTTGCAAATCTGATTCGTTTCATGAATATCGGGAACCACAAGTCCGGTAAAGCTTGATTGGTCGTACTTTTTCGACACAAAAATAGGTCAATTGAAAAAAAAATCGGGAACCAACTCTACTCCTCACGTAGGTGTCGTAAGAGGAGACTATAGGAACATCCAGGATACAGGCAGAAACTTTCAACTGTGTAATATCAATAACAATTGCAATCCCTAACCCGCTCGCTAAGCGTTAGACTGTTGTTTTGTTATAGGCTGTATGTGTATAGTAAGTAATAGCGGAACTCACCTAGCTCTTGGTTTCCGAACGACTTCAGAATATAGTTCCATTTTCCTTAGATTCTGCTTTACTTTTTCTGCATAGGAAAGCTTTGATGGTTGAGCTGTAAAAAATAGATATCGCTGTTGGGAAGAGTATTGAACATAATATTGTACTTTAAATGATGTTATCAGTTTATTATAATTCAATTATATCCTTCAGATCTTTATTTATGTGCGTATCAAATTAAACATAGCTAAGGCTTAGATGGTTTCTCTGGGAACACCCAAAAATTACGAATTACTTATTCCCGAATTTGAAAATACTGAATTTGAAAACTACGAAATATTGTAATTTCGAAATTTTTAAATAACGAATTATAAAAATTACGAAATTTTAAATTCCTAATATTATAATCACGAAGATTTGTTATTCCGATTGTTAAATATACGAATGTTAAAAATTACGAATACTTTATTATACGAAAAATAAAATACCGATCTTTTATAATCACGAAAAATTAAAATCCCGATCGGAAATGTGATAATTCGTGATTTAGAAAAAAGCTTAATAAAGTTTAAGGTTGAAAGAAAAATAGTACCCGAATATAATAGGTTAAAGTACCTGATTAGTTCTGGTTTTATAGTTTAGGATGCATGTAAGGATTTTTGGCAAAAATACTACAGGAGCGGGTGCGAGCGAAGCGAGCACGGGACTTCTGGGCACCCCGACACGGATAGGTTAGGTTCGAAGGGTATGGCAGAAAGGAGCGCGGCGAGCGGAGCGAGCCCGCTCGTTCTGCCATACCCTTCGGGGTTAGGTTGACATGAATGCATGCCTGCTTGCATGCATGCATGCTTGAATGCACGCTTGCTTGCGCGCTTATTTGCACGCTTGCTTGCATGCTTGCTTGCTTGCTTGTTGCTTGCTTGCTTGCTTGCTTGCTTGCTTGCTTGCTTACTTGCTTGCTTGCTTGCTTACTTGCTTGCACGCTTACTGCAAGCAGCAGGCGTTTAATAATATTTGATTACTTGTAAGTAAAATTCGGGATTTTGATTTTCGGAATATTAAAACTTCGGGATTCGTAATTTGGAATATTCGATATACTAAAAAATCGTACATTTGAAAGATCGAAATTATAATATTCGGAAAATTGACTTTCGTATTTTTAATAAATCGGTTGATTGAAATTTCGTTAATTAACTATTCGTCATTTTCACTATTCGGAAATTTTAAATTCGGAATTGTGAATCATTCGGAAGTATGAAATTCGGAATTTTAATAATCGTCATTTTCAAATTCGTAAATAAATTTTTCGGAATTATGTAGTGTACTCGGTTTCTCTCTATGATATTCACTAAGAAAGAAAAAGAATAGGTATAGAACCGGTGCGTAAGTTGAACCAAGTTTTCACGTAGTACAGAAACGCGCGTACGAATAGTCCATCATACTCATATTATAAATGCGAAAGTGTTTGTTTGTTCGTCCTTCTTTCACGCCCTAACTAAGCAACCAATCGAGTTGATTTTCGGCATGAAGTTAGTTCTATTAGTATTGAACTAACTCCATTTACGTTTTTCCCCCCAATTAAGTTTATTCATCGCCCAACTTACGCGCCGCGATCTGTACGTGTATGTATGTAACTGTATATACTAGAAGAGCTATACAAACTCACGCGGCTTGACCTCGTCGTCTTCCCCGCCGAAGGAGGTAATGAACTCGATGTTCTCTTGTTCGGGTGAGGCGCTCCGCGAGCGGCTTGGCGAGCGGCTCGGCGAGCGCGCCGGCGCGGACGATGGCGCTGCGTAACTCGGCGGACTTACCACTCGACACGCTAGTTTCTTATCTCTGAAAGACGACATCTGGCTTTATTTTAAGTTGACAGAGATCTTACATAGTCTAAAGTCTCTCATAGTCTCTCTTAAATATGTCAAGGAGTTCGTGTGCAAGGAACTCCTTGACATATTTTCACCTACCATTAATTATCTATGAAAGCAGGCAAGCACCATGTTGGCAGAAATAAAGTACAGGTTTCTATAGCCCAATAACTACAAATATGGTATATTTAATTACTGCAAATTCCTTGACTATTTCGGAACTAATTTCTTACATTTGGGCACCCTTTACTAAATCCTTAATCTTATATTTGCAATAACAAAAGCATTATTTCAAGTTACAAATTACTTTTATTTTATTTTGAAGAAAATATAAATAATAACCTTTATCAAGCTGTTTAAAATAAGATTTCAAATAATTTTAAAAATAAACTTTTCTGAGGATAACTTTCATAGTATCTAATGTACTATTCTACAGAATCACTTGCAAAGTTAGTGCATATCCTTAGGAACATGGCGTAGATTATAGCAAAGGTGTTAAACTCACCGATGCGCTCGCCTTTCCCTCCTACTCTTCCTGCCAGAGAACATCGCCTTCTCTTTCTCCTCCCTGAGCAGTTGTTTCTGGTGTTCTGCATCGTCCGCGTCTCCCGTGAGGAAGGAAAACAGGTCGCAGCCGGCCATGCCGAACAGAGGACCCACTGCGTTTAACTCGTGAGCCTGTGCTCACACCATCATAGATACATTAATTTGATATACAATAATACCACAGTATAACCAGTAAGTTATCTTCATACAAACGAGCCGCTATCGGTTTGAATGTGTGCGTCCGCGCTGCACTCCGTGTAGGCACGCGCTGTCACGCACACACTAGCATAAAATAAGGGGGCGGCAGTATGGGCTAAATGCAAGCGTGTGCGTGACGGCGCGTGCCTACACGGCGCGCTCACATTCAAACCGATACGGCCAGTTGGTACGGAGATAACTTTCTGTTCTTAGTCTTCTGTGATAATACAATGCATTATCTCACAAACCCTAGTGCCACTCTAGTGGATAGGAGGGGAAGCTTACTTGCTGGGATAAGAGGTGAAATAGTTCCTATACCGACGTCCCCCATATATCTATATAGAACCCTAGTGTCGTAATTAATACGTGCCTTCCAAAGCTCGGAATCATAGTTCTTTACGCAGAATCAGGTGATTCATTTTTTTAATCATTGAGAAACTAGGCAAAGTCACAAAACGTGATATTTGTTCGACGAGTGCAATCTGGGATTCGAAACCGGAACCACCGTGACGTCAGGCAAACTTTAGACCTCTCGACCACAGAGGCTGTGTGCAATCGGAGTATGAACATACTTTATTGACACTATTTAACACCAATAAAAAAAAAAAAAAAATACGATATTTTAGAAATGAAAAAGTCAATATTTGGCAGCCTTAATGCTAAAGTAGTAATCTCTTCCAGGCAACCAAGCAGGATATTCTGAAAAACTATTTAATATAGGTACACATTTTTCGTTCACGTGTCGTCTTTGAAATTGATCTATGTTGTCAATTAAACACAAATAAATTTCACTTCCATTAAAGAACACTCAATAGCTGCGGTTCACGGATGACCTTACCTTTAAAACATTACCAAATTCAGTTTTCAATAAGGCCTATTTCAGGAATCTATTTTCTAACTTAGAAAATAACATGTAGAAATGTACAATTTGTTTTACACAAAATAGTCATTAGATAATAATTAAGAAAGGTTGAATTGGCTTAGCAATATAGTGTAGTGTAGCTTTGTTAAATAAGACAATTAGATTCTAAAAGATTTACTTACTTTATGTACTTTACTTTATTTAAATCTATTTACCTACTGACTGGGTGAGGGCTTTTTAAATATCAAAAATAAAACAAAAGTAAGTAAACATAAAATAAAAACTATTGTTACAGGACAAATATATGATTATTATTTAAGAATATAAGAATTGGTAGATAAAATATTAAGAATGACAATTAATAGACAATTAATGGTTGGTGCATATTTGGCAGGATTTGTTAATAATGGATTCAAAATGAAGTCACTTTGGTAGAAATCTCACCTGCAAAGCCTCCATCTTGTTGACATCAATGCTCAAGTCCACATCAATGATATCCAGATCTGAATCATCATCAGAATCCTTTGTCTCCAACTTTTTCACTTCTGGGCCTGTAATTTAAGACTGAAGCCATGAGAGTGCCCAAACAAAACTATGCTATTGCTCTACCCGATGGATATAGGAGGTCCAATTAGCCGCAAGCATCAGCAGATTGAGTAAAGCTGAATCTACCGTTAGAGCAGGATGGTTGCGCGCCTGGATCACTATAATTGTATCCTATTGCAACACCGGTGCCTTTCTTTTCATTCAACTTCTCTTTTTGTGCTTCCTTTTCCTCTATTGTGACTCCGAACTGTTCTTCAATTGCCAGCTGTTGCAGAAATTTGTCTTCACCTAAAAAATTAATAATGAAAAGTTTTGATACAGAAAAATTAAAATAGCAGTGGGTATTAAATTTCATTAAAATGTCTTACCAATGCCCAGAAATGCATTTTGTGCTAGAATTCTGTATCTTTCATAGTTGCACTGTCTTTCTTCTGGGCCTAGATCTTCTGGTGGCACATCTGGGTATTTCACTTCCGGAATAAAGTCTAAATGTGCTCGGACATCAAAACGGTCAATCATGTTATTTGTATCACCTTGCCAAGGCATCCTAAAATGAGAAATATCAGTATTCAAATACGTATAATATTGTACTTAGGTACTTGTAATACCTGTGTAACAACAAAAACAAATTGATACACACATAATAGCTGGTCCTTCCCCAGCCGCAGCAACCGCTGGGTCGAGATGAATTTTGCATGGCCGACCATGCAATTGGAGAAACTGCGTCGGTTCAGCTTTCTGTAACAAGACGGCGCAGTAAGGGTCAGAGTCGCCTTCAGGCCGGTATGAGACACTAACTCCATCAAGTTTTTCTAAAAACATAGGTAAATCATGTAAGTAGGTAAATTGACATAAATATATAGGAAACACATACGATTTTCTCATAGAAATCCTTTCGACGCTCCGCCCTTCGACGATAATCCACAATCATACCGCGAATCATTCGTTCTTGTTTTCTAGCTTCGTGCCACATTCCGCTATTAGTTTAAGAAACATCTACGGAAGTAACATACACGAAATACTTGGTTATGGATATAATTTTACAAAAAATATGAATTACAGATTGCGTTCGGTCTTTCTGTCGTCCACCATCTTTAATTTATTTTTCTTTTTTCTAACTTAATTGTATGAGTAGGCAAAGGAACTATACGCCGCATACAGCCTAATCTTTTCAAAGTCGTTTTAGTACTGAAACCAGCACACTAATTTGGACATTTGCACTACGAAATTCACCACTCACTGCCACTAAAACGGGCGCTCTGTAGGTCAAAATGTCCAGCCGCATGTGCTGGCTACTGTACATTGTTTTGCTATAGCCGTCCTTATTTATTTCTATACCAAGTTTCACCAAAACATACCGCGCGACTTACCTTTTTCCCGTGGGTATAAGGTATTTTCCCGCGGTAAGAGGTAGTCTATATTCTACTCTAAGGTCAAATCTATCTCTGCACCAATCTTCTCTCCTGTACTACTTCTCTTCTCCTATGTAATCTTTTCACCTGTACTACTTTACTTAGTTTCATCAAAATCAGTTCAGTGGTTTTGGCGTGAAAGCGTAACAGACAGACAGACAGTTACCTTCGCATTTATATTATTATAAGAAGGGAAGTAGGGATAGTAGGGATCAGGATTTATAGTTATGGATGGTTATGGTAACAATTTCCATAATAAAATTAGTTCCATGGAAATTCCGCTATAAAGCGAGGATTTTTATTTTTCTAGTCTGGTTTCATAAAAAAATCTTATTATTTCACTAAGTATAAGTATAACTCATTACAATCTTCCCAATCGAAAAATATTTCATTATTCAATTGTTTTGGCCTGGAGACTTCTAACCAGTCCAGTAATTCTTCTGCAAGATCTAAATAATTTAGAGTATCTGCCATGCTCCGGTTACAAACAATATAGGTTCCTTTTCTTATGTGTTGTTTGAAAAAACGCCACATAGATTTGTGTTTCTCTATGTCCACAAAGAAATCTAAGACATTGATCACTATAACATCAGATTGCTTTATGATGCCTGGTAATTTCATTACATCCTCGCAAATAATCCTCACTTTACCCATATGAAACATATCAATTATTTGATTTTGCACTTGACAGCATTCACTGTTCATCTCAACTCCTATAATATTTGAAGAATTTGATAAATAAAATGCCTGAAAAAAAAAAGATAATATTTTTTTATCCAAAAACTTAATAATTTAAATCATGAAGGTACTTATTCATACTTTTGAAAATTTAATTCTTAAAATATTTGATGCAAAATCTAATTTTAAATTACATACTTACACCATAAAGCACTGCTCCTAACCTAGAACCCACATCAAGAACTTGTTTGCCAGCTAAATCATCAGGTAAGAGAACTTTGAATATGTATAGCAGATGCTGCCTCGACATTGAGTGTGAAATAGTGATCAAATCCTGTAAAGAACAGAAGATTATAGAAATGATTATGCACTGTGTAGTATAAAATCCTTTCTTTTGAGGGTTCTCTAATCTAACTAAAAGAACCCTTTATAGGATCACTCATGTGTTTGTCTGTACATTTATTTATATGTCTCAACCAGCCAACTTCCTCTGAAACTGTTGGACTAATTGATTTGTTAATGTTTTATTTATCAATTCTCACTTGAATGTTCCTTGAGTTGCAGTCCAGGCAGTATCGCATTTTTAGTTTTCCTTCCTTAACAAGTTCATCAACTTCATCCTTATCATACAGGAACTCGTCTACATGGCATGTGTTCTCTTTGTTGCAGTCGGCCTGGTCTCCTACTATTGGAGGTGCAATCTTCTCCGTCGACATCTCTGCTCCAAAGGGCACAAGTTTCTTTATAGCATCCCCTACTTTCTCAAGCTTATGTTCTAATTTGAGCAGGTCATTCTTCTTAGATAAGTCTGCAATTGTAAATAAAATAGCGTTAAATTTAAACACCGTTCACTAGATAAAATCTAAGATATCAGAGGTGTAACCGACCATTTTTATACGACTTGCTGGATAACCACTGTTCAACGATATTTAGTTTTTTAGGGTCTAGCTCTGTGAGTACATCCAGAATACGGTTTTTGGTAATTAGTAATTCAGTATCATCACACATTGTTACTCTTTACTAAACACTGAAACAAATCGTGAATGAAATAGTGCAAAATTAATAATTAAACGTATAATAGTGACGCTTTCCTTCTGCTAACATAACCTAAAAACCGTGCGTGACGTAAACGTGACAAATGACAATGACAACACAACACCGAGGCCTACTATGTAAATAGCGACAGGCTCGACTCGAGAAGCTGTCAAACGCGACATATTGACAGAACTACTATGGCTCTAATGTCACTATGTCGCGTTTGACACCTTCTCGAGCCTGTCGCTACTTACAAAAAAAATTGTACATAGTAGCCTACAGGTTGTTTTTTTTTATAATTTTTTTTTTGTCTCTCCTTCTTGGGAAGGGCAATGGGTTCAAAGCCCATACAGCCTAGTGTTTAGTAATAATAGGATATCTTCAGTTTCATTTTGTCGTCTTTAGTCATTTCTTGTATCCTTTCTACGTCTTCTTGCTTGCCTTGTTGAACGTCTTCAGTAGTGTTGTCTTGTCACGCACGCGTCGTGCGTGATTCGTGTCGTGCGTGATCGTGACGTGAGGACGTGACGTGCGTGACAAGAAATGAAACTTGCAAAAGACTAGGCTGTATGTATGGGCTTTGAACCTTTTGTGTTTCTCATGAGGGATAAAAAAATAACAAATGATGGTCAAATGTCAACTACTAATGACTAGGCTGTATGGGCTTAGATCCCTTTGCCTTTCCCATAAGGGAGAAAGAAACTAAAAAAAAAAAAAAAATTGGTCAAATGACAAGTCAATTGTTGTGTGTGTTGTGTTGGTTGTGTGTACTTGTGTGTGTGTTGATGATTTGATTTATTTTTTGTTGATGTTGATTTTTGTAAGTGCGAGCCAAAATTTTGACAAAATAGGTATCTATTGAATTGTTTTGATAATTCGTTAGGTCACAAGAGATAGCTCATTTAGTTTAAAAATGTCAGTTCCACCAGTTAACTACAGTGTACCACCACCGAACTTGCAGCTGCCTCCGCCACTACCTGGGTCTTTACCGGTGCCTACTGATGTGCCGCCACCGAACTTGTACAGCACTCCTCCCCCTTTTGTTCCCCCAGTTATACCAGATCAGCCTCCGCCATTTATTTCGGTACCTCCTTTGAATTTGCCTCCGCCCGGCCCCATCAGTCATCCCCCGCCGCAAACATACATGCCCCCGCCGATAGATATACGATCCGTACCTCCACCTGCAATTCCGGCCTTTACATACCAAGACTCTAATTATTATGAACTGAAGAAGGAGAAATTTGATACACCTTTCAACTTTGCACCGAGAATTGAATGTATCAAGTTTGAACGGCCAGAGTCCCCATCCGCATCTGTTCGAAGCCATTTAAGTCACAGAGAAGTTAGCTCTTCAACATCGAGGGACTCTTCTGTGTATAAAAAAGACTTTCCTGAATATAGGTCTGAATCAAGACACAGGTACTCTCCCCGGCATTCCCCACATAGAAATCGTTATGAGAGAGAAAGGAGCTATGAAAAAGAAAGATATGAAAAAGAAAGAAGAGAAAAGTATTATAGAGAAAGAGAAATGAGGCATAGAGAACACAGAAGTCGTAGCCCTAGACACCGTGACAGAAGTCGCAGCCCGAGTTATTATCACAGTAGAAGTCCATCAAGACACAGCCATAGAGACTATGAAAGAGAGAAGGATAGAGAAAGATATTATAGAGAAAAAGAAAGATACTACAGAGAGAGGGAGTATGAGAGACGAAGGTATGAGTACGAAAGAAGACACAGTCCACACCAAGATCGCAGAAGCCACTCTAGAAGTTATGACCCAAGACTTGATAGAAAATATCACAAGTCTCCAAGCAGGAAACGTTCAATAGAAAGAGAGTCCAGAAGTCACAGTAGACATTTATCAATGAGCAGTTCTAGTTCCAGACATGATGTTCCTAAAAAACCTTTAATGGAAAGAGAGAAGATTCTGGAAGAATATAGGTAGAACTTAAATATTTTAGAAATTTATTTTGTAATGTTTTAAAAAATAAATTATATTCAATTCTTTGAAATGTTTCCAGAAAAAATTACTGCAGAACTTCTGAAGATTTCATAGAGAAAATGGAGCAGTGGACTAAACAACACACAGATGAAGATGAGGTGATTAAAAATTTAAACAGTTTTTTTTGTTATATTTAACTTTCTAGTCATATAAATGTGGGAGACTGGGTACATCTCACACACAGACATTTGACCCCAAACTAGGCAGAGCCTGGGCCTGTACATGGTCTGTACTATGGATCAGCTGATATACTTACATATATAGATAAATACATCCAGACATCCAACACAAGGTAAACATAAGTGCTCATCACAGGAGTGTTTGGCCTGGGCGGGATTTGAACCCGCGACCCTGTACTTCAAAGGCAGGTGTACTACCAACTAGGCTACAGGACCTTGTATTAACATTGCAAAGTAACACATGAGAATAATTTTGCACACAGACAGTAGAAAATTAAAATTCCTGTATTCCAACTGGAACAGGATCTTAAAAGTAATCATAGAATTTATCAGTAGATGGCTAAGCCAGATATGTATGTATAGGACATTTCTTTTGTAAGGTGTATGATACCCCATGCCTCATACACAATATGATACCTGATACACCACACAGTACTAAGACAAATCAGACACAATGATACAATACAATGCATGTATGTATACATAGGTGCAGGGAGACATTAGTCGGGTACGTCCCCGAGCTTACCGTTCCCCGAGCTTACCGTCCCGGAGCTTACCGATTTGTAATTATTATAAAAAGTCGATTAAAATGACAATCTTGCTTTAAAGTACTATTAGCAGCAAAAGTGCAAAGTCGAATTTTATACTTTAAAGGAATAAATAATAAGTTCTAGATCACGGTTAAATAATCACGTTTATTAATCTGCTGGTGTATTATCACAGGTTTTAATCATCACAATAATTTGTTTTTTTATTAATAATGATGGCAATTATTATCTTAAAAATATGGTTTTGCTATATTTAATTTAATAGTTACACATACATTTTTAGTCCTAAAACTTTCATCATTAAGTTCACATAATTCTGCCTGCAGTAACCAAACAAACACATCTCATACCTACTTTAAAACACTTTTGATCTCTATTGTACAAGTTGGAAATAGTAGAAAAAAAATAAAATAAAATGTAATCAATTTGGGTTCATCCCCGAGCTTACCGTTCCCCGAGCTTACCGTCCCGGAGCTTACCGATTTTGATAAAATTGATTCCATTTAATTTTGTTTTTTTTTCTACTATTTCCAACTTGTACAATAGACGTCAAAAGTGTTTTAAAGTAGGTATGAAATGTGTTTGTTTGGTTACTGCAGGCAGAATTATGTGAACTTAATGATGAAAGTTATAGGACTCACTTAACAAATTATTGTGATGATTAAAACCTGTGATAATTACACCAGCAGATTAATAAACGTGATTATTTAACCGTGGTCTAGAACTTATTATTTATTCCTATAAAGTATAAAATTCGACTTTGCACTTTTGCTGTTAATAGTACTTTAAAGCGAGATTGATATTTTAATCGACTTTTTATAATAATTACAAATCGGTAAGCTCCGGGACGGTAAGCTCGGGGAACGGTAAGCTCGGGGACGAACCCATCAATTTTATCAAAATCGGTAAGCTCCGGGACGGTAAGCTCGGGGAACGGTAAGCTCGGGGACGAACCCCATTAGTCAGTCAGTGTTGTTCAATATTATGAGATAATAATTGTCATTTGATATTTCTGTTACAGGGTGTACAAATGTGGTACAGAAGTTCTCCTGCAGAGTTGTACTACAAGCCCGTTGAAGGAGGAGCAGGGGTTGAGCAGACCCCTAGGCTTCAGAAACTTTGTGATGTTTTCTTTACTCAGCTGATAGAGAGAGGCCGGAAGGCACGGCCTGAGGTGGACGAGCTGCCTCCTCTGAAGCCTCCTAAAGCTAAGATGTGCAAGCATAAAAGTGAGTACTTATATATTTTTTTATACATAAATCTTAAGACTGGAGCAGACCGGATGCTTACGTGTAGACGTAAACGTAGATATCCATGTACCATTGAGTTGTAATGTATGGAACTGTATGAAACAGGACATACCGCTTGCATAACATAAAAGTGCGCGTTGACGTCGAGTTCCATAAATTAAACTCAGTGGTATATGCACGTACGCCTTCACCTACGTATCCGGTCTTTATCATTTTTGAGTTGAACACAGCTTTACATTCACTAAATTGTGTCCTGTCACAGTTTCTGGTGCCCCATACTTTGCGACGGAAACCCATGAATATAATTTTTATTTGGAGCAAAGTTGACACAGACATACTTTAAAGTGATTATTCGAAAAACGTCACTGTAGTAGCCTAAGACAATGAGTTGTACAAATTTTAGTGGATGAAAAAAGCTCATCATCTTCGGAGAGTGAAGACGAGTACTTGGATGAAGATGGTCTACAAGGGTACTCTGACAGAATCATGCTGGAGCTGCAGAGGAAACAGAGCCATCCTAGAAGGCTGCATCCAGAAATGTGGTTTGTATTTTGTTTTATATGTCTTATTTCTATGTATAGTAAACATTTAAAAACATTACTTAAATGCTCAATCAAGTCGTGTGAGTTTGCGACACATTACGAATGATTACTGCGTCAGATGAGCGTCAATAAGGTACCTTTGCACGTTGAACGTCACATATTGTTTTAACATTTGATACAAAGACCGGCCAGTGAAGTACCTGGTTGTGTGGTGTAGGCACTGGTCCGTCACATCATACAGGAAACGCGTTTTGACAACCTACTTCTTTTTGAATAACAACTGAATATCAACTACAAGTTAAACACTGACACGCTATGTAAAACACCTCCGAACACCTCCGGCGGAGTCCCGCGGCGCGGGTGCGGGGCGTGGGGCGCTACACCGGGCGGGGAACTCATTTTGGCGCGGGGGGGTGAGTGTCCTTACTGTACGGGTTAGGAGGTACTATATTATCTTCTCCACAGAAGACAGCCAAATTTTTGAATTCGCCAGAAAAGATAATTTAAATTACTTAACTAAGTGATGTAATAATGTCCAAAAGTTAAAAAATAAATTCTTTGAACTCTATAATTTAGTTGTGTGGTGTATTGGTAGGTTCAACAACACGGGCGAGATGAACGGCGGCCCCCTGTGCCGCTGCAGCGCGCGCGCCCGGCGCCACGGCATGCGGCACGGCGTGTACGCGGGCGAGCAGCGCTTCCCCAAGTGTGTGCCCACCAGGAGCAACATCGACAAGCTCTATCACTACTGGTCAGTGGTCAGAATCTACTAATATTATAAACGCCAAAGTTTATGAGGATGGATGTGTTTGTTACTTTTCCGGGTTCGAATGTCCCGGTGGGGAATCGACGTGTACTTCAAGCTATAATCCTCCCCTATGAAACCTTCATGAAATTCAATTTTGACTATGCTAAAAAATACTATTGAAATAGTTGTAAATAGTATCATTGTAAGAAAATTAGTATCATTATGATTCTGAAGATATAGCTATAGTTCGGGGAGGATTATAGCTGGATGTTCAAGCCAGAATCCTCCCCTCTCGTACAGCCAAACAGTGGGGTCTTTCGACTTAGTTTATATCCATAAAAATAGACACGAAATATTATTCATTGCTCACGTAAGATTTCAAGAAGATTTAAGTAAGAAAATTAGACGCGCTGTAATTCCGAAGATATAGCTGCTGGTTGGGGAGGA
This sequence comes from Teleiodes luculella, assembly GCA_948473455.1. NCBI lineage: Eukaryota > Metazoa > Arthropoda > Insecta > Lepidoptera > Gelechiidae > Teleiodes > Teleiodes luculella. The sequence goes on from OX419596.1 coordinate 5,770,693, forward strand.
TTATGGCTTGAGAATTTCAATTTTGCTCATTTCTGTACAACGCCTTTTTAATTCATCCCAAAATTGGTACTTCGTTACCCACACGATGAGCAAACCTCGCGTATTTGAATACACAGGCAGGTACACCACAAATAACCTACGCTTTTACAACTCATTTCGCATCTACTATACAAAGAATACGAATCGTCTCGTATAAGATTCTGAATCATGCTCATGCGTATTAATTCTCATACAGATGCAAATTTTTCACATTTTAATGACGCCTTATCCACACTTTTTTTACAGCATAACAGTCTCCCCTCCCACGAACTTCCTCATAAAATCACCAACGATCATAGGCCACGATGAACACGAGTTCCTCTTCTCAGGATTTTCAATGTTTTCGCACTACAAACTGGATAAACTGCCTACTTGCAAAGTGATACGGTTCAATATCGAATACACGATATTGTATGAGGAAGAGCAAGCGCCGCAGAACTTTACTATAAGAGAGTTAGATTTGTTTGGTGAGTCAATTTGTCTATTTACTGCGCATTGAAAGGTCGGTGGCCAAATTGGCTCGAGCCGTTGCCTTCCATTTAGAAGTTCGCGGGTTCAACCTTCGGCACGTACCAATTGTATTCGACTTTCAAATTTATATGCATATTTATTCGACGCTCTTATAGCGAAGGGAAACATCGTGAGGAAACCTGCACACACCTGCGGAGTAATTCAAAGGTTGTATGTGAAGTTGACCAACCCGCACTGGGCCAGCGTGGTCGACTAAGGCCTATTCACCCTGGTATCAGGGTAGGCTCGAGCCCCTCGGTGGGGACATATATGAGCTGTTAACGATGTGAAGTTGACCAACCCGCACTTGGCTAGCGTTAACGAACTGCTTATCGATTCCTGCTTATAATGATTAGTCTGATTTGAATTACAAAATCTAACTGTGAATGACGTATGTTGATTTAGCTGTATTTTTTTACAGAGGAGTATCTTTTCACCGAGTTGTTAGAATTGATAGATCTGGATTTGGGAAAAGCAACTGAAACTTCGTGTTCACAATTCCACTTCATTCCAAGATTCGTGAGATACCTTCCAGATGGTGGATGTGAAGTGAGTGGAAATTATTTTGTTTACTCCTAGCAAAAAAACTGTAATTTAAAAGTAGATCACCCATAGATGTAGTATGAAGCAATAAAAAAATTCTACCTCTATGGAATCACTATTATTAATATTCATAAACTAAAACACAATTTTTACGACTTTATAACCGCCGCGGCTCCGCCCGCGTTAACAGTTTTTCCCATGGGAATGAGGCATTTTCCCGCGGTAAAAGGTAGCCCATGTTACTCAGGGTGAATGTAGCTTTCTAATAGTGAAATAATTTTTGAAATCGGTTCAGTAGCTTTTGAGTTTACTTATTCATTACAAACATACACACACACGCAACACACACACACACAAATACAAATTTTTCCTTTTTATAATATTAGTATTATTTATGTTTGATCAGATCCTTTCAATGTGTGAAGTACTCAGATACTTGTTGGCTGAAAGCGACCTGCTGATACCGCCTGAAAGCTTGGAGGATATTCACGACATGGACCATTATACTTGGCAGAAATTCGTTGATAGAATCAAAGGTAAAACTTAACTTATCATTCTTTGATTTGATAATAAAGGTTTTAATGCTTTTCAAGGCACGTAAACTCACATAGAAAAGAAGAAAGGGAAGGAAGCCTGCACACACTTGCGAAGTAATTCAAGGGTTGTGTGTGAATTTGACCAGCGTGGCGCGGCGCGCCTAGACAGATGGTCCACTCGGAACTAAGCGCTAATTTCTTACGCACACATTGATCATTGCGTTTACAGGCTTGCTCGAACCACGCTCGGAACATGCTCGGACCACGTGCAGTAGTCGCTCTTGCGATTATTAACAACGTATTGATTTTCTATGTGCTAAAAAAATTGATAAGTGTTCTTATTACTGTTATAGTGTATTTGGGTGTTTAAACACAACACAAAAATGACGACCCACGTTTTTCAAGCAGTCAACCAAGTTTAGGTAGTTAATTTCAAGGACGGCGGGAGTGGACTTTCTGGAAACTTTATTTTGTGCTCGAGCCCCTCGGTGGGATCATTTATGAGTTGTTAATGATGAAAAATACACTTGGTGGTCCAGGCATGATAGTGACGTACCCGGGCAAGAAGCCGTGCTCGGTGCGCGTGGACCAGCTGGACCGCAGCCCGCCGGCCGGCGACGACGGGAGGAACAACAAGTTCTACCCGGAGATCGTGCACTTCGGCATCAGGCCGCCGCAGCTCAGCTATGCTGGCAACCCCGAGTACGTTTTTAAAGCCCGACCAAAGAAATAAGAAACCTCGCCATATTGCGGAATTTCAATGGAACTAATTTTATAAGGGAAATTGTTGCCATAGTCGTAAAAATATACTCGTAGCGCCCCTAGAGCAGGTTTCTTATTTCTTTGGTCAGGCTTTACCTTAGAGTATAATTAAATAAAATTGCAAGGTCGGCTAAGGCCAATTCCCCCTGGTTTCTAGATAGACTCGAGCGAAAAATCTTGCTCAAAGTCTCGTGATTAACTTTGTTGTGGGAACACGGTTCATATACATGGTTTGTTTCATTTCATAATTATCCGGACAAAAGGTCATTGACACCTGCATACTTGTACAATGCGCACATTTTTTTCAAACGATACGATAAAACTATAGGTAATTATCGCAAAATACGTAATTTGGCATACCGTAGTAGAAGGCGGGGTGAGCGTGTGACCATACCATACATTTTGGCGTTTCATTATTTTTGATAGGTCAAGAAAAGAAAGAGGTCAATGAACTTTTGTCCGGATTTATATGAAACGGACCATAGGTATTATACTAGGTATTAGGCTGATTTTCCACCAGAGCTGTGCGAGGTAGCTAAGCGGTGTAGGAGGAAAAAATTCACCAATAGAATCACTTCATTTTCCTAGCCTAGTGATTCTATTGGTGGATTTTTCCTCGTACACCGCTTAGCTACCTCGCACAGCTCTGGTGGAAAAGCAGCCTTATACCTATGTTCTGTTTCATAAAAAGTTCATTGACCTCTTTGTTCAAGTCCGGTGAAGCTTTATTGGTCGTACCTTTTAGACACAAGCATAGGACAATTAAAAAAAAAGACCTCTTTGTTTGTAGATACCAGAAGGCGTGGCGGTACTACGTGAAGTACCGCCACCTGATAGCGAACATGGCGAAGCCCTCGTTCCAGGACCGGCAGAAGCTGGCCGCCAAGGAGGCCACGCTGCAGGAGATGCGCACGCAGACCAAGATGAAGAGAGACGTCACTGTCGCCATCTCGTCGCAGGGGTTCCACGCCACCGGCCTCATGTGCGACGTTGTACAGGTAACTACGACATATTCATTCCTTCATCTCAGCCGAAAGACGTCCACTGCTGGACAGCGACTTTGTTTTATACTATGTACTGATTATGCATGGTCTAAGAAAACAAGGTCTAACCATTAGACCACGTGACTGACACAAACCTACGTCATCTTGCGCTGTTTGTACTTGTCGAATACGTGTTAATAGACAAGGATGAACAGCGCAAAATGACGTAGGCTCGTGTCAGTCGCGTTGTCTAACGGTTAGACCTTGTTTTCTTAGACCATGTATATTATGTATGTACATCAGCTGCCTGACACCCATAGTACAGGCTCTGCCTAGTTTGGGGTCAGATAGCCGTGTGTGAGATGTCCCCATATATGATTTATGATATTGTGTTCCAGCACGCAATGTTAATACCAGTGCTAGTGAAGCACCTCCGCTTCCACAAGTCGCTGGAGAGCTTAGAGCGCAAGATCGGGTACACGTTCAAGCAGCGGCTGCTGCTGCAGACCGCGCTCACGCACCCCTCCTACCGCGAGAACTTCGGCACCAACCCCGACCACGCGCGCAACAGCCTCACCAACTGCGGCATCCGCCAGCCCGAGTACGGCGACCGCAGGATACACTACACCAGGAAGAAAGGTAATGCCATCATACCACATAACACGTAAGGATGTGACGCCCGCGCGAGCCAGGGTCCTGGGCGAGATCAGGAACAGACGATTAATGTATGAAAATCATCGAAAATGAATGAAGGAAAAACACTGATCAATTTATAATACGAGTATATTCAATTATTCACTCAAATAAGACTATCCGCACATCACGGATTTTAACTATTAACAAGCTTTTTATAAAAATTATAAATGATACATTCGTGAAGATTGCCGTATTGGTAGAAGCCTGAAGGAAAAGTGAAAATAAAAATGGATGAATTGACGGATAATTGTCGAATGAATTCCAAAATTAGACGAAAAAGAAATGGTAAATGCGATAAGAAATGAATAGAGAACGTGGTGGCATGCAAGGCACCTCGATACAAGGAGAATATGTGCAGATAGGGATACAGCTCGGATAGCGCATGTCTGTGTGGTGTCTCTCCCCAAACAGTGGCCCATTTATTATGCTGCCAAGCGTGTCCAAACAGCTGTTGTGACACGCTGTGGGCAGTTGCCCACGCGAGGAACTGTACAATGCCATAGCTGTGGCGGAGTACTGGTCCTCTTATATCTAGTTGCCGAATCTACACGAAAAGAAGAAACACATAACAAAAAGCTTTCAGCCCCGCGGCTCCGCTCGCGCTGACAGTTTTTCCGGTGGGAATGAAGGATTTTCGCGCGGTAAAAGCAGGCTTCCGTCACTCGCTCGCGTACGTTCGAACGTACAACGGCCAGACGCGCGCCGAACGCCCGCCTGAGCGCTTGCACCGCACGATTTCGCCAAAACTATGAAATCACTAAGACTTCGTTTTGAGCAGAAAGTATTATTATTATGATTTTGTAGGCTATTAAAGAGTAGGTATTTTCGCTTTTGTATGGAGTGATGTACTATCAACAAAGTTCCCGCTAGCCCAGTTAAAAAATATTTCCCTTGCACGCGACGATCTTCTCTAGCCCCGCCTTTTTGTTTAATTTACCAGTTACCGATGATTTTTGAAGTATATTTCTGAACAAATGAAGACTCAAAAAATAATGTTTATAGTTGAGTATGTCAATATAACGTTTATGACGGAAAAAAAACAGCAAGGCTTAGCATACTTTGTCTCACAATATTATCCCTTAAGGTGGGCTAGCGGCAATTTTGCTGATAGTACCTATCTGTTACGTTAGTAGCCTATTTATTAATCTGTGGTAAAAGGTAGCCTATGTTATTCTGATGTGTGAGCTATATTATTGTAAAGGTTCATTAAAATCAATTTAGTATTTTTTGCGTGAAAGAGTAACAAACATGCATACGTCCATTGTGACCAGAGATAGATTGAGCGCCAGTGACATAGGCTACTTTTTAACGCGAGAAAATACTATCTCATTCCCACGAGGACAGTCAAAAAACGATGCAGTATTTGGTATTTTCATTTCTATAAGCTTTTTGTGGCGTCTTTCGGCTGAAATGATGATGATGATGAAGCTTTTTGTAAATACTTCTGTAGCAAGAATAAAAACAATGGTTAATTTCGCAGGCATCGTGACGCTAATAAACATAATGTCCCGGTTCGGCAAGCACAGCGAGACGGAGTCGGAGATCAAGCACAACGAGCGGCTGGAGTTCCTAGGGGACGCGGTGGTGGAGTTCCTGTCGTCCATCCACCTGTTCCGGATGTTCCCCGGCCTGGCCGAGGGCGGGCTGGCCACCTACCGGGCCTCCATCGTGCAGAACCAGCATCTGGCTCAACTGGCTAAGGTAAACATTCCAATAAGGGTTTCGTTTCAGTAGTGATGTACATTCGACGCTCTTACGGTGAAGGAAAACATCTTGAGGAAACCTGCACTAACCGGCGAAGAAATTCAAAAGTTTGTGTGTAAAGTTGACCAACCCGCACTGGGCCAGTGTGATCGACTAAGGCCTATTCACCCTGGTATCAGGGTAGGCTCGAGCCCCTCGGTGGGGAAATATATGAGCTGTTAACGAACGAAGGGTTTCCAGGTTTCCTCGAAGTTTTATTGGCCTAAACTTTCAATACGCATCACTCAGAATTCATCATTGACAGCTCATATACAAATATGACCCCACCGAGAGGCTCGACCCTACTCTGGAATTAGGGTGATTAGGCCTTATTCGACCACGCTGGCCCAGCAGGTTTCCTCACGATGTTTTCCCTTACCGTAAGAGCGTCAAATAAACGTGCATATGAATACTATTTACTAAAAATTCTGTTCTTTTCAGTTTTTATGCAGTCTGTGTGTAGTGTATGTAGAACTTCTTGCAGGGCTAAATACCATGGTTCTTGTTGGTTGGTGTCCTAGACGCTCTGCAATCTTAGCCAGTTGTTAAGCTTTTTTAATCAGATCGGGTGGCTCGATAGTTATGGTGGCAAAATAGGCGCGTTTGACGTTGAGTCACAGAAACACCCCGTTTAATACCAATAACCATTGGTATTGGTATTAAATGGCACAGACCACTCCTGCCATTCTTGAAAATTATAAGACGTAAGTTTGCCCTCTAGGGGTATGGGGGTTGTCAAGATAATTTGCAAATACCTTCACACTACAACTTATTAGTGCTTCTTATTGCAAGCACAGGCCAGCTCAAGAGTTGTGCAGCCCAAGTAAATATCACGTCAAAGTATGCGTGCGAGATTTGACGCTTTTTATGGAGTGATCCATCTGTTGTTTTGTCATTAGTGCAAGCCAACAATGGTGTGATTGCAGAACATAGAGCTGGAGCAATACATGCTGTACGCGCACGGCTCGGACCTGTGCCGCGACGTGGTGATGCGCCACGCCATGGCCAACTGCTTCGAGGCGCTCATGGGCGCACTGTTCCTGGACAAGGGGCTGCAGGTCAGTGCTGCTACACACACACACACACACACACACACACACACACCTAACACAATACATGCTGTACGCGCACGGCTCGGACCTGTGCCGCGACGTGGTGATGCGCCACGCCATGGCCAACTGCTTCGAGGCGCTCATGGGCGCACTGTTCCTGGACAAGGGGCTGCAGGTCAGTGCTGCTACACACACACACACACACACACACACACACACACCTAACACAATACATGCTGTACGCGCACGGCTCGGACCTGTGCCGCGACGTGGTGATGCGCCACGCCATGGCCAACTGCTTCGAGGCGCTCATGGGCGCACTGTTCCTGGACAAGGGGCTGCAGGTCAGTGCTGCTACACACACACACACACACACACACACACACACACCTAACACAATACATGCTGTACGCGCACGGCTCGGACCTGTGCCGCGACGTGGTGATGCGCCACGCCATGGCCAACTGCTTCGAGGCGCTCATGGGCGCACTGTTCCTGGACAAGGGGCTGCAGGTCAGTGCTGCTACACACACACACACACACACACACACACACACCTAACACAATACATGCTGCTGGCATAGTTATTTATGCATGCACATGCACATTCAAAGTGTGTTAATCAACACATTACGCGATAATATAATGTATGTGATGATGAGACATGAGACTCCAGAATATGTCAAAGACGCATGCAAATTCCGATTTACATATGCAGAATTTACAAGGGTGGCATTGACCGTACCGTCTTAATACAATTAGACTAGGTAGCAGGAGACTAAAGTCACAAATCCCAAAGCAAAATAGCATCCGTGATTGAAATCGATCGGAAAATGGTCGCAGGCAACCGCCCGCCATATGCAGCTAGTCGCATGCGATTTTAATCACTTGTTAAGGCGGCAAATTTTTGTGGTTTTTCATCAATGTTTCAATCTGCTTTTATATAAATGGTGTTACACAGGTAGCTGACCGCGTTTTCTCGCTGGCTCTCTGGTATAATGAGCCAGATCTACTGGAAGTGTGGACGAAGGAACGCCTGCATCCTTTACAAGAACAAGAACCCCTAGGGGATAGAAAATACATCAAAGACTTCGAGTTTCTACAGAAATTGACAAAGTTTGAAGACTCTATTGGTAAGACATGAATACGTTTTTTTATTTGGTAATTACAATCTGACCATGGCCACAGGTCGGACACTCCATACAGCAAACGCGTTTTGACAGCCTACTGCTTTTTGAATAACAACTGAATATCAATTACAAGTCAAACACTGAAACGCTATTTAAAATAACATGAACACCCCTGTCAGAGTCCTGCGGAGTGCGGGGCTCGGGCGGGCGGGGAACTCATTTTGGCGCGGGGGGGTGAGTGTCCTTTCTGTACGGGTTAGTACTATTATTTTCTTCTGTGCCATGGCAGTACTCCTTGTAGAATCTTCCGTGAGCACCGTAAATCTCTCATTAAAAATTTCGTTCACAGTTTCAGTAAATATTTTCTCATTGATTTCTACATGCTTCAAGGAGTGAACCTATTTATATTTTAAAAATCTTGTTAAATATGCTAGGATTGAAGGAGGGTAGCGCGGGACCGATCATTGTGGAGATCCTTGGGGGAGGCCTTTGTCCAGCAGTGGACGTGGCTTTCGGCTGAGATGATGATGCAAGGATTTGGTTTCCAGGCGTGCAATTCAAACACATCCGCCTGCTAGCGCGCGCGTTCACAGACCGATCTGTGGGCTTCACGCATCTCACGCTGGGGTCTAACCAGCGCCTCGAGTTCCTGGGAGACACCGTGCTACAGCTGGTGGTGTCAGACCGACTCTACAGACACTTCCCAGATCATCACGAGGGACATTTATCGGTAAGAGAACTGTTAACATAAGACTTACATTGGGTTTGACGTAGAATGTGCACTTCAGAAAATTTGCACTCTATGCATAAGTACTTAGTACATCTATACTTTGCAGTAGGTCCACCTCTCACAAAAAAAAGACAAATACAAAAAAAGGGCTTTTCTTTTTTGACCTAAGCTAGTGTTGAAAAAGTACGACGAATCTAGCTTCACCGAACTTGTTCAACAAGCATTATTAGACACTAGCATAGGTCAAATAAAAAAAACCCCTTGTGAGAAGTGAACTACTGCGAAATATACATTTTGCGTCGAGTGCTCATTTTGCGAAGTGCACATTCTGCGTCAAACCCCTTACATTGAGACTATAGGTAGGTGCATTGTGTAAGGCGACATGAAGCCTTTGTTTGAGCAAAACTTATTAACTTCTGATCTGACGTCATTGGGCCCCATTCTACATATTACGTTCTAACTTAAATTTAAAACCACATGTCCCTTTCGGGTGCGTCTCATATGACATAAATACATTAGACATATTTTCATTTCAATAACGATTAAGAGGCATAATTAGCAGTTGACATAATCGCCAGTTAGTATAACTTTAAAAAGTATAATGATTTATTTTATATAAGAGTCATAATATATAAAATTGTTTTATATAACAATTAAGTGACCTAAATTTTACTTGACATAAAGTCAATAAGGTATAAATATGAAAAGAATAACGACCAAAACGTATAATAATCAAAAAATATATTTATCAAAAAGTATAAGGATTCAAATTATAATATTATTACTAAAACGTATAATAATCAAAAACATAACGTTTAAAAATTATACTTACTTGTATACAAAAACCTATACTACTGAGTGCGAGCGTAGCGAGCACGGGAGTTCGGGGCACCCCGACTACTGTTGGTTAGGTTCGAAGGGTATGGCGAAGCGAGGTTGGCGAGCGTAGCGAGTCCAACCTCGACCGCCATACCCTTCGGGTTAGGTTGACATGTATGCATGCCTGCTTGCTTACATGCATGTTGCTTGTTTGTATGCATGCAAGCATGCTTGCTTGCTGGCTGGCTTGCTTGCTTGCTTGCTTGCTTGCTTGGTTGTTTGCTTGCTTGCATGCATGCATGCATGCATGCTTACTTGCTAGCCTGCATGCATACAGAACAGCAACGAAGGCAGCGTGTAGCGAAAAAAATATAGAAAGTTTTTTATAGCATTTAACAGTTTATGTCATATGAATAATGTTATTTCAATATAATTTTATACTAAATGAGCTATTTTTTTCTGTTGTTTAGTCCAACTGATTATTATATCTTATGATCATTATATTTTACGAAATTATACTACATAAATGGTTTTTTTAAAGTTTATTATATGAAATGGAAGTTATATTAAACGATTTTATACTTTCTAAAGTTATGTCATACGTTTGTTATATTTTTCGTTTATTATACCAATCCAATATTATATGAAACGTTGTTATATATTTAAACGTTTATATGATCTAATTTTATGTCATATATTACTTACCCGTCCCTTTCATGTTCTTAAGAACGAAAAGGGACATGTCATTGTCAACTTAAGTTTTGAGACGTCAAACATCGATTTTACGCGTAGTTCGCCCTAGTTTAGCGAGCATGCGAAAACATCCCACTCTAAGCTGAATTTGACAGCTGCGCTGCATATTTTAAATATCATTCATTCAAATATAAATTCATTCATCTCCAACCCTTTTCGATTCCCATATGAATTAAAGAGAACAACTAAAATTTAGAGATTTTAGCGACCACGCGGGAATTGAGCCCATTAAGTGTTTTTTTAAAACCTATGATGAATAAAATGTTTTGAATTTGTATCTAGTAGAGTTGCTTGCTTGCTACCCATTCGTCTTCTTTTTCTTTATTTTCGTGTGGGTTGTAACGTCATCGCCCAACCTCGTTAATTCTGGTTTCAGAATTTATTCGCCTCGCTATAATGTATTTTCGAATTTCAAATGTCATTCGTAACACTAGCTTTCAGTCCGCGTTAGCATTTTTTCCGCCGTATATAGTAGCCCAAATTTTAAGTATAAATCTAGGAACATCACTTTGAAACCGTATCTAATTGGTGCAGTAATATTTGCGATATGCCCGTACAAGATGTATGGGCTGCAAACATATAATTTGGTTTATCATCGACACGTAAAGAAGAAGAATATCCAGTCAAACAGACAGCAAGTGCTGCCATCTCTTGTCCAATAGAAATGATTAAAAGTATTGATTTCATAGACGTTTTTTTTTCTTACAGCTTCTTCGGTCGTCCCTTGTAAACAATAGGACACAAGCTATGGTATGCGATGACCTTAATATGTCTTCGTACGCTATTTACAACAATCCAAAGGCGAAACCGACCACAAAGAAACACAAAGCTGACTTGCTTGAAGCATTCTTAGGAGCTTTGTATATTGATAAGGTAAGGAAAAGATAGGGTAATGTGTGTTTTTCAATTACCTTGTTTTCTATGCATTTGTTTTTTTTCTGCTCGGCAGTTTCACTTGCGTTATATTTTTTCTAATAGGAAAGAAAATACGTCAAATTATAATTTTGCAAGCGCAGTTATGTCACACGAAAACACGTATCTTTGGATTATTTACGAATTTAATATGTGCGAAAGTTATAATTTTTGAGATTACTGAAATGTATTTTTATTTTATTTATTTATTTATTTATTTTTTTTATTTAGGTAACAAACAGTCATATACATAGCTTATTAACAAAACTAATACAATTCTAAAGACCTAATAGTACCCTGAAAGTTAATTTAACAGGTTTTAAATTTACCTTTAACATACGCAATTTAATATAAAACGTAAAACAATTAAACAAATGATGTTGATCTATTCAGAATCCAATTGTTTCTTGAATTTAGCCAGGTGTCTCTCAAAAATGTTTACATGACAGAAATGTTCATTATAAGTTGTACAGCTACGCCTTACATAACTATTGCCAACATAACATGCAGCGCTCCTTTTGATGCTGAATAAAGGTTTTCTACGACAACCACGTTCGATCCCACGCGGTACCCGAATGTTAATTTTGCTTAACAAATTTGGTGCATCTACATGGCCATTTAGTAATTTATATAAAAACTAAACATCAGCTCGATCACGACGAGACTCCAAGGATGCAAACTTGTAATGATCTAAACAAGAAGAATAGTCACAGTAAGGCTGACCGGTTCTATAGCTAAGAGCCTTGCCGAACTTCTTCTGAAGACGTTCAATTCTGTGAATGTGTTTCTTATAAAAGGGGTGCCAGACAGTACAAGCGAATTCTAAGTGACTCCGGACATAGCTATTATACAGTAGTTTGTAAGTAGAAGGATCCTTAAAAGGTTTGCTCACTCTTAATATAAAACCTAACTGTTTGAAAGCTTTTTTTAATATGTTATCAATATGTGGAACAAACGATAACCCAGAGTCCATTATAACGCCAAGGTCCCGAGTTTGTGTGACACGTGCGAGCTTCTTGTTGCATAGTTGATAATCAAATTCTATGGGACTCTTCTTTCTGGAGAAACTAATGACATGGCACTTGTCAGGATTAAGGAACAGCTTATTTTCGTTACAATAATTTTCAAACCGAGCCAAGTCCCTCTGCAATGTACCACAGTCTTCAATAGAGCGTATGATCCTAAATATCTTGGTATCGTCAGCATATAGTAAACTGCACGAGTCAATAATACTATTTGGAAGATCGTTGACGTATAAAATAAACAGTAAAGGACCTAAATGGGACCCTTGAGGCACACCAGAGGGAATTAACCTATACTGAGAGCAGTACCCGGCCAACACGACCGCTTGACATCTTCCTTCCACATAAGATTTTAGCCACCGGAATAAGTCACCGTGCACTCCTAGATTCCAGAGAGTAATGTGAGGCTTAATAACAGCTGATAACTGAGTTGTGACTATAGCTTCCTGAAATTTGCCAAAGTGACAAAGTTTTGAGATAGGCCGATATTTTTCAATGTCTTGCGATATATTGCCTTTAGGTATGGGAGTAATCCAAGCTCGTTTCCAAATGTCAGGAACGCACCCATCCTTAATAGACAAAGCGTAAATTAAACTCAATGGTAAGGCCAGCGTGGTAGCACACTTTCTAATCATTAAGGGATGTATACCGTCTGGCCCCGCTCCCTTATTTACATCAACATGTTTGAGGTGTTGCAAAACATTACCAAGGGTGAATTCAATTGTATTAATGTCAATTAATGCATCATTAACTGGACGAAGGGTACTTATATCTATTGGTTCCGAGTTAGGTACCTCAAACACAGAATGAAAATTATCATTAAACATGTCACAAATTTGTTTGCCATCTGAGGAAGTTGTTCCTTTGTAGTACATTATTTGTGGAAGACCGCTAGAAGAAAAAATCGATTTAAAATACGTCCAAAAATACTTCGGTTGCGATTTAATTCTTTCCTCAGTATATGCTATATAATTTTTATAACAGTCACGCTCCATTTTGACAGCCCTTTTTCGTAAAATTTTATAACTTTCATAATCCAAAGGGTTACCGTACAGTTTCCATGTCTTATGATATCTTGACTTTTCGTTAAGAAGTTTAACTAAAGGCTTAATTGTTATACCAAGCTGGTCTCAAAGAGGCGGAGCGTTGTTTACGATAAGGAATATACTTAGCCATTAATTTAAATAAAATATCATAAAATTTATTTGTGCATTCATTAGTGTCCAATTTATAAAAAGTTTTTTCCCAATCGATATTATTTAGTTCCGAATTTATACTATCGTAATCACCAGCCCAGAAATTAAATACTTGGGAGGGTACAGGTTTTAATGGAGCTACATATTTTAATTCAATATTAAATATGACTGATTTGTGATGTTTATCTTCAGTAACGAGTGGATGTTTACAGCTTGTTACTGAACACTCTGTATCTGTTAAGATAAGGTCAAGAATGCGGTTCATGTAATTATAAAGCCCATTATACTGCACCAAGTTGGTGTAGGACATAAAATCATTTAACATTTGCACAAGCTGACTACCACTAGTCAACAAGTTCAAATACCTAATACTATTATCAGGTGAAACTGCCCAAACAGCGTCACTTATATTAAAATCGCCCACTAACATGAATTTGTCATTAGGCCTTTCCAAAATAATTTCACTTACTATGTCAAATAATGACTGTAGTGCAGTTAAGTGTAACTCACTATGCGGTATATATACACAACATATGTTCAGGAAGGTTTGCGATCGCTGTAAATGGTTCCGTCTATTATTGTCTAGCGGTAGCGAGACCCAAAGGCATTCGCAGGCGGCAGGCGGGGGGCGAGGCCACTCCCGCGCCACCGGCTGGAACTCACGGCGCACGGCCACCGCCACGCCGCCGCCCCTCTCCAGCCCGCTCGCCTCCTCCGACCGGTCCGCGCGGAATACCACGTACCGGTCATCAAAGTACTCCCGATCGTAGTAATCAGCTGTTAACCAACTCTCACTTATACAGATTATGTCATAATCAGAATGTAAAATGTTTTTATAAAATATTTCGGACTTAGTACGAAGTCCTCTTACATTCTGGTAATAACAGTTAAATATTTTATTAGCCATTGTTTACTATGCTATATCCACCTTATATAAATTGCATACAGTTAAAATAAATGAAGTGTAGGTATGTAAATATTTGTAAATAGAACGCAAAAATGTTATTTTCGTGATAACTACCTAAATAACATAATACTGAATAACCGTCGCAGGAAGGAACTGTGGTTTTAAAAATGAATGAACGAGTTAAGTTATGCATGAGGTAGCTGTTATTGTCTGGCTGCAAAGAACAAAACAAAACATATGTATTAGGAACTAAGGCACCTGAACTAAGTAAAATTATAGTAAGAGTGATAATAACAAACACATTATAAACTTTAGGAGACTTAACATATTGAAAGATTAAAGACTTTTTATGGACAAGTCATTTAACTTTTTTTAAATCCGATTCGTTTGAGATAAGAATAATTTTTGCATTATCGCTCTTTCGCATAAAGATTTTGCAATCTCTTATCCATAAATAAGAGTAGTTTAATTCAGATTTGAGTTGTCTAGCTTGTTTTAAGAGAAGCTTGTTTTTTGGAGTTAAGTGATCCCCGACGAAAATATTGGAAGCCGGTCCGGGTAGTCCAATGTCTGCCGATGTAAGCCCGCGACGAGCCCGCACCGCTGCAAGTAGCTGGTCCTTAGAAATCCGGCGTGTAAACTTCACAACAATGCCAGCTGGGCGCTCCGAGCTAGTGTTTTCGCTGCTACCCTCATTGTTATTCGTGAAGCGACGGGTACGATGTATTGAATCAATGAAATGGTTATCCATTTGAATACCAACTTTGTTAATTTTATCGTCTGCAAAATGTTATTCAGGTTTTCACCCTTTGTGTACGGTACTCCTGAGATTTCAACATTGTTCATACGCGAATATTGGTCACGGACGTGACCGTCATTTTGCAGTATAGCAATCTTTTATATATTTTATTCCAATAGGTACAACAACAGACAACAGATTATAAACTTTAAATATACATAACTGTTCTGGGGGCGCTACGTATCTTTTTTAGGGTTTCTGGCGACAATAGTTTTAAAAAAAAATTAGTTCCATTTAATCCTGCAATATGTCGATGATTTAATTTTATTCCGGTTGAATATGTCGCATTTGCTGACTTCGGTACAAAGGGAAATCATAGTATTACCATAGAAGAAAATAATAGTACTAACCTGTACAAAAAGGACACCCCGCGCTAAATTGAATTCCCCGCCCGATATAGCGCTTCACGCCCCGCATCCCGCAGTTGCCGCGGGACTCTACCAGGGGTGTTCGGGGGTGTTTTCCATAGCGCCTAGCGCCATTGACTTGCAGTTGTTATTAAAAAAGAAGTAGCTTGTCAAAACGCGTTTTCTGTATGGATTGACCGCCGTATTGTGTAATGTTCCAGAGCCTGGAGTACTGCCAAGCGTTTTGCAACGCGTGCCTGTTCCCGCGGCTGCAGGAGTTCATCATGAACCAGGACTGGAACGACCCCAAGTCCAAGCTGCAGCAGTGCTGCCTCACGCTGCGCTCCATGGAGGGCGGCGAGCCTGATATACCCTTGTACAAGTACGTAACCTACACACTACACGGGGCTGGAACGACCCCAAGTCCAAGCTGCAGCAGTGCTGCCTCACGCTGCGCTCCATGGAGGGCGGCGAGCCTGATATACCCTTGTACAAGTACGTAACCTACACACTACACGGGGCTGGAACGACCCCAAGTCCAAGCTGCAGCAGTGCTGCCTCACGCTGCGCTCCATGGAGGGCGGCGAGCCTGATATACCCTTGTACAAGTACGTAACCTACACACTACACGGGGCTGGAACGACCCCAAGTCCAAGCTGCAGCAGTGCTGCCTCACGCTGCGCTCCATGGAGGGCGGCGAGCCTGATATACCCTTGTACAAGTACGTAACCTACACACTACACGGGGCTGGAACGACCCCAAGTCCAAGCTGCAGCAGTGCTGCCTCACGCTGCGCTCCATGGAGGGCGGCGAGCCTGATATACCCTTGTACAAGTACGTAACCTACACACTACACGGGGCTGGAACGACCCCAAGTCCAAGCTGCAGCAGTGCTGCCTCACGCTGCGCTCCATGGAGGGCGGCGAGCCTGATATACCCTTGTACAAGTACGTAACCTACACACTACACGGGGCTGGAACGACCCCAAGTCCAAGCTGCAGCAGTGCTGCCTCACGCTGCGCTCCATGGAGGGCGGCGAGCCTGATATACCCTTGTACAAGTACGTAACCTACACACTACACGGGGCTGGAACGACCCCAAGTCCAAGCTGCAGCAGTGCTGCCTCACGCTGCGCTCCATGGAGGGCGGCGAGCCTGATATACCCTTGTACAAGTACGTAACCTACACACTACACGGGGCTGGAACGACCCCAAGTCCAAGCTGCAGCAGTGCTGCCTCACGCTGCGCTCCATGGAGGGCGGCGAGCCTGATATACCCTTGTACAAGTACGTAACCTACACACTACACGGGGCTGGAACGACCCCAAGTCCAAGCTGCAGCAGTGCTGCCTCACGCTGCGCTCCATGGAGGGCGGCGAGCCTGATATACCCTTGTACAAGTACGTAACCTACACACTACACGGGGCTGGAACGACCCCAAGTCCAAGCTGCAGCAGTGCTGCCTCACGCTGCGCTCCATGGAGGGCGGCGAGCCTGATATACCCTTGTACAAGTACGTAACCTACACACTACACGGGGCTGGAACGACCCCAAGTCCAAGCTGCAGCAGTGCTGCCTCACGCTGCGCTCCATGGAGGGCGGCGAGCCTGATATACCCTTGTACAAGTACGTAACCTACACACTACACGGGGCTGGAACGACCCCAAGTCCAAGCTGCAGCAGTGCTGCCTCACGCTGCGCTCCATGGAAGGCGGCGAGCCTGATATACCCTTGTACAAGTACGTAACCTACACACTACACGGGGCTGGAACGACCCCAAGTCCAAGCTGCAGCAGTGCTGCCTCACGCTGCGCTCCATGGAAGGCGGCGAGCCTGATATACCCTTGTACAAGTACGTAACCTACACACTACACGGGGCTGGAACGACCCCAAGTCCAAGCTGCAGCAGTGCTGCCTCACGCTGCGCTCCATGGAGGGCGGCGAGCCTGATATACCCTTGTACAAGTACGTAACCTACACACTACACGGGGCTGGAACGACCCCAAGTCCAAGCTGCAGCAGTGCTGCCTCACGCTGCGCTCCATGGAGGGCGGCGAGCCTGATATATGTGTGTGTGTAATCATTTCGGTTTTAACCTGCTTTATAAAACGGAATCAAAATTAAATCGCTCTTTGAGTAAAATCGATATTAATACCGGTTTTTGCGACCACAATCGACGCTCTTTTGTAATTGTATGGAGCTACGCAAAAACAAGTTTTAAAAATTAACCTGGTTTTCGAGCCCTGATCATTAACACAAACACGATACAAGTAGTACGCCACATATCGGCATAGATCTATATTATAAATGAACGTTAAGAGGAACTAACACCGCAAACATACGAAACGTCATTTTTGACATCAACACAATATAAAATGACACATATATAACATGTAGTATACGATTGTTTTCAGGGTGATCGAGTGCCTGGGCCCCACGAACACGCGCGTGTACACAGTGGGCGTGTACTTCCGAGGCAGCAGGCTGGCGGCGGCGCGCGGACACTCCATACAGGAGGCCGAGATGAACGCCGCGGAACAGGCGCTCAGCAGCGCGCACGGTAAACACATCACACCACAATCAATCTCTTTCAGCTTGTAGTCACACTAAATGAATAGGTGTCCAGGTGCACAGATCTAACGGAACTGGTAGGGTGGAAATTAAACGCCGCAGAGCTGGTGCTCAGCAGCGCGCACGGTAAACACATCACAATCAATCTTTTTCAGCTTGTAGTCACACTAAATAAATAGATGCCCAGGTGCACAGATCTAACGGAACTGGTAGGGTGGAAATTAAACGCCGCAGAGCTGGTGCTCAGCAGCGCGCACGGTAAACACATCACAATCAATCAATCTTTTTCAGCTTGTAGTCACACTAAATAAATAGGTGTCCAGGTGCACAGATCTAACGGAACTGGTAGGGTGGAAATTAAAATGCTGGCTACAGTAAATGAATAATAGATGCCCAGGTCGAACGTAACTGGGAGGGTGGAAATTAAAGAAAAGTGTATTGCGAGCGATAGCAGCTGTCGAATAATAATGACCTTTATTTACCAATAAGTACACATAATCTTAAGATCTAAATAACAATAAATAGACATAATTTACACATTATTGGTAAAATTGTAGGATTCTCAGCAAAAATGCTGTTTTTCATATTCCTTCTGAACCGCCTCGCTGGGTTACGCCCTACACAGCTGATTTGAGGCTGAATTTATAAGGGCTTGCCTCTGGTTACTTAAATACTAGTACTACAGGCGCCACTGGTGGCACGTAAAAGAACTATTACAACCTATACATTACAATTCAGACAGTTTAGTAGTTAGCTAGTTCTACATGGTATGATGTCCAGACGGTGGTCTATCTATGCAAGATTAGGAACTCTAATCGTGTCTGGCAATAATATACAGTTACAAAAAGTATAACGATTCGCTGCTAGATGGCGTTTATAATGGTAGTTTTTCTTCTGTGAAGCAGACACATACACAGTCATGTCATCATGAGCAAGCCAAATGCCGCATTATTGAGCCAATCGCATCCTTTTATTTGGACCAGAATAATAATTAGGTATCCCATATTCCTTTCAGAACTATTCCCGCAACTGGACCACCAGAAGCGCGTGATCGCAAAGAGAATGAAAAAGAAAGGTAAAAAGGGCGAAGGGTCGTCCGAGCGGGGCTCCAAACACAAGGGGCTGCCGGACCGCGTGCCTAAAGCCTACAGGCTCGACCAGCGACCCACCGACAGCGACGACGACAGCGAGCGCGCGCCTTCTGAAGACGACGTCAAAAGTGTCGCCTACAAGTCTGACGCTGACGACGACTCTGGCCTCGACAGCGACGCGGAATCCGTCAACAGCAAGCTTGACAACGTCCAAGTCAGCAGTCTGCTCAATGACATGCAGAAACTAAAGGAAGACCTCATCAGGAGAAACGAATATGACAAGTTGAAGGAGAAGTGCAGGAAGTCCGACTCCGACGACGATTGAATAATCTGAGGTAGGTATGTCTCTAAGTGATTGCGTAACTGTAAGTGATATATTCTATTAAGTGCAATGAATTGTTAGTATTTTACTTTTTAAGGACAGCAATATGATCAAATACTGAATAGTCTCAATTCACTCATAAGATATACTTTGCTGAAATCAT
The DNA here is from genome assembly GCA_948473455.1 of Teleiodes luculella. NCBI lineage: Eukaryota > Metazoa > Arthropoda > Insecta > Lepidoptera > Gelechiidae > Teleiodes > Teleiodes luculella. The sequence goes on from OX419596.1 coordinate 5,790,318, forward strand.
ATTTGTTATATAGGAAGTTATTGTAAGTAGAAATCAAATTGATCTAATATGACTTAGTAATCAGTAATATCAAATACATTGGTGCTTAAATCTCAAGCAATTCATGTTTTATTCTAGTCTAGTATATAAAATTAAGGTTCTTTGAAAACACGACGTAATAAAAATACATCAATTTCAATTCGATAAAATAGACTTTATTGTTTTAAAAATTATAATGATTTTCGCCTACACATAATTCTAGCTGAATATAATACAGCACAAGGAAAACACGACAGGCCCAGCGAGTTTGTTGGCGCGCAGGGTGAGCCATTGCTTCTGGTTGGGCACGTACATCTCCGCAGGCATCAGCTGCTCTGGGGCGTCTCCTATCATAAAAAGAATCATCAAAATCGGTTCATAAACGACTAAGTTATCCGCGAACCCTATGATTTTTTTAAAGTTCCTCTCGATTTATCTGGTCTTCCATCATCAAACCCTGATTTCCTTATCATGGGACCACCTTTGGAATACGTTCTTTCAAACAAAAAAATAATCATCAAAATCGGTTCATAAACCACAAAGTTATCCGCGAACAACATAAAAAAAAAAACATATATACGGTCGAATTGAGAAACTCCTTTTTTTGAAGTCGTTTAAAAACAACAACAATTCAAACTTGTTATACAAACCATCTCAAAGCAATTAATTGCATCCAAAAAGAGATTATTAGTGCCTTGCTAGTTCTCTTGTTCCATAGAAAGGTTTTTCATTAGGGGAATAATCTCGAAGTCACTAAGCTAAAAGTGATTTTAGTTAAGGTTTTCTGTGAGCTTACTAAGACTGTTTACCCTGGGAAAAAACGTGTCTTTATGTCACGCGGATGTCTCAAAGGAGCTGATGAATTGGTGGTTGTAAAGATCAGGGAAAACTTTGTTCTAGTTGTAGTCAGTATTATACCGACCAACGCGTATAACTGCGTCTTTCGCCTTATCATTATCACTTACCACCGTCTTTACTCCGTATTTGTCTAGCCGATTGCATAGTTGAGTCCTGCATCGATATCAAATCGCCAGGAGCGTGGAGTAGTAATCGCCCCACGCCTTCACACCTCCTGTAAAGAAATAAACGAGATTTATTTATACTTAACCTAGCGAACAGCGGTTTTAGGTACTGCTAAAAACTCACCTTAAAACTTCATTTTGCAAAACTTTCTTTTTAGTTTCGCTGTTCAGGAATTTGCAGTCATTTAACCAGTTGCGCACTTCATTGAAGTCTGCTAACAGTTGCAGGGCTGCATCCTTGCTGAAAAGAAAAATTGTTTTATAATGGAATACAATTTGCCTTAAGTACTTTTTTGGGGATCTTACCATACCTGAACTTGATTTTCGCTACGAAAATGTGATGTAGCCAGGATTCGCACATTATCCTCAATACAGTGTTCAGAGTGGCAATGTCTTCCGTTGCTTTTATTACTGGCAATAATAAGGTATCTGAGAAATAAAACAAACATTAAGTCCACTAGGTATTTGTGAGGCTGAAAATATGAGGGTTATATTGAGTTGTAAGTGGTTCGTGGGAGATTAAGCGAATATAAAATTTAAGCCGGACATTCACTTTATATTACGTCGTTATAAGCCAAGAAGGTGAAATACACCGCATTGAATTTATCCATGAACACAGACTTGTAAAACTGCAAGCGATAGAACTGTGAACTTGCTCGCAGTATCATGCTTTAATTTTTATTAGTTGTTATAATTTATTTTATGATCGATCAATTTACTTTAAATCATGTCCTGGTTTTATAAGGTACTTACTAAGAAATTCGTGTACATAAATAGAGAATTCCAGTTTAGGCGGGCGCGTCGCTCTCCGCCATTCCGCATTGCTTGGGAATATCATAGTGAGGTGCGCGAGGCTAGTTGTAGCACACACAGATGACAGCACATGCATTATTTCCTCGGTGGCTTCCTGAAACCAAGAAATAATCTCAATATCTTCAAATAAACATGAATTTTAGCACTATGCTATGCTATATGCACGGAGGACCTTCTGTCATCCGTGGCTATATGCGTACAAGTTGAGATTCGGGGTATAATGTTAGGTGGGAAGAGAGATAATAAAGTAGTACTCATCTGCAAACCAGCCCCTCTGTCTAACATGCCCGGCGCCCGGTCCATGCGTGACAGACATAGTTTTGTCGTGCGTATTCTCTTATCCTATTGGAGGATATTTTAATATGGCGGCGGGTTTCTCGTGCGACAAACTTTTGTCATAGCACTGCGTGTTACGGGGGCTGCTCTCAGTTAATTTGTATTGCTAAAGTACTCAAGCCTTGATCGAAGACTCCAGCAGTATGTCGGTATATCTTAAATTTCTGTCGGTATACCTTAAATTTCTGTATGTTGACTTGAACTTCAGACACCAATTTCTCCCTCATCTTTGCACACACGTTCTCGTGGACTCCAATCTTTCCTGCAAAATAGCAATAATTTTGTAATCTTATTTCCTCATCGAGAGAAACTAACACTTGGATAGATTAGCAATTCAGTCATATAGTTACTGACCAGATTCTATAGTGACAGTATGATCGGCGAACCGTAAGTTGTGCAGTTGTTCCATACATGCCTGCATGTCCTTGTGGGCTATTCTGAAGAAGTCGTTCATGTCCCAAGTGTTGGCTAGCCGACGGGTTTCGGCAATACACCACAGACGGTATGTGTGGATCGAGTGGTCTGAAATTATAAAGATTATGTTGACTGTTGTTTCAAACCACTTGGCGACCACTTCAACTCCTAAAAACGCCTGAAGTCTATGCTTTGGTACATTTATAATATGACTCTCATATTGTTCTTTCTTTTCTTATTTTTAATATGTAAGTGTCATTGATCATCAGTCATCACACCCTTACCTAACCCTTTTCATCATTATGACACCCGCAGTTCTGACGAACACCACAAATTTATCAATTAACTTACTTACCGAGTCTATGTAAAATTGGTATTTGCTCTACAATAGGCAGATCTTCTAACGGGGCACCTAGAATGTAATCCCATGTGACTTCGCACTGATTGTTCAACGTCACTAACTCTTGGAGCATAAGGGCGAAATTCGCACCAGATACTGTACACTAGAATATAAAAGTTCTGGTTATGAACAAATCCTTAAATGTGGTCCAAAAAATAAGAATTGGAGTATTTTTGCGAACTGAAAACCCTTAGTCATAGACAGTAGACACTTACCTCAGTAATTCGTAAAGACAAGTCCGGATAAACATTTAGAGATATTGGTTTTAAATTGGTCTTTAATGTTGCTCTGAAATAATCAAATTCAGTCTTAATTAGCCTTTATTATTGAGTCGAAAACTGTGCAATGGATTTCAAAACCAAACTGTTTTAGTAATAATTCGTACCCAAAGTGTTTATCCCACGATGTCGATGTAACATAACATCCAAGAGCGTCTGCTAATATACGAAGAGCTGCCAGAACTAACTCCGGAGTATCTTTAAACAATAAATGACATAAACGCGTTATTATTGAAGATTAGCCGTAACAATTTATAATTTAAAAATACTGAATGTTATTAAACACTTACTGTTGCTACTGAAAGTTACAAATAGCCATTCGCGAAGATTTTGACTAGTATTCGGGGATCTGTAAGCATGGCGAAAAAACAATTGAATTTGTAACGACACTGGAAGACATTAGTATTAATTTATTTTTACAAAAGAAACTAAATAATTTTAGAACACGACAAAAAAAAAATGCTTTGGTTTACAGGGTTTATTGGTCTGTACAGAAATTTTGTTTGGATCAACAAACCTGGTCGCCAAAGGGTAAGATGACCACCAAAGGACAATGTGTTCAAGACAGCTGCCCACGTCTCCCCATAACACGTTCTGATAATATTCCGTAACTTTGTGAGTCGCTTTTTTACTAGCATGGACTCTCCCTAAAAATAAATAAAACTCACGTATTTTATTTTATCTAAATAGATGCCTAGAGATTTTAATATTTCGGATTTGACTGACCCGATTTCATCTTTTTTACTCCGTTGTTTCCTAATAACGTAGGAGCGTTGTTAGCAACTGTGTCTAAAAGTACTTCTATGTAAATTTCCTCACTCTGCAGAATGCTGTTTACATTTTCTGTAAAATAATCACAAATTGGTTTAATTAATATATTATATGCTGAGTCAAACTGGAAACTTTCCCCATAAGTTCAACTAGAACTCATGGGGAAAGTTTTCAATTCCAACGGGAAAATATCAAGGGAAGATAATTTAATACCTTCATTGCTGAAAATAGTCTCCAACGCATGCTCCTGCGCTAGAAGCGAAGTATATTGAACATCTCCGTCAGAATACTGCGTTGTCTCACTCAATTTCTTATTGAGTTCGTTTTTAACCTCAACCAGACTTTGAGCCTGTTTCATTCTGGCCTTCTTCTTTTCTATGAATGCCTCTCGCCGCTTTTCCACACTTACAGACGTGGTCGATGTAGGTGGCGTAATGTGTTTTGTTAATGTGCTGCAAAGATTTTAATATTACAAAGAGGCATAAATAGAGCATAATTGATTACGTTATAATGTTCCCGTTACAGCAGCTACCTATAGTATTCCCTTTTTTTTATCAGCCCAATTGATCCCACTGCTGGGCAGAGGCTACCCCCAACTCTTTCTACCTCTCTCTTTCCTGAGCATGTTTAGGCCAGCTGTTGCAAAAGGCAAGTCCAAGTCATCTCTCCATCTTTTAATGGGTTTGCCTCGACTTCGACGTCCGTCTTCAGGCACCTAATGAATGACGATTCCGGCCAACCTTAGCCAAATTATCTGGACCCATTCTGCTGACATTCCCTGCTCAATCCCATTTAAGCTTGGCTGTTCTCCCACACATGGGCGATGCCCGTTTAGGAACCCGTTAGGGTTGTGTTCCTAATTCCCTAATGTGTTTAAAATATATTTTTTTATTCATTTCTTTTTACTGCTTTTTGACTCATTCTATAGCCCAACCAGAAAAATTAAGATCTCGCCATATTGCGGAAAAACAGTGCAACAAATTTTATAGTAACGATTACTACGGCAAAGATTTAACAGAGCCTCAGGAGCAGGTTTTCTTCATATTCTTGTCAGTATTTACTACAAATATGATTTTTTTTTATCACGCTAACTACGAACTGAAACTTACTGATATATCTCCAAGCTGTCAGAGGTGCTTGCACTGGACTCATTATCCGAGTTGTCTTCAGGTTTGTATACCCTCACCAGGCAGTTGATTAAGCGATGACAGTTTATTTCTACACGACTTTTTGACAGGATCTATAGAAAACGAGAATCACTAATTATTTTGCGGTTAAGAGCAGGACAAGCTGAACAAGAGCGTCTGATTCTCTCCCATATTCACCAGAAATAAGAAGAATGCAAATCATACAGAAATAAGACCGAAAGCAACAAAATTTGTACAGCTAAAGGTGTACTCACTTGTACAATTTTAGTGAGTGTGATGGGTTTCGTTTCGCTTATAGTATTTGGGTATGTGTTGCTGCAGTCACTGAACTTCGCAACGAATCTTTTGTAGCTCAGACCTATGAAATGGTTGTATAGCGCCACTAAGCTGTAAAAAATATAAAGTTATTTTTATAACATTGGAGACGCGGATTGAGTATTGAGATGACCATTTTTTGTATAAAAGGTGATTCTACAGCTCAGCCTGTGATGTTTCTTATCTACTTCTTCAACTTAAAAGCTGCTTTCTTGTCTAAGTTAAAGCATAATTAATTTTACTAGATAGCACAATTTCTATGCTTAAATAAAACCTTTAGCCGGCTTTAGAATTCTGAACCCCTTTTGAAAAGTCTTTTGAAATAAACCGCCATTACTTTAGTAGGTAGGTATATCTAATGGTGACCTAATCCAGAAAAGTAAAAAACCTGGTCTGGTGGCGCCACATGTATATTTTTATAATGAAAACTAATCGAAATTCAGGCAATTTTTTTTTTCTGGTCCGGCTCTATTTCCCAAAAAGAAAATACGATCTTTAATTTGCCTTTCTTAGATATTGCTCTATCTAATTCACCTCAAACAGGACTCGATCATCTTCCTACAGTCTTCTCTATGCAGGCATGTGTTGAGTATGGTAGTTATCAGTCCGCTGATGCACTGTAGCATTATGAACCTGGCGCTGCAGAGCTTGTCGAATATCTGGTCGTGTTTGTTCAACACCAGCCCGTTGTCTTTCTTCAGCCTGGCGAGCTTTGGATTCAGCTTGTAAAACGATTTCACTAGTTTCGAGAGGTAGTCTATTATTTGGTCCAAAATCTAAAAGAAACAATATTTTTCTCATTTATTTAATGTAATAAAAGCATTACAATCAATAAAAGTTATTAAAAATATATTAACTGTAACACAAAATCGCTGCGTGCTGAAATAATAAGGTAAATATTGTTGGCTGCCCAAAGGTTGGGATTGCTACCTAGGCTGCTTTTTAATGCGGGTATCAATAAAGAATTATATTTATTGTATTGTTAAAATTACCCTAAAGCTTACGGCGGCGGCGCGGCGGCGGTGGTGGCGTTTCGACTGCATGCAATAATAATGAAAAATGTTTCAAATTACTTACCTGAATATTAACTAATTCCATAATATAAGGTCGATTCGATAGCGAATGATTATTATTCTTAACAACAGCACCCTTCCATTTATTGTCAGCGTCTAGAATCACTTTCGTTATAGCATAGCATACGATTTCCATCTCTCTGCAGTGCGCGAAGAGTTCCTCTTCGTCTGAAGTCTCTTCGCTTATCCACTTCTTGCTTCCTGCTCCCATTAATGTGGACATTTTGTGAATTAAAATTACAACTAAAAGTGCTTTAAACAAATAAAATTTGTATTAAATTTATTAAAACCAATTCGTAGTTATAGTCGACATAGTTTGTTTTTATAATTTAAACGACTTATACAGTCACAGGTAGGCCTGAGCAGCAGGCAGTTAGAACTCATAGCATTGACTGAAGGCATGAAGAAAATCAATGTATAGAGACATTCGTGCCAGGCGGTTCCCCACAATAGTGGCTAAGCGGTTGTTGGACAAGTTCCAAAGTATCGTTAAACTTTTATTGGTGTTCATTCTCAACCTTGAATTTATGTGCTGCATGTCTGCTGTAGCAAAGACTGCATATATGTATTCCGTGTCCTTCTTGCTTGTAAGCTGTCAAGAAAACTAGCCAAAACGCATGCAAAGGATATTTCGAGTTTTAAGCATGATTTGTACAATACAAATACTTTATTGCAATTGTAACTTATTATCTGAAGCGTTAGGCAACAGGCGGCCTTTTTGCTTAAAGCAGTTTCTTCCAGGCAACCCAGCTTAGTAAGTAACTCTGCTCTGCTATATAAAAAAACTTTCATGTTGATGTATAGGTATATAGGAGGTATTTTGTGTTTAAAAACTTCTTTTTGAATGTACATACAAGGGAGAAACAGAAGGCCTTCTCAATCAAGGTCAGTGTTCGTAGATATTTGCGTGATTTGTTTGCGCTACTGCATCGATACCTCAATGTACTAATAGAGCGGCATAGAAGCAAGGTAGGCGCGGCGCGATTAAACCCAAGGTTTATGGGCTGTCTCCACGTCTAGTCAGCCGCACGAAACTTGGAGCAATGCAATTACAGTAAATTATGATGAGAAGGCTTGATATTCTCTACGGTATGGTTAGACAATAAATTGATTTATTTATATACAGAACCTAGCACACGCATGCTCTTTCTGTGAGACTTATACTAGGCGTGACCTATAAAGCACAGAATACCGAATAGAAGCATTTCCGTAACATCAGCTTCCTCATGGGTGATGGATAATTCTACATAATGCCAGTATTTAACGCATAATTACAGCAATGGAATATTCCTAGTCTTAAAATAGGAGCCACAAACACTTGGTGAATATGAACCGTTTAGTGTATCAGCAATAATAGTTTAGTATAGTTCAGTTGTGCGTTTTAAATACTGGCATATTAGAATCATCCTATCACCCATGAGGAAGCTGATGTTACGCGTCATAATAGAAGCCCCTACAGAAGGCCCGCTTAGTGATATACAAATGTTAAAGCCAGACCCAAAAAATAAAAAACCTCGCCTATTGCGGAGTTTCAATAAAACTAATTTTATAAGATAAATTGTTGCCATAGTCGTAAAAATATACACCTGGCGCCCCCAAAGCAGGTTTTTTTATTTCTTTAAATACCTCGCTATTTTGCGGAATTTCAATGGAACTAATTTTATAATGAAAATTGTTGCCATAAACATTAAATAAAACACGTGGCGCCCCCAGCGCAGGTTTTTATTTTTTCTGGTCAGGCTTTAGCTGCCTCTCTTTTTTATGTAGGGTATGATTCATACGTAAACTACGGAGTGATATACACCTGCTTGCCTATAGTAGTACGGCTTGTTAACCTGAATTACGGTCCCATCTGGCAGAAAGCATGAAACTTAGCATACATGTAGCTTTTATATATGTGCTTCAATGTCGATATGGAAACACGCTGAGAAATGATTACCCCCCCCTTTTTCCCTCATTTTACCTCCCTCATTTTGGTTTTTTTCATTTTCTACAAAAACGGTAGGACTGATGAGTTTACTTTTCAAGAACCAAATAGTTGTCGATAAATTACCTACAAAATGATACTACATTTTATAGTGCTAAGATTAATATATTTCTATATACAGCCATCAACGTATTATGAAATTTTAAAAACAGGCACACTTTTTTCTTCCTTACTTCATTTATAGGAAAACGACAAGAGTGGTGATAAAATGGACTAAAGAAGTCAACTACCTTATACATTAAACTAAAAAATGACATTTATTTCAAAGTCGTAAAGGCATTACTTCTAGAGTTACAGCTCACCGCGTCTGACTCAAGTACTCTTTTTTTTACCTTTTTAGAATACATCTTTCTGTTAACTTTGTTTAGCGTAGATTAGATTCAGATTTTCCAATTAGAAATAAAACAGTCCATGTACTAATCCAGGCCACAGTCTATTTACATGTAAAACTAGCTGTCTGCCCGCGGCTACGCTTGCGTTGTGTTTCGACATTTCCGTATTAATTTTTAACTATCCCACTTTTTTCCGTGATTTTAAAGTATCCAACATGTTGACCGAGTATATAAGGTACCACCATGCAAAATTTCGTTTCAATCGGTCTAACAGTTTCGGAGATAAGCCCGTAGAATATACTGCGCCGTATGAGTTACTAAAGTTTTTTAACTATCCCACGGGAACATTTTAATTTTCTGGGATTAAAAGTATCTAAGATGTTGACCGGGGATATAAGGTACCACTATACAAAATTTCATTCAAATCGGTCGAATAGTTTCGGAGATTAGCCCGTGCAAAGAAAAACAAAAAAAAATCTATAAAATCTGTACATAGAAAAAAAATGCTATAAACCTATTCAAGGGGATGTAAGAAGCGATATAGTACATACCCAGATTTTTTTTAAATATTTTTGTTTTTCTGTTTGTCTGTTTGTACGGGCTAATCTCCGAAACTATTCGACCGATTTGAATGAAATTTTGTATAGTGGTACCTTATATCCCGGTCAACATCTTAGATACTTTTAATCCCAGAAAATTAAAAAGTTCCCGTGGGATAGTTAAAAAACTTTAGTAACTCATACGGCGCAGTACATTCTACGGGCTTATCTCCGAAACTGTTAGACCGATTGAAATGAAATTTTGCATGGTGGTACCTTATATACTCGGTCAACATGTTGGATACTTTAAAATCACGGAAAAAAGTGGGATAGTTAAAAATTAATACGGAAATGTCGAAACACAACGCAAGCGTAGCCGCGGGCAGATAGCTAGTTTTACATGTAAATAGACTGTGGCCTGGATTAGTACATGGACTGTTTTATTTCTAATTGGAAAATCTGAATCTAATCTACGCTAAACAAAGTTAACAGAAAGATGTATTCTAAAAAGGTAAAAAAAAGAGTACTTGAGTCAGACGCGGTGAGCTGTAACTCTAGAAGTAATGCCTTTACGACTATGAAGTAAATGTCATTTTTTAGCTTAATGTATAAGGTAGTTGACTTCTTTAGTCCATTTTATCACCACTCTTGTCGTTTTCCTATAAATGAAGTAAGGAAGAAAAAAGTGTGCCTGTTTTTAAAATTTCATAAAACGTTGATGGCTGTATATAGAAATATATTAATCTTAGCACTATAAAATGTAGTATCGTTTTGTAGGCAATTTATCGACGATGATTTGATCTCTGAAAAGTAAACTCCTCAGACGTACTGTTTTAGTATAAAATTCAAAAAACCAGAATGAGGGAGATAAAAGGGGGGGGAAAGGGGGGAAACAATAATTTATCGAAGTGTTTCCATATCTATATTGAAGCACATATATGACAGCTACATTCATGCCAAGTTTCGTACTTTCTGCCAGATGGGACCGATATCCTTATATTTTTTAGCTAGCAAGCCGTACTATAGGAAGAAATCATTCACTATGCAATTGTTTTTATTTCCGTGCAATAAAATTTTATATTGGGTTTCAATGGCCGTTTTGATGAACTGAGACCGTATAGAGTTAAATGTATGTTCCTTGAATCATCTAGCAATTTTTTTACAGGCGTTTAGGCCGTACCACAGAAGAAAATAATAGTACTAACGCCGTACAATAAAACAGACATTATAAAGGAGCAAGTTTTTTAAATAAATAGAGTTTACGAAAATAAAACAGGATTTTAGTAATGAACACTACTTTTAATAGTATTGATGAAACAGCAAATTAATAACATACTATTTATTTATCAACTTTATAGTTTCTATGGGTTTTCAATCAGTAAAAATACAACGTCTTAATATAGAAACTCAAAATCGCATGTATGGTACTTCAGTCTATTTATTATGATCCTAAACTTTCGTTACAATTTTATTATGTTTAAACAATCCTGTTTAAATGATAGCCAAGACATAGATACATATAACAGATAATCTGTTATTAATCACTTCATACAACTGTAGGAAAAATGAATATTGTTCAAATTACAATATAAACAGGATAATAAAGCTCAAGCTTTGCGTTATTAAATTAATACGTTGTGTCGTATACAATACAATAAGTATTACCATCCGAAAATTCATAGGAAGAAGATAATATCACAGTAAACAATTTATTTATTAAAAGTGTCTCCAATATATTGATCATCATCATATTCGATATTTATTAAGTAACATCGAATTATGAGAAAAGTAAAAATAAAAAATATTAAAAAAATTAATACCTCTATCACCGATATGTTAAACATGTAGTACTTATATTTAAAGTTGTAAAAAATAAACGATAACCCACTTAATTAATTCGAATCGTTTCTGAGCTTTAGGATGATTAAATACATACTTTACTGAAATATCTAGAACACATCTACTTTAGTCTTTTTACATACAGAAAATAGCTCAACTCACTTAACCAATAAACACTATGAACATATCAATAAATATGTACTTTATTGCAAAGATATTGCTTTTAAAATTATAATTTATTTAGAATTTTCAATATGTTATTATAATGGAAGCAGACAGACACTCAGATAAGTCATTAACACTAATTCATTCATCTCAGTATACATAGTCAAGAGTCAAACATCAACAGTTAAACTACGATACAACATTCGAGAATCATCCAAACAATAATAAAAATAATGTTCACTTTGCATCTTATTTATCCCTACACATCGAATAGCCTACCTCTAATATCAAACTTAACAACATTGAAGTATTGCTTCGGTACACTTATAAGAAAGCCCAAATATTTACAGGAGAAATTTTAACGAGTGAACACACATTTATTCATCACTTGGGTTAAAAACATCAATCTGGCATGTCTATACTCGTGATAGGCACTACGGGTTTCAAAATCTCACTCTTCTTTGAATTCTTTAATGCTTTTTTGCTCTCTTTATCTTTTCTGTGAGGGTCGTCATCTCTATAGGGCTCCTGGTTCATGGGGTCCGGGGGCGCTGCGTTAGAACCGCGGCTCACGTTATTGTTGTAAGCGATGTTCGCATACTCTTGCAGCAGAGGGAACACTGATAGGAGAAACTGGCAAAAGTCTTTCCTTATTCCGAACCACCCTGAAATTTTATGGAACCTTTAGTGAAATCACTACTTCTCGAATAAAATCGGATTCAAAACAAAGTAATCGTCGATCGAAGACAGTCAGCCGGAATCGTAATAAGACGATTGATTTATAATTTAAAGGACATTGCGATTGAACTTGGTAGAGCAAGAAATTACGTAATATGTATATCGACAACTGCCAAGCGACCAGCGTCTGACGTTGACAAAGTTATCGATGTGCATTGGAATGGGAGGTTTTGAGAATGTAATATTAAAAATTGTAAGTAAGGCAGATGAAATTGTAAAACTTGTATCAAATAAGGCAGTAAGTAAGTAACTAGAAAATAATGATGATGGGAAAGTGGTATGAAGACAAAGACAACAACCAAAGTGAGCACAACTATATTTTATCTCTGAAAAAAAGACGCACCTTATGTAAAGTTAAAAACAAAATGGCTTTTATAGCCGAAGGTGATAAAAATAACTAAATAAGTAAAAACACTCGAAACTAACAAAACACACTAACTCACATTTATTTCCGCCCTTTGAGCTGAAGGACATTATGATGAGCGTAGCATAGCTGACGAACAGTGGACTCACAACCACCGTGTAGGATAACGGCAAACCGTCGTCAAGCTTGTTCGTCAATAGCACCTGCAGAAACATAGATTTATTTATAAAATACTGTGGCTCAATATATGTTTATAGGTACTAACATGAACAAAGGGGGGAAAATGGAGCCTCCTTTTTATTTCATTCTAACTTAAATGTAGTTGTGTCAATTATTTCTACCTACACAGCGCTATTAGTCAATATATTCTGAACATTTAAATTCTTACCGAAAAATTATAAATGAACAATCACCCAGAACAAAGAACGACCGGTTTGCCTTGAGAGAAGCAAAATTCTGAATGTCATTGTTGTTGGTTTCTATGGTAACACATCAGGGTCATTGGCGGGTGGGAGGCTAATCCTCCATCGGAAAGGTGGGGAAGGGGGTAGCGAAGCAACAACGTCGCGTTGATAAATGTATAGTTCTGTTGAGCGTCCTTCTGTCTTTTGTATATATTAGAATAGGCGTTCTACTATTCAAAGCTACAACCCCAAACGACAATAGACTTTCAAAATGGTTTGAATGAGTTTTAAAGTTCAGCTGGTTCAGCTAAGTATAGCACTTCCTCATTTATTTTGTTTCAGTAAATGCAGAGCAATTTTATTAAGGTTTTGATTCTTTTTATTTGCTGCCGCCAACTAAAAAGTTTTATCGCGACTCAGTGTAGGTAAATTTATTTACAAAAGCAATATTGTAGTTGATTTTGAGATTAACAAAGCGATGAGAATAGAACAAGAAAAGTATACTTTATTATTGCACACCAGTACAGTAATAAAGAAAAGGGTACAACAATAAATGTGTACAAATCGGCCGCATTATTGATAATTTCCACCAACTAACCCAGATGAGAATGAAAGATAATAATTTAGTTTAGGACTCAATCGGGGCCGCGATAAACGTCTAGTGGGCCTGTCTGTATTAACATTGTAAGACACAGTAGTAAAATTTATGCGTGTTACCACAAATAAGTTAAAGTGCGGGTCTAAAAAAATCTTACGCAAGATTTTCATAAATAACTTTTTAGACAAGCATTTAACATGTTAAACTTTTTTATGGTAAGACTTGAATATTTTTATTATTAACTGTGTTTTATTTTCATTATTGACAGCCCCGTAGCCTAGTTGGTAACATATCTGCCTTCGAAGCACGGGGTCGCGATTTCGAATCCCGCCCAGGGCAAACATTCGTGTGATGATCACTTGTGTTTGCCTTGTGTCGGGATGTGGTATATTTATATGTATGTATATCAGCTGTCTGACTCCCATACTACAGGCTCTTCCCACTTTGGAGTCAGTCCCCACATATCCCTAGCGAGGTAACGAGGTTCCTTAAATGCCACCTCATTCTCATCTCAATTTCCATTTCTTTTTCGCCTAAAGGTAATGGTCCAATATGTATGGACCAAAAACCCAGAGCCGATTGTGTGTGTGTGGTGTGAGGGCCACTTTGCTTAAACTCGATGAAAATATGACCTTGATTTAGTGTGCATTGCAAAACAATTGTGCAGCTAATATCAGATTTTGTGCAACTCAATTGAGCGAGTTATAAGGTGAAATGTTAACACCTAAAACAGAGAAACTATGCACACTACAGAATCGGTCTTTACGGCAAACTCTAAGTCCAGACGTAACAATAATTGTGTCGTAGAGATATTATCGCAAAACGCTACAGTATTTTGTATATCTTCGGTCAAAATTGGCCCTCAGAAGTATTTTTCGTACTCTGTTTTTGTCAAATATTAAGAAAACCCTTTGCTTTCTGATTAAACAAATGATGTAAGTAATTGTGAAAATAATTGTGCGATTTTGTGCAAGCAAGAAAACTTCGCTACCTCTCGTAGTTTTTAAGTTATGACGTCGCAAAGATTTGGGCCCTCAATCCTCCACTTTTTCCTGTTTTTTGTTAATTACGCCGTAAGTATTAAACATATGACAAACACAAAACCGTCATTAATTGTGAAAATAATTGTGCAACAAATGTGTATAATTTGTTTTTAATAAAAGTCATTAATTAAGTAGAAATCTTAAAAAAATACTATTTCTGATGCAAGTATGAGGTAGGGTGACAAGAATTTCGTCCTATTCTACCGTCATATTAAAACTATTATTGCTATATTTACCAAATTGTGATTATAAGAACAGACAATTTAAAAAATTATAAATTGATATAAATTAAAAATTTAATGAAATTAAAAAAAAAGATAACATTAGCTAAAAATAAATAAGTTACTAAAACATTAAAAATATATTATTAAATAAAATAAAATGCGATCAAAGAAACTCAAAATGAAAATGGTCATTTAATTTATTTATTTCGTTTTATGTACTATGTCATTTTAAATTCAACTTATTTTTTTTTTAATTTAATAAAAAAGCAAAGATTTATTATAAAATATTTAATATTATTGATTTATTTAGTAGGTACTTCAATTGTTTTGACTTACTTTTTTTAAATTTAATGTTTTTTTTTATTAATTACATTTCTTTTCATTATTTTTTTAATAGTCTTTCCTTATTATCACAATTTAGTAAATATAGTAATAATAGTTTTCATATGACGGTAGAATAGGACGAAATTCTTGTCACCCTACCTCATACCCGCATCAGAAATAGTGTTTTTTAAAGATTTCTACTTAATTAATGATTTTTATTAAAAACAAATTATACACATTTGTTGCACAATTATTTTCACAATTAATGACGGTTTTGTGTTTGTCATATGTTTAATACTTACGGCGTAATTAACAAAAAACAGGAAAAAGTGGAGGATTGAGGGCCCAAATCTTTGCGACGTCATAACTTAAAAACTACGAGAGGTAGCGAAGTTTTCTTGCTTGCACAAAATCGCACAATTATTTTCACAATTACTTACATCATTTGTTTAATCAGAAAGCAAAGGGTTTTCTTAATATTTGACAAAAACAGAGTACGAAAAATACTTCTGAGGGCCAATTTTGACCGAAGATATACAAAATACTGTAGCGTTTTGCGATAATATCTCTACGACACAATTATTGTTACGTCTGGACTTAGAGTTTGCCGTAAAGACCGATTCTGTAGTGCGCATAGTTTCTCTGTTTTAGGTGGGCTCTCAATCCTCCAATGGAGGATTGAGAGCCCAACATTTCACCTTATAACTCGCTCAATTGAGTTGCACAAAATCTGATATTAGCTGCACAATTGTTTTGCAATGCACACTAAATCAAGGTCATATTTTCATTGAGTTTAAGCAAAGTGGCCCTCACACCACACACACACAGCCGATTTAGACAAATTGGGTATCAATGGCTTTATTATATTGCACAATTTACCCCACCGAAAAATTAATGCCTATATCCATGGGGTATAAGAGTTATAGGCTAACAAAGTATATATGGAAAAATCATGAGTAACTTGTTATTTTTGGACCATCACCTTTGAATATTTAATTTTGAAATTCATTCGTCATTCATATGTCATTTTTATTCATTTTCCCTTCACTTTTTCTCTGAGCCTAGTCCGATAGGCCCATCTTTATGTAATTTCTATGTTTTTACTGAGTATTGTCTAAAACCAACTTAAAATTATATGTGTCCTAACATAACAAGCAAACAGTGTTTTCCTTCTAAAGCCGCGATTAGACTACACAATTTGTAGGACACTTTTTCAGTTAGGTTCCATACTAAGGACAAGTGTAATTGCAGTAAGGCTCCGATAATTAGGACACTAACTGCAATTACACTTATCCTTACTAAGGAACCTAACTGAAAAAGTGTCCTACAAATTGTGTAGTCTAATCGCGGCTTAAACCAGTACGACAAGCTACCAGTTCATTTATTACTCGTCTGTTCGTGTCCGTCAGATAATGCGCAGGTGTGACAATGTTACCTGGAACACCAGTATAGGTATCACAGTGAAGGTGTACGCGAGCGCGGAGTTGAAGCTAGTGCGGCGCTGCTGAATGTTCACATCCGGCGTGCGCAGCAGGATGCCCGCGAATATTATACTGTACAACACGCCTGCAACAAACAGCAACATTCATTAATCACTACATAGTATAAAACAAATAAGTCCCGACAAATTGCCATTTTAACATTTTAATTTAACCGTATTTGGTAGATTTAAACAAAGTCGCTCTCTCTGTCCCTATATCCCTATCTATGCTTAAATCTTTAAAACTACGCAACGGATTTTGATGCGGTTTTTTTAATAGATAGAGTGATTTAAAAAGAAGGTTTATATGTATAATACATGCATAATATACTTAAGGATAACCCACAATAACCATTTTCCCGTGCGGAGCTGGGGCGGGTCGCTAGCTAATAATATTATAAAGAGGAAAGGTTTGATGTTTGCATCGAATAGGCTCCGAAACCACAGAAGAAAGGAAAGATACCCAGTAATTGCACTCCATACTAGAGCGCCCGAATCGTCGCACGCACACATAAGAATCATTTTCACGGCCGCTAACCCATCTTCGCGGTGCAAAACTATGAAAGATGGGTTAGCGGCCGGGTAAATGATTCTTATGTGTGCGTGCGACGATTCGGGAATTCTTGTATGGAGTGCAATTACTGGGTATCTTTCTTCTGTGCCGAAACTACTGAAACGATTCCAAATATTATTTTACTGTTGGGGTGCTACACTATCCCCGGGTAATATAGGCTATATCTTATTTTCAAAAAAATTTGGGATCCTTACTAAAACTACAATAATGTAACCCAAGGTAGGTTAAACTAAACCTGTGTGTTTGTGTGTGTGGAGTTGAGTGTGTGTGTATGTGTGTGAGTGTGTTTTTGCTCTAGTATGACATGTATTGGTTATATTCTATATGGTTACATCATTGTAGATGTATAACAGGCATTGGCATTCAGTAGTACAGCAGGCTTACTATGCGACATAGTGACATTATAGCCACAGTAGTTTTTTGTGACATTCCACATGCAAAGGTCGGTATTGAGTTACGCATATCCCTGTAATCAGCAACTAATAAGCTATTCAAATCCAAAAAGTTTATCTTTATACTAAAACCCGCCATAAGGTAACTTTGCATGTGGACCGTCACATTTTATTTATGCTTATAAGCTCCACAGAAGTCTTGAGCAGGCTTTGTTTGTTCTGAGTGAGATTTTCTTATACATATACTAAAGTGATTTAATTTACTAAAAGGCTCCATCTTACCAACTAAACTCAGACACATCAGTATCCATAGCGGCACAAACACCACCTCCCATGACCAGTTAATGAAGTTATCCAGCTTCAGGGCCAAAAATATGAACTGAAGAATGTTCACTGAACAAAATAATTCCAACTGAAAACAACAGAGACACATACATTATACAAGTAAAACTAATACTGGCACATGGTATTGTCATTGTCAATTCAGAGCAAAGCTGGGAAAAAAATACAAAAAAGGTATCTAGAAATAGATCCATATTTCTGTAAAATGTTCACTGGATAATAGGATCTAAATACTGATTGATTGACTTTTGTTACAACATAGAAATTATACATAATAAAAAAAAGGCAACAGTGTTCCCCAGTGTAACTAGGTCCTGGTTCAGCAATGGATTTTACAGACTTCTGTATTATACCCGTTTGCACTAAACTTAAGAATCACTTAAGTTGATGCCTAAAGTATTTAGGTGAGATTTGGTAAAAATTTTGTTTGCTTAGTAACCTTCAGACTTTTTTAAACTACTTAGTTTCTGCCTACCTTTATGAGCCCAATTAGACTGTTAGTGAAAATCAATATATATTTTTTAGCTTATATCTTTCTTAACTATGAAAAGCCTAAGACAAGGTTAGTGCAAACAGGTGTTAGTGAATTAAATATTTGTATAGACAAAAATGTATGGTGATTATACTCACTTCATAACTCCTATCATGCTTCACGGACCATATACATATGGCGATTGATACAATGCTGATGAAGATCACTGGAATAAAGACTAGGATCCAGACATGGCGGCCTGTGGTCAGCTGATCGCACACCAACAGTTCGAACATCAGCAGGATCAGGTGTATGGCAAGACTTATCAACATGGCTTTGTAATGGATGTACGCTTCACCCTCTAACCTGCAACCACAATAGAATAGAATATATCTAATTTCGCTGGATGTGGACAGCGCGGGACCGATCGTTGTGGAGATCTTTGGGAGAGGCTTTTGTCCAGCAGTGGACGGCTACTGGCTGAAATGATGATATCTAATTCAAACATAACGTATTTCATGTATAAATTTCTCCAAAAATACAAAACACAGTTGAGTAACAGAGCAGGAGAATTTAATAATGTTGCACTGGAGAATGAGTATGGATCATCAACATCATAATCACCATTCAGCTGAAAGACGTCTACTGCTGGGTAAAGACATGAAGATAATGACAGTAGCTAGACCATTATCAGATTCAGTTGTGGAATTGTTGATTAGAGAGACTTTACTAGCCTTGCCACATCTCTCCCCCAGATAGCAAGTACAAATTCTATGCGAATAAATACATAAATGTTAACGGTCAGTTTTGTTCAGAAACAATAGTCAAATACATGTTATTCTTAAAGTAAATGTCTTCTTTAAGTGGTAGGATTTAAACCCATAACATTCATAGGCAGTCAAAATGAATGATACCAATCATAAGGAGCCTAGTCTTGTAAGTATGGTAAGAATTTTTTTATTATATTATTCAGTTTATCATAAAGCAGACCCAAACATTACTAGTTTACAACATAATAATAATTTAAGGAGTGTGTTGATAGTTCATACTGACCTGAAGTGAGGGTATTGCCACCACACGTACGTGCCAACAGTAGCTCCCAGAACGACGAGGAATTTCCAGACCCATATGGGTGTAAACACAGCCCAGTACGACCATGATATCGCGTTGTCTAACTTTAAAGCTAATAACGCCGTAAAAATCAGCAGACAGCTGTGCACGACGAATTTACTGTGAAACAAACAAGGTGATGTGATGAGAATAGATACGTGCGAACAAAAACACAATAATTTATAGTTCTACACATCTTACCTAGGATTGAAATCCTGAAAAAGGGTTTGCAAATTCATTTCCATACACATTCGTCACGTAATATTTCCATAACTTTTCACTACTTATTTACAAAATAATTTATTTGGTGAAACATTGGGTGAAACAAAAAAATCGTCTCATTTTTTTTTCGCCCAAATCTGTCCGTTTCCGTCAAAAAAGGGGCATATTACATTATCAAAGATCTATGATCATATATATGATCATATATTTGATCCTATTTATTTGACAATTTGAGTCAAATCTAGGTATTACACTATAAAAGTTCTTTGATCCTATCTCACGTACTATTGTTTCGGCATTTGACAGATTGATGACAGGTATTGACGTTAGGGTTACCAGATCTCAGCGAATTCGAAGACATCGTAATTTTTAGTATGGCTTGTTTTCTGTTATTTAAAATTTGGACAGCAAGATTATGCAAGTATATAATTAGAAAAAGAATTACATTACAATATTTGAAACATATTAACGAACAAGAAATTAAAAACTCTTTGTTTTTATATTTGCTTTTAAATTCCGAGTAGAAAAAATAAAAAGTAACTGGCAACACCTGTTTCTATGACCGTATTGGATCCAATCTAACAACAAATGTCAAAAATCTATGATCAAAGATCAAATTGAATCATATGTCTATATTACACTGTCAAATACAGGGCTTGAAACCGGTATTTTGAAGAGCGCTAAAAATCGGTATTTAACCTGATATTTCCATTCCGCTCTTTGAATTCCGCTCGGAGTGAAATGTCGTTGCGAACGGATCAAAAACCGAAATAAAACCGGTTAATTCCACACGCATTGCGAGCGTAGAGTAAGCGAGACGGACGCGCCGCTCGCACATGTTGTCTCATTCAACTCGACCTTCAGTTGCATTGCATTAAAATTAGATTCAAATTCAATTTTATTACTGTAAATCGAACACCTAAATAATTATTTTGTCTTGTTTAAGGAAAATGATTATTTAAAGGGTAGGTAGTATTTATTAAACCAATGACTGTAAATTAAAGATTTAATAGACAAAAATAATTAATTTACGTTACAGTATTACTAAGTGAGCGATATACAAAAAATTAAATTTAATTACATTATTTATGGGTCGGTTAGGTAATTAAATGAAAATGTATTCCAAAAAGGAAAGCAATACGCATTTACTTAAATCAATTGTACGAAAAACCGGACTGATATAAATTGGTAGGTACAGTAAGCAGCACTTGCGGCTGGACATTCGCACTACGAAACTCGCTTCTACTAGTACGGAATAATGGCGCTCAAGGTCCACATGTCCAGCCGCATGTGCTGCTTACTGTACATATGTGAAAATCCGTGACCCAAAGACGTGTGACATTAAATATCTATATAAATTTGGAGATTTTAGAGATTTTATTCAAAACCTAATTTGATAAATTTGGTTTTGAAAAAATATATATTTGCAAAGTAGTACTGTGTGACATATCAAATGAAAAGGCTTGTAACGCTCTTGATATATTTTTTTACAATTTCACGTTAAAGATTTGAAGTTACTTAGGTACTTAAAAAACAGACGAAAAATTATCATGCCTACTTCCTCAGACCGATCGAGTTGAAAGTTGATGCACGTATGTAAATCCGTGACTTAAGACGTGTGACATTAAATAATTAATTTGATCACTAGCGCCAAATCCAGAAAAAAAAAACATGGATGCCAATTTTGGGTGAAAAATTATTACTATAATCATTTCGTGGGTTCCTTAAAAATTTTGCTAGAAAATTGGAATGAAATATATATTTTTAATTAAACAAAAAATAACAATATTAAAACTAGGTAGCAAAAGACAGGAAAAAAAGGGAACGTTTAAAACTTATAATAAAAAATAATGTTCTTTTTCGGATAAAGTGATAGCTGCTAAAATAAATAATATACATATTGCTGCCACAAAATTCGTTTTCACATAATTATTTATGCATATTTTAGGTTCAAAACAATTCTAGCGGTTAGGCACATTCATTAGTAATCCATTTTCATCGGCGTCCTCTTGTAAGATAACTAAAATTTTAGTATTTTATTCCTAAAATAGAGGTCCGTACTTAGAGAAAGTGATTTTATTTTTTGAGTTAGTTCAGTAGATCATATCAAAATCGGCACTAAAGTCTACGCATAAAACTGCATATTTTAAGATCCAATAGGCATAGTATTTATCGTGTTGATGTATATAAAATTTCCAAAAGTCAAAATAAATAATTTCGTTTCTCATTCACCAGTAAGTAATCCCTTAAAATCCGCGTGATCTTACAAGTTAATGAGTATTTTAGTATTTTATTACTAAAATAAGCGTCCATACTACGAGAAAATAATTTGATTTTTGATGTACTTCAACAGATCATGTCTAAATTAGCACAAAACTCATTAACACATATTTCTGCCACAAAATTCGTTATCACATAATTATTTTTGCATATTTTAAGTTCAAAACAATTCTAGCGGTTAGGCACATTCATTAGTAATCCATTTTCATCGGCGTGCTCTAGTTAGATAACTAAAATTTTAGTATTTTATTCCTAAAATAGAGGTCCGTACTTAGAGAAAGTGATTTTATTTTTTGAGTTGTTCAGTAGATCATATAAAAATCGGCATTAAAGTCTACGCATAAAACTGCATATTTTAAGATCCAATAGGCATAGTTTTTGCCAGGTTGATGTATATAAAATATCCAATAGTCAAAATAAATAATTTCGTTTCACATTCATCAGTAAGTAATCTATTACCATCCGCGCGATCTTACAAGTTAATGAGTATTTTAGTTTTTTATTTCTAAAATAAGCGTCCAAACTACGAGACAATAATTTGATTTTTCGAAGTACTTGAATAAATCATTTCAACAGTATCTCATCATCCATCAGTCGCTAAAATATTTTTAATAGATCGTTTTACCCACGTTTTACCTAACTATGGTAATTAAAGCAAAATTTGATCAACTGATAACTATGCCAAATAATACAATACAATACTACATGTAACAAAAATGCAAAAAAAATACACCTCTCTAAAATTTGTTCAGTAGCCAGCACATGCGGCTGGATATATTGTCCTTGAGATCGCCCGTATTCCGTAGTGGCAGGGGTGAATTTCGTAGTGCAAACCAACAAGTCAGCAAGTCCAACTGCATGTGTTGGCTTCTGTACATATTCATGAGAAAAAGAAGAATCAATCCATCACTGCAATCTTTTGTTTTAATTTTATTTTACAAATAATTAAATTTTAACATTTACTTTACTGTCCTGATGACTGTTACATAAAGAAACGTTTTGATATATTAAATCATACTACACAATAATACTTACTTACTACACAATTTGAATTTCGTAATCATAATAAATAAATAAATATGTGGGACATCTCACACACGGCTTTCTGACCCCAAACTAGGCAGAGCCTGTACTATGGGTGTCAGATAGCTGATATACATACATAATTATATAAATATACAACATCCAGACCCAAGGCAAACACAAGTGCTCATCACACGAATGTTTGCCCTGGGCGGGATTCGAACCCGCGACCTTGTGCTTCGTAGGCAGACGTACTACTGTGGCGTAGCCACTTAATTATATTTTAAATTTTATTGTTATTTTTGTTTTACAAACAGACAGTTTTTATATATATGCGGGCTAACCCGCCCTTGACCGAAAGCACAGAATAGGTACCGTAGTCCACAAAGGCAATGTTGACGAGCGCGACCGAGCGCAGCCGAACGCTTCCGAGCCGCGCGATTGGACCTTGGCCACAGAAGAAAATAATGGCGCCGGCGTTCAAATTGTATTGTTTTGCAGCTAAAAATCTCTTTCGAAATTTGGATTATAAGTTTGTCAGCCTTGTTAACCCTTCTAATTCTTTTAAGAAACGATATTGTAAGATTAAAACAGTGGACAGGAAATTAACGGTGTCGGAGTTATCGGAATTGTTTTTATCATCAATCTGCACTCACGCGCCATCTATCCGCCCGCTGTACTACCAACTAGGCTACGCGGCTACTAACTACTATACTATATCTATGTACGCGGCCCGGCCGCCGACAAATAGAAAGGAAAGACTCGAAGAGAGAAGGAGACAAATGATATTGGGCGGCGAGCGAGCGATATTTTCAGCTCTTAACCGGTTAATTGAACAGAAACCGAAATCATTTCGCTCTTTGAGCAAAACCAGAAAAATATGGGTTCCGGTAGAGCGAAACCGAAATGATAACGCTCTCTTGCGCAATGTATGGAGATGCAAAATAACTGGTTTTAAATTTTAACCAGGTTAACAAGCCCTGGTCAAATATCTTTGACTCATAGATCTTTGAGTCTCTTTGATCAAAGATCTTTGATAATGTAATATGCCCCAAAGATAAATGAAGGCACCTATTATTCACGGGAGACAGAAGACGAAAGGGACGCAGTTAAGCGTTAGAATGAGATACAAATACACCGTGCTCACTCTTGCGCATAACTGCATCTCTCTCGTCTTTTGTCTGACAACGTAATGTTACCAGCTTTTACCAAGATGTCCCCTTTAATCACAAAAAAAGTAAGTTTTAAGAGAGGGGCTCAAAGGGGTCTCTTAAATAGCGCATACAATCATACATAGGCAGCTAGGGGGGGTATAAAAGGAGGAGGGACGGACTAATTAAAAAAGCCCAACAAAAAAATTATAAAATCTTGCCATATTGCAGACATTTGCAGAATTAAAAATATGCATGTGGCGCCCCCAGACCAGGTTTTTTAGTTTTTTATAGTCAGGCTTTAGCTTTACCTATGAAAGTCGCACTACACTCTCCACAAAACTAGACGATGACCAATACGAGGGACGAAGTTATGCGCAAGAGTAAGCGCGGTGTATTTGCATCTCATTCTAACGCATAACCGCGTCCCTTTCGGCTCTCGGGTTTTGTCGAGAGTTTAGTGCCGGCTTGACTCTAAAAGCATTAACAGACGTCCGGATTTGTACGCTCCGTACCGCCGGACCGTGCGGTGCGCTCTATACGCCACACGACCGCACCGCACCGAAACGTTTGAAGCGGAGCCGAGCGGACCGTCAATAATAATAATAATGTGCGGCGGACTGCCGTACACACGATCGAAAATTGGCCGGACGGCACCAAGGTCTCGGTACGGAGCGTACAAATCCGGTCGTCTGTTAGTGCTTTAAAAATTAATAACACTGACTATCACTCACTTGAATAAAACTCTAGGACATGTTTCTAGAATAGGTATATAATATAGATGTGTTTCATTTATGCATTTGTAAAGAACTAATGGTGCGTCCACACCGGCCGGCCGGCATCGCAACGCAAGGGCCGGATGCGAACGCATGCGGCCACATGCCGTCGCGTCCGGCGGCATGCCATCGCACGTCTCCGACCGGCTTCGCACGAACGGAGCCGGCGGCAGCGGTGTCTCGCTCGCGCACGTATCTATTCTACGGAGCAGATCGCGTGTCGCGGCCCTCGCGGCATGCCGCCGGCTTCGTTCGCATGCGGCCGGCTACGTTCGCCGCGGACGGAGGAGACCGCGCGTCGCGGCATGCCGACGGCGACGTCCGCCCGTCACGCACGCACGCGCAGTCAAGCTGCTGTGCGTGACTTGGTAATATAGACTTTAAATACTGTATACAAGGTTTAATTTAGTTTAAAAAATTTAAAATCCGTTTCGATACGATGCGGTGCCGGCCGGCCGGTGTGGACGCACCATAAAAGTAAATAAAGCTGTATGACAAATAAATAAAATGACTTTGTAACAACCAAAAACAATAAATTCCAAAGAAGATTGATAGGAAGGAGTATGCGATTACCATCAACACACCCCCTAATCACATACTCTTAAATTATAACCAAAAGGGATTAAAATCTAGAGTTAATAAACAAAAGAAAGAACCGGTTGAAATTCGAAAAACAGCTAAATACCCCAATTCAATTTAGATCCAGACAAATTATTCAAACTCTAATCAATTAATTAATCACAAAATAAAACTATCGATTAAACTTTTAAATAAAACTTCCAATTAAACTCCCAATCAAGTTCCCAAATAAACACCTAAACAAGACCATTTACAAACTAACTAATAAACACATAACTACTACAAACAAAAAAACTATCTAAAACCAGGGTAAAATTATAGAGGAATCGACAACAAAGGCTAGTTCTATCTATCGGACATGACATGATACACACGCTATAAATGTGTTACATTTATCCCATTGGCATATTTTGTAAAGAACTGAAAGTACTTACAAAAGCCGTATTACTATGACAAATAAAACGACTTTTTTGGATTTGTTTAGGAAGGAGTATGCGATTACCATCAACAAAGACTTTTAATCAAAATGACCCTGTATTCTTTTTTGTCGAATAGAATGTTGAATTTTTTCCCATAATTAGGTGAAAACTTAAAGTTGGCATTACCAACACTATTTCACACACTTTCTATTTTTCTATAAATAGGTAGGTCTACAAAATGCATTCATACTGCCTAATTTTGAGTTATTGTTTTGTTGGGAAGTTCGAACGAAACGCTAACGTCAATCAATTCAATGGAAAAAATCCGCAAAGCTGCAAATTGCTGTAAATGGGAAATTGTTGCGCTGTGATTTGATTTGATTCTCTATATTGCAAATATATAAAATTGAGGAAGGGATTAGGGATTAAGTGAGAAAAAAAATCTAGAGAAAGAAAATGGCTTCTCCATCGCCAAAATCTCCAGAACAAAGTGAAAAGAATAAACAATATGACCGGCAACTCCGGCTTTGGGGAGATCACGGCCAAGCAGCCCTTGAGAATGGGCATATTTGTCTGATAAATGCAACAGCATTAGGTACTGAAGTATTAAAATCGATAGTATTACCTGGTGTCGGAGTGGTAACCATCGTCGACGACCACGAAGTTAATGAAGAAGATATTGGGAGCAATTTTTTCCTGGAGGCTTCGAGTAAAGGTCAGAATAGAGGATCTGAAACTCTGCGATTCATATTGGAGTTAAACCCTGCTGTGCAAGGTCACGCCGTTCAGGAACCACCAGATCAAATACTTGAGCAAAATCCAGATTTCTTCAAATGCTTCAGTTTAGTAATAGCTACAGATATAGGCGAGAAAACAATCAAAGATCTCGCTCAGCACCTTTGGGATATCAATGTGCCCTTTATTTTATGCCGATCTGTAGGATTTCTGGGTTCCTTTAGAATTCAGATTAAGGAGCATGTTATAATTGAAACTCATCCTGACAATGAGCAAGCAGATTTGCGCTTTGATGTACCATTTCCAAGCTTAACTGAGTATCTTGATTCTTTTGATATTGATGGTGTTGATTTAAAGGATCATGGTCATATTCCATGGTTAGTCATAGTGTATAAAGCAATACAAAAGTGGCAGGTTGCCAACCCTAATACCTGGCCTATGAGCAGAAAACAGAAGAATGAAATTAAAGAAGTGATAGAGGGTTTCATTAGAAAGGATGAAAATGGAGTCCCAATCAATGAAGAAAATTTTGAAGAAGCTCTAAAGGCTGTGAATACTGCATTGTCACCTACATTTCTTCCTTTAAAAATTAAGGAGTTAATTTACTGTAGTAATGCCACAAATTTGACTAAAGAAAGCTCGCCTTTTTGGATAATGTGCTCTGCGTTAAGAGGTTTTATTGAAGCTGAGGGAAAAGGAAAGCTACCTCTAAAGGGTGTGCTACCTGACATGACAGCATCCACAGAGTATTATGTAAAGCTACAAAACATTTACAGGAACCAAGCTGCTGTGGAAGCCGATATCATCTGCAGAAAAGTCAAAGAAATAGTTACCCAATTGCATTGTGAGAGCATCAGTGAAGCAGATATCAAACTGTTTTGTAGACATGCTCATGATTTGCATTTGATTAAAGGATCAAACATAGCTGCTGAGTTTCAAATGGGAAATAATATAGCATCGTACATAGCTAGGTTCCTTGAGGAGCCTGATGTAATGATGGTGCATTACATTATGTTAAGAGCTGCTGAGATTTTCAAGCAGGAGCATTGTAGGGCTCCAGGCGATTGGGAACCAGAAGGAGATATTGCTCAGCTCAAGACCTGCGTCACTAAACTCCTTTCTGACATTAACTGTTCTCCGTTTCCTAAAGATGATCACATTCATGAAATGTGTCGCTACGGTGGAGCCGAGATCCATAGTGTATCAGCCTTTTTAGGAGGCTGCATTGCTCATGAAGCCATTAAAATTGTTACCAAACAATATAAGCCTGTAGATAATACTTTTTTGTATGATGGAGCTTCAACTAATACAGCTACTTTTACATTTTAAAATTGTGGTTCAAAATTGTTAAGATGTAATTTAATAAATTTTCAGAATGAACTATCCTCTTTTGTTTAATAAGCTAAATATGTACCTATTTGAGATTAGGTGATAAATTAAACTCTCTAACAATTCATCAAAGTTGTGTATTTAGATTGGATAATAACCATTTTTAATCTTAGTACCAAGATATAAAAAGAAATGGGAAAAAACATTTTTGTAACAATTTCAACACATAAATTAGATAAAATAAACATATCACATGACTAAAAATAATTGAAACAAACTATACACATTTTAGCTAAAAACCCACATGGCAGATTCAATTAATAAAATTATACCACTAAATTCAACAATAGTATGTATGTAGTATAATATATAAGCCTGAGGCTAAAAGCCCGAAGTAACACAACATTGAGAATTTCACATTAGTTAGCTACTTATTTCACCTTAGCCATAACTTCAATCGTAGTGCATCAACACCATTAAGATAATATCGAAATAAGCGTTTATCCCGCACAAATCCTAAATTCTCATATAGCTTCAGTGCTGGTTTATTTGTGATTTCTGTTTCTAACACCACCTCATCTGCATTGTCGTTAATCATAGCCTGAAAAAATGAAGAATAAATATAAGCTCACATGATATTCACAAATGATACAGCAGATATTATTAATTTCATTTAATTTTAAATAAATTCATTATACATACCTGTATGGCTTTTCGTACAAGCCTAGAGCCAATTTTCTGCTTTCTGTATTTCTCGTCTACTGCTAACATAGCAATGTAGCCCCTCTTTACCACTTGTCTGTGCATATCTAATTTACAAACAATGGCACCAATGCATTTCCCTTCATGGGTTGCCAAAAAGCAAAGTTTAGGCCAGTTATGTATAAAATATCTATATGTGTAGATAGAATAGGGTTCTGACAAATCTTTCTGTATAAGTCTCATGATTTCTGGCATTTGCAGCTCTGATTCATATGAAATAATTTCAATATTCTCTTGCTGTTCTTGTTTTTTCACACTCTGATTGTTTTCGAGGTTACTTAAAGGGTTACCAAGGTTATTGTTCTGCTGCACATCAGAAGAGCATGCCTCCTTAAAATCACAATTACTAGTGGCTTCACTACACTGTACATTATTTACACTTTTTGTGGTTTCACTTGGCGCCTCCTTTTGTGCTTCTGACTGGTCAGATGAATCATTAGGACAGTTGCTGGAGTGGTCACTGGACCCATTGGTTAGGTTGCTATTTATGTTGTTAATATGAAGAGTATTCCCTAACGCCTCACTTAAATCATCTTCCTTCAATATTCTTATACCATCAGTCATTTCAGAGGGATCTTTGGCCTTTTTACTTTTGTTTTTCGAGCACGCACTTTTTATACTGCACTTGACATTCTGCACAGTTTCATCAGCGATCTGATTCATGTTGACGTTGATCTATCTATTTGTATTTACACATTCACAAATTATAAGCTCATACAGATTCCGTAAAAGCTTCTCCAATATTATACAAGCATCTTTTCCTTGTCAAAGTTGTAGATGAGTATCACCGACATCTTGGTACAAAGTATTACTTCGCATAAAATGATATAACTGACTTTACACGCGCTCTTAGATTGTAATATTATTCAATTAATAAAATAATGAAATTCTAAACAATAAATACCAAAATACTTATTGAAATAATCAGTAATTTTATGAAAAGTCCTACAGCCGTCCACAATCACATTGCAAAAATTGTATGTGTGTTGCCACGACATAAAAATAATATTTTTGGCAGCAGAATAAGATGCGTTCATAAAATTTAATTTAACGTAGAATCGATTTCAAATAATTTCAATTATGTAGTCCGATTCCGATTAAAATTTCGATCTAGACGATGTATGTATCTTTTCTAAAATGAAAATCATCATATAGTTATGTTGTTATTTTTTATTTACTTCGCTTCACTATATATACGTCCATTGTTTTATTTACTGTTACTCTTAAGATTTTTAAGTAAATACTTAGAGTGCAGCGATATCAGTCCTGTCCTGTACAAGGATGTTATTATAAGTACATGATAAGTACTATGTTTGGTAGTGATTCTGTGAAGCTTGAAAGGTTTCGCGACACAAGCGTAGAAAAAAAATCCGCTGCGACTTCCTCGACGTTATAACTTTTTCTAGTGGGAGAATGCGGTGATTTCCTGCAGTAAAAAGTAGCTCATGTTGAACGTCTTTCAGCTTTAATTTCGGTGCAGTCGTTTTTGTACAGACATAAATCCTTTCTAATTCGTACTTAAGTATTATAATATAAATGCGTCTGTCGTCTATTTTTTACGCGTTCACGTTAAAACCACTACACCGATTTTGATGAAACTTGGTATGGTACAGACAGACATAGAATAGACCTTAGGGTTTATGCTACCTTTTATCGCGAAAAAACGGTTAAAGGGGTTAAAATAGAGGAGTGTGTGTGAAAGTTTGTTTGGAAGTTCGTGTAAGACGGCGGCTCCGCCCGCGTCAACGTTTCCCGTGGGAATGAGGAACTTTCCCAAGGCCTATTCTATCTTTGTACCAAGTTTTATTAAAATCGGTTCAGTATTTTCCGAGCCTATTCAATCATCAATGCAATCAAACAAATAAACAAATCTTTCCTCTTTATATCCTATCCTACTCGTTCTAATATTAAAGTTTGTGAGGATGGATGGAAGGAATGATGTTTGTTACTAAGTTACTCGTCAGAATAACACATAGGCTACCTTTTACCGTAGAAAAATGCCTGAATCAGGCAAAAACTGTTAACGCAGGCGGAGCCGCGGGGCGAAAAGCTAGTATTGTATTAGTATAGTTAAAGATTATACCTACTTAGGTTGTATCTGTTGATTAAAGTTGATTTACACCTCAAGCGTGAATAAGAGTTAGCGCACAGTGCTAGAGCTAGAGATAGCTCAAATACCTAGAGATATGATTTTTCCGCAGGCCAAATTATGTAACGTAGAATAAAAAGATTTTGTATGCTCCAGTTTGTTTAAAAGCTCACTAGACAAAATCAGGATAGCATGCCTTAGAGTTAGCATAGTCCATTAAAATAATAGTAATTTTTGTTTTTGTCTGCAATAGGTTAATCATCCATCACTTACAGACAGCTAGGAAAAATAACTATTAAGATTTAAAACGGGATATTTACCGTGGGATTTGTTTTGTGTGAGTGCCCGATATTTCGATGCAGTTGCATGCATCGTGATCACGGGACGACTCTATTTACTCATACCACGGTGAATATCCCGTTTTAAATCTTAATAGTTATGAAAACAACCGTGAAAGTTTTAAAAAGTATAGCTAGGAAGAAGCTTCTTGCCGAATCTGACGACCTCTAATCTATGTAAGTCTTGGCACAATAATTTAATAGCATTATTAATTGTTTCATTCTACGCATATCTATTACATAGGCAGAGTCATTCTTTCAGCCTGTAGACATCCACTGCTGAACAAAAGCTTCGGATTAACGTACAGCGGAAATCGAAAGCACATTGGTACGTGCTGATGCTTGAACCCGCGAACTTAAGAATAAAAGTCAACGATCCTAGCTAGCCACTTGGCCACCGACGCTTTTCGTTCACCTAAATTCATTAAAATATTCTTATTTATTATGTAGGTACCATGTCATTGATCTCGAATATGTTATGCATCTGTATGTAATAAATAAGACTAACGAAAATCAATCAATTTTTTTTCAACGGCTTATTTACAAAAATTGACGATTTTGGCGTTACTGAATATTATATTTATATCTAAGCTGCGAGAAGATGAGGTGGCACGCCTACATGTTAATTATATTTTTATTTATAACTAGCTGTCCGCCCGCGGCTATACGCCCGTGTTGTTTTTTTTCCGTTTTTTTTCTTACCTTTTAAACCTTCCCTGGACTTTCATGAATATTTCAAGACCAAAATTAGCCAAATCGGTTCAGCCGTTCTCGAGTTTTAAGCAGACTAACGAACAGCAATTAATTTTTATTTTTATAGATAGATAATTCAACAAACAATTATAAAAGTGTTTGGACTATTTATTAATAAAAAGGTACACGCGGTCCACACGCACATGCTACGGCGTAGTCTACGGCGCGCGTGGCGCGGCGGCGGCGGCGTAGCAATCTCTTGGTAGTGAGCGTAGCCACGCGTAGCACTGCTACAGAACAAAAATGCCATTTTGAACTGACAAAATATTATGCGAAATGTGAGGTGAGATTTGCACGCTTGAATCAACATGAATTGTTAAGAGGTACTGGGTAAAAAACATAAAAAATATGCCATACAATACAACCACCACCGCCATACAATACAACAGACGTACAGATGACGACAGACGTACAGATGACGACAGACGTACCTACAGAAAGTTTCAGCTGCATTTTACCCACTGATATTTATGAAATAATA
This sequence comes from Teleiodes luculella, assembly GCA_948473455.1. Taxonomy (NCBI): domain Eukaryota; kingdom Metazoa; phylum Arthropoda; class Insecta; order Lepidoptera; family Gelechiidae; genus Teleiodes; species Teleiodes luculella. The sequence continues at coordinate 5,822,770 of OX419596.1, forward strand.
AATAATGGTTCGTGAATAAACTGTCCTTCAATTACATACATACCTAATTTAAATAAGGAAACTATACAAGTAGGTAATTGTAATAAAAATAATCTGGGTTATAAATGAATAATTTTAAAATGAATGACTGAGTTTCTGAAATCTTTTTGCAGGTATCGAATGGTTAGGTAGTCATACATGAATACCATTTCATGAGTGCGGCTAAGAGCGAGCGTGTTCGTATTGCTTGCTATGTACATTTTGTAGGACATACATAGCGCGCTACTACTGACGTCACTTGGAGAAGCAATATGGCGGCGGAAAGCGCGCGCGTCTCTGGCGGAGCAGGTATAGCTCGACTGAGCGGAGTTCAGTACCCGGGTGACAGCCAGCCAGCCAGCCGGGCGGCGGCGGCTCCACATTTCACTAGCACCCAACACGCACGCCGCCTCTGCGTGATTTTCTACTGTAAATAAAATTTGTACACAATTATCAAAAAAACCCGATTGCCAAATGCGTTGTGTTTGCGTTCACATACAATATTTCATAAACTGTGCTTTGGTGTTAGAACTCTGTGTTTTAAGTCTTATAAACGATTTATTTAATAGAGAATGAGATAACAAAGCGGTAATGTCTAAGCCAGAGAATCAAATTCGTGTAATGTAAATGTGTTTGATAGACTTTATCTGACTGTGATGCATAGAACTGCAACAACTTATCAATTGAGAATGTAGCCGAGTGTTTAGACTGTCTCAGTGTAATCTAGTAGTATTCCAATAAGACTAGTATTATGTCATTTTGTCACAAGTCGCGTTCTCGAATTGAAGAGGTGATAAGGGATTTGTGAAAATAATTTTGGTGATATAAATCCAAAAATGGCGGACCGAGAACGTCCCACTAAAACCCCCATCAGGGTGGGATTTTACGACATCGAGAGGACCATTGGCAAAGGAAATTTTGCCGTTGTTAAGTTAGCACGACATCGAATAACGAAGACTGAGGTAAGTTATTTTTAAGCGACGAAAAACGGAGGCGGTTCTTAACTCTACGCGTATTTATTTTTTTATGTATGACCACGCATAACATTTTACAAAGTATTCCGATTTTGATAATTCTTTTTTTATTGGAAGGGGTATTTTTCGAAATTGGGATAAAATAAATTTAAAGAAAAAAATGTAACACGAAAGGTAAGGAATCAGGGGATAACAAAATATACATTTCCGCTTTAAAAGGTAGCGTATATCCTTAGAATAGAATAGAATAGAATATACTTTTATTGCACACCAGGTCCTTCCTTCGATCCTTCTTCAAGGTCTATTCCATCTCTGTACTAAGTTTCATTAAAATCGGTTCAGTGGTTTTGGTGTGAAAGCGTAGCAAATAGACAAACACATACAGAGTTACTTTTGCAACTGATCTGATGATGGAGTCAGAAGGTTTTACATTAGAATTTAATATTGGATGTTTTTTTTTTACTATGTTTAAGTAGGTACCTATCTAATTATTGGTTTTGTTGTCTTACAAAAATATAAGCTAAAAATCAAAATCGGAATGTCTTTTTCACGCGAAGAACAGCTCCGAAGTTGTCATGTTATACTTTTTGCATTATTAATGTATTGTAATTGTGTTATACAATCGAAATTCATATATCTATCGATATTATTAAAGAATCTAATGAGGCTCTTTAGTAAACTCATTAGGTATTTGTTGAAAATGGGTATTTATTATAAAATAACAATATTTTATTTCTTCATTATGGGCATTGATAAATATATTTTGTAAAGACAACTTCAAAAATCTAAAAAGGTGCTTCCCTCAAGAACTCTTATATTTTTTTAAATATCTATCGGTAAACTTAAGATTACTATGTATAGGTTTAGGTTTGTGAACTTAAAAGCAGTATGTACGTATTACTAACTTTATTTGCATTATGGTGCGAATGAGTATGCTCAGATTACAATTAAAATGAATAAATGATTTAAAACATAAGCATGTATGAAAGATCCACCGTCCAGTCCGCACCGTTCTACCCTTGCGCCTTCGATAATTCAGCAGACCAAACGATCGGATCTTGAAACATAGAGAACTTAGGTCTGCTTCGCAGGGTCTAGCCGTCGCTCCGTCGACACGCCGCAGGCCAGGGAATCCACAGGCCCCGTTGAAGTCGCCGCCGTTGTCTCGTCGCTATGCCGCCGCCGTCGTACCACCGTCGTACCGCTGCCAAGTACCACCGTATTACCTCGAATTACTGTACCACCCTTCAGTCGGCCCTTTCACTGTCTCATAGAGACGCCGACATACCCTTTCTCCGACTAGGTACTACTCCGTAGGGGGTATGTAATTGAAACGCCGGTTTCTTGTAAGAAGCCTCTTGCTCTCTAGCTTGCTTCTAATTGGAATGACAAAACTCGCCGGGATTGGCCCGGCTTATATCTAATTTCGGACTGTTTGCGGGGTGGAAGCCGCGCGCGGGGGGAAAGAGCGAGAGAGCAATAGGGTTTTGCTTTATTGAAATTTGCCACAAAATACATTTTATCATAGAATACGAGTTAAATTTGTAAGAATTTAAAGAATCTAATAAGTCTGATAAGATTCTAGTAATAAAATACAATACATTTTGTGAATTCCTGCCTAATCATTGTTGTTCTCGAAACTTTATTTCCTATCTTTACATAGTTTTTTCTAGCTAATTTATTGTAAAAATATGGGTAATGACGAATATATTATAGTTTTATTGAAATAACTACTTATTTTGTGCGCAATTATAACTTGGGAACTGGAAATAGGAAGGGAAATGGGTAATCTTTATTTCCTGCCTAGCGCCTATAATATTACATTTTATTTTATGAAACCTTGCTAATACCTATTTTTTACCTGCTATTTATTACATTACATAGTCAAAATCATGCTACTTTGATTATCTAGACATGCGATTTTCGGAAAAATAGATCGCGACTCATACTAAAAATGGTCAACCAATCAGAGCGCTGGATTTTTTACCAATAAGATTAGGCTCGCTCATGCGGGCGTACGGGAACTGTGGTCTGAGAACTTCCTATACTTTATTTACAATAATAATAAAAATCGTAATTTGGTTGAATTTGTACAAAAATAATTATGAACTCAAAAACGAACAAAGGAATTGAATATAAAATTATAGCAATAAGCAAACTAATCCTAGGTAATTTAAGAAATTGTGATAAAAAACCTAATCCTACGTATTTTAAAGGACAAAAGTAATAAATTGCAATAAAAACCTAACTCTAAGTATGTACAAGAACAGCTGCGATACCTAGCCTAATTAAGTCTAATATTTACATAACGTCGATCGCCGACAGTCTCCCCCCAGTGTGCTAACACTCTCTTCGCGGAGGCGATCGTGCTGGGCAGGACGAGGAGGGTTGCGATCGGGTCAGGTCAGGTGGACGCGTGGGCTGACGTGGTTCGCGCCAGTTGTAGTTGTGGTTTGCGGCGCTTCGTGTTCTCTGTTCGGCGCTTTTCTGTCGCAACTTGCGGTGCGTGTTTCGTGTCCGCTCAGGTCCTTGTGACCTAGTCTGGTCTAGACTTGTGTGGCTGTCTAGACGTCTAGATACACGCGACTTTCGTTCTTGCGACCTTTTGTGAACAGTAACTTGTTTCGACGTCTCGATGTTCCGTTCGTTCTGCCGATGGTTCTGTTCACGTTTGCGCTTGCGCCGTGTGCTCGCTCGACTTTTCTTTGCGTCTTTAGGCCTTTCTTGCGGTCTAGCGGCCTGAGCGTGTCGTGAAGGCTGCGACGATGTTCTATGCACCCGATTGCAGTTGCTCGAGTTGTTTGGTGCCTTTTCTGTCGCGCTCTTCATAGTGCTGTCTCGCTCTAGCACTTTTTCTTGCGAGTTGTTTGCGCGCTTGTGCTTGCGTCGTGACTTTGCGCGTCGCTTTTCCGATAATTTTCCTTGTTTTTTCTCCGTTGCGCGCTCGCTTCGCTGCTTATCTTCTGGCATCACTTTGTTGTCGGTGCGCCATAAGAGACCAGTTTCGGTTCGCCCATTCGGTGACTGCTTCGTTGTTCGTTCTAGCACAGTGAGAGCTCGTTGGTCTACGTTGTTCGACGGTTTCTTCGCCTCGATGCCTAGGCTATCTATGCTGAAGTGTTCCTTGTTCAAAGTCTCCATGTTATCGCTGTTTCTCTCTGTTGAAACATTATTTACAATGGCGTGTCTCGCCTTGGAGCCTTCTCTTCTGTGGAGCACTTTTTCTCTTCCGTGGAGCACCCAGCCTAACGATGTGTACGAGGCAACTGGCTGGTCGATATCTCCTTGGACGACCTCTCGCGTTGTGATCAGGTGCCAGTTATCTTGACCGATTAATATCGTAGGGCGTGCGCGTGCGTAAATCAACTGATCTTCGATGCCCTTCAGATGAGCGCACTTCGATACTAATTCGCGTGGAACAGCTTGCGTCGTTAAGTTCAGTGGACCTATTGTGTAGGCAGTCATGTCTTCCAATTTCCGTTCGAATCGCCCTTTAATCTGTGCTGTTAGACGAAATGATCGCTCAAAGTCGGTTCGCCTTCCACCGATCCCTTCTATGCTTAGTGGATCCGACTTTCCTCGCGGAGCGATCGCCAGCGCTGTGTCCTCTTCGATCAATGTCATCGTGGACCCTTCGTCCAACAAGGCGAACGTTTCTATTTTGCCTCGAGGCCCGTATAGTTCCACGGGTAGTATCTTCAAATACGTGGTGTACTTGCTGACGACTGCGTTCAGTGGTGAAGCAACTGTTTTTCCGTTCGTGGCCGTGTCTTCGGCTGTGGCCGTTTTCTCTTCGTCCTTGTGTAGTAGCTGGTGGTGGCCCACTCTGCATCCGTTCCTCCCACAAGGCTTCGCTCGACAGCCGAATCTCTGATGAGTCGTGCTCAGACACTTGAAGCACGCTCTGTGTTCCTTGGCCTTGCTCCACCTGTCGTCGTACGACAGTGTACGGAACTTCTCGCAGTCCCGTAGTCCGTGCGTTTCGCTGCACAAAGGACAAGCCGATTTTCCGTTCGATTTCTGTGAGCACGACTTTTCTTCGTTCTTAAAGTCTTTTCTGTGCTTCTTCGGCTTGTTGTTCACTGTTGCGACCATTGCTGATGCCTCTTCGTGGTCGCTATCGCTGTACAAAGGACAAGCCGATTTTTCTTGTTTCGTAGAGCACGGTTCCGGTTTGCTCTTAGCTTGCCTTTTCTTCTTCTTCGCGTTTCTTACGGCGAGCACTTGGTTAGCCGGTTCGGTTCGCTCGCCAACCTCGCTGCCGTGCGATTCACTCGCTTCAGAATCGCTTTCATACGACTCGCTCGATCTATCTTCCGCATGTTCTTCGTATTCATGCGTACGAGTCGTATATGTAGAGCGCCATCCCTTTTTCTCGCGGGACTCTTTCGCATAGCGCTCTCTCTCTTTCTCGTAGCCGCCTCTCGTTTCATAGCGCTGTCTCTTTTCTACACGCTCTCTTTTTTCCTCTTTGCGTGTTTCGTAAGCCGCCATCGCCCCGCATTGTTCAGCCATGGAATTCAAGAATTCGCTCATCTTTTCAAGTTCTGGTTCGTCTGGATATCGAACCGTGAACGCGTTCCACTTGTACTTTAAGATGAGGTTCAACTTATCCGCTATGCGGTTAGTCAGCTCCGGCGAATACAAGTACTGCGGCTTATTTAGCGCTTTGATAGAGGCCACGCAGTTGGCTACTCTATTCGCGAATGCCACGATGTTGCGTCCATTTTCCTGTAGTCGCGGCATCTTTTTGATCGCTTCCAATTCGTTCATTATTAGGATTTCGGGCCTGCCAAACCTTCGCTCGAGTGTTTCCATGATGTCCGCCGTGTGCGAACCCGAGTATAGCAGTGCCTTTACCGACTCTTTCGCAGTTCCCTTTAGCGCGCGCCGTAGCCGCGCTACGTTTTGCGCCTCGCTAAATAGTCGGTTTGTGTCCTTGTATACGGTTTTGAAAGCGATCCATTCTCCTATGTCGCCGTCGAATATAGGCAGCTCATGCAAATACTTCGGCGGCAACTGCGTGTTCGCTTTCTGCGAATCTTCTTTGAGGAACTTCAGCGCGCTCGACAATGCGCTTGTAAGTTCATCGACTTCGCTGCTGCGGCGCGCGTTCGGTACGTCTTCTACCGCTGGCTGGCGCGCCCAGCGCTCCCCCCCGTGTGCAGCCGTAATTCTTTGTTCGCGGGCCCGCCCCTCCAGGTTGATACTATAGTTCGCGTCGGATTCTGAGGGCAGCAGAGCTAGCTCGTATTGTGCTTTCGCGAGCTCCGCTTCTATCTCCAGCTCCCTTTTCTTGATTTCTATCAACTTCATCCTGGCCTGGATAGCTTCTTTCTTCGCCAAGCTGTCCGCGGTCCCCGATCGGCTACACTCTCTGGGAGCATTCTCTATCTGCGTTACGTTGTGCGGCTCGTCTTCTGTGAGCGTTGCGTCGGATTCTGCATTGCTCGTGCCGCTGATGGCGGACAATCCCGTGCCCGCGAACCACGTGTTCGTTTCGGTGCTGGCTGTGGACGGCGTCGTTCGCTCCACCGGTGTTTTCGCGTCGCAGGCTCTCAGTGCCCCGTCCACCGGCGTTGTCGTCCTGCCCGATCGCAACCGAATCCCTTCTTCCTCGTGGCTCCCTCTGCTGGCGGTTGGCTCCATCTTCTCTTCGGGCGTTGTCTTCTTTCTTGCCGACTGTCCGTATGTCAGTCACGTCCCTAACGGTCCCTACTCCTACGCCCTACCTACTCCCTACGGGATGCCGTCCTACCGGTGTACGACACCCAAAGGCGAACAGGGGGGAACTGGACCGATAGTGGTGTGCAATGCCAATGCGGCCCACTACGGAACAGCCGGACTGTTTCTGTCCTAACGGACAGGTGTGCACGCCCGAAATGCACCACACCGCTGTCTAGGCCACGGCTGGCTTTCGACTGCGTGCGCTGGGTCAAGGTCTTGTTCGCACCGGGAGGTTTCCCGACCTTGTCAGCTCGTACCGGATGGTACTATGGTCTTTCCCTCTGGCTTCGTCGTGCGCTCGACCAATCCGTTCTTGACCGTCGTGGTGTCCCGAACGGGCCGTTTCTCTCTTGCACTTCGGCCTGGCAGCAACCTTGTGGCCTCTTCTCTCTTCGGCCGAGCAGCACCCTTGACGGCCTCTTCGTTCTTCTTGCGTGTCGACTGGCTAGCCCTCGTCGATGTCCTCTTCTGGTTCAGCAATCCGGCTGCGGAAGGACCATATGATAGATCCACCGTCCAGTCCGCACCGTTCTACCCTTGCGCCTTCGATAATTCAGCAGACCAAACGATCGGATCTTCCTAGCGGATCTTGAAACATAGAGAACTTAGGTCTGCTTCGCAGGGTCTAGCCGTCGCTCCGTCGACACGCCGCAGGCCAGGGAATCCACAGGCCCCGTTGAAGTCGCCGCCGTTGTCTCGTCGCTATGCCGCCGCCGTCGTACCACCGTCGTACCGCTGCCAAGTACCACCGTATTACCTCGAATTACTGTACCACCCTTCAGTCGGCCCTTTCACTGTCTCATAGAGACGCCGACATACCCTTTCTCCGACTAGGTACTACTCCGTAGGGGGTATGTAATTGAAACGCCGGTTTCTTGTAAGAAGCCTCTTGCTCTCTAGCTTGCTTCTAATTGGAATGACAAAACTCGCCGGGATTGGCCCGGCTTATATCTAATTTCGGACTGTTTGCGGGGTGGAAGCCGCGCGCGGGGGGAAAGAGCGAGAGAGCAATAGGGTTTTGCTTTATTGAAATTTGCCACAAAATACATTTTATCATAGAATACGAGTTAAATTTGTAAGAATTTAAAGAATCTAATAAGTCTGATAAGATTCTAGTAATAAAATACAATACATTTTGTGAATTCCTGCCTAATCATTGTTGTTCTCGAAACTTTATTTCCTATCTTTACATAGTTTTTTCTAGCTAATTTATTGTAAAAATATGGGTAATGACGAATATATTATAGTTTTATTGAAATAACTACTTATTTTGTGCGCAATTATAACTTGGGAACTGGAAATAGGAAGGGAAATGGGTAATCTTTATTTCCTGCCTAGCGCCTATAATATTACATTTTATTTTATGAAACCTTGCTAATACCTATTTTTTACCTGCTATTTATTACATTACATAGTCAAAATCATGCTACTTTGATTATCTAGACATGCGATTTTCGGAAAAATAGATCGCGACTCATACTAAAAATGGTCAACCAATCAGAGCGCTGGATTTTTTACCAATAAGATTAGGCTCGCTCATGCGGGCGTACGGGAACTGTGGTCTGAGAACTTCCTATACTTTATTTACAATAATAATAAAAATCGTAATTTGGTTGAATTTGTACAAAAATAATTATGAACTCAAAAACGAACAAAGGAATTGAATATAAAATTATAGCAATAAGCAAACTAATCCTAGGTAATTTAAGAAATTGTGATAAAAAACCTAATCCTACGTATTTTAAAGGACAAAAGTAATAAATTGCAATAAAAACCTAACTCTAAGTATGTACAAGAACAGCTGCGATACCTAGCCTAATTAAGTCTAATATTTACATAACGTCGATCGCCGACAGCATGTGTCATTAAAATTTAAAGATACAATTAGATCATCAATTTCGTCATCAGTTGTAAACTTGTAAGTACACGTGGCAACGGTTTTGTTTAACCATATACTTTTCTAACACGAAATGGTCGGCTTTAATTATAATGATTACGAACAGAAATGAAACATAAAATAAACTCGCTATGTTCTAAGTTTTGTACATAATTTACAAAAGTGAGTCGCATAAGACACGTGTAGAATAAGCCTTTCAAAAGTTACTAACGGATCAGGTAGGTAATTTATAAAGATAGTTTGTATCACAGGTTTAAACGTAAGTAGGTACAAGTTCTTACTCTACTTAGATTATAAAGACAGTGAAGGCCCAGATAAAATAATACGATTAGACTGCAAAGGTTTACTTGTGGTTTCCAATACGTGAGTTAATAAAGTTTTTTTTCTATCTATTAAGTTAATCAATCAATCTGACATCGTTTTTTATCCGCACTGAAAAAAAGATTAACAATGTTTGTTTAGTTTCTTGCATAAAATGTCAATTGTTACACAAAAGAACATAAATCTACGGAATAGGTAACCTGACCTGAGTAATCAACAACAACTGCGATCCCCAACTCTCCGCTAAGCGTATAAATGAATAAATTTCAAGTAGTAGTAAACTTTTGCTCTGCAGTTTACAATACAGATAATTTTGTTTAAAATGAAAATATACTAGGCAACATAAAGTGTATTTCCCTAGTTGTCAATGTGTTAGTAGTTTAGTACTCGTATGTGCTACATGTTCTATTGATATTATATCCTGTGGTATTGTGCAGTTTGTTTATTTAGTTGTTCCTACATTGTATAGATAGTAGGTAGTTACCTATACTCATATGTAGGTATGAATTTTGCTAACGAACGTCTTTGTAACGTAATAATAATAAACTTACGTTTGAACACTGAACAATTCAATTGTATGCGTAATTTTATTAAATTACTTATGCGCTAACGTAAATTAAAGACGCAAGCAAGTAGAAATCTGAATCGGAAAAAGTACAGAAAGGAGGTTTTTGGTCTAATACAACAACATATCGGATCATTATTTGTGAATTGAATATCACAACACAAACAAAGTACTTAGTATGTTGTTATTGTTACAGAAGGATATATAAAGGTGTATAATTTAACAAATACTAGTTTTAACACTATCCAAATATATGCGGCATGTTTTTAACCTGTTATATAATAGTAGAGTCGACGACAAATGGATACGCGTAATTATAGATTATTTAGAGATGCGTTGTGTGTATTCGAAATCGATGTGTCGTTCCGAATGGCGGACACACGTACCATAACCATGTAAATGAGCTTCTAAAAACAGACGTACACGGGAAATAAAACCCGTATTCAATGCTACTATCAAATTAATTGATTGAATCTTGTTATATCTGTCCCCACTCTAATAAATATTAATATTTTTTGTTTTATTCCGTAAGCATAATCATACAAGTTATACTGGAATAGGTTCTTTTCGCCTTAAAATCGAAAACAATTAATTAAATTCCAAAAATAAATAATATGAATAAGAATTATGTAAGTACGGGTTAGGTTTAGTGATCAAAAATACATAATAATGCCATTAATGATTCACAATCAGAAAAATACCATATACTTTTATAAAAACGCAAGATTAATCACCTGTCAGTACTGAGCATAGCTTCTGAGATAGATAAGAGTACTAATAAATCAATGTCAAAGATTTCTATAATTTCTTGTATGTCTGTTCTGCCGAGGTATTTCTGTTACCTAACGCGCTTATAGGTATAAAACTAGTTTTATATTGCAGTTGCAGCCGACTAAAAACTGAGGTCGTAGTGTATAACTCTCTACTTCCGTTCAATGGCTTCCTTGAGTTAGATGCCGCCCCGCCGCCGCCGGGTTAATTGATTTTCTCATAACCTGAGTATTGTGTTCGTCAAAGAAGCTTGCCTTGCTATATGTCTTAGTGCACGGACTTGGAGCTAAAACTAATACTTGCTCTAGGCAGAGCAATACTCATGCTCAATCAAAATGGGTCGTTGTCCGAATGCTCGAACGGCCGCCGCCGTCTTGCCCTCGTCGCTGAGTGAATGACTCACCTCGCCTCGACCGTACGAAATCTTTGATTTTATGTCGATTGGTGTGTCGATAAGGTCGTGCTGGTGGCCTGGTAGCTTGTTTAGAAAACTCGTGACGCATGCAGGAGTACGAGGACACGGCGCTGAATGAATGCACCGAAATAACAGCCGGCGCCCTCGGCCTTCGGCGGCTGTTTGATGCATCGATGATATGCAATACGAACATACGAGATGACAACCTCTGTAATGTAAAAGGCCAAAAAGTAAAAAAAAATACAAAAATAATATTCTATTCAATTTAAATACACTTTATTGCACATAGAACATGCACAATATTGTAATTAAGAATGAAAAATATACCTGAGTACCTACCTGAGTACAATCTTAAATTCAAAAAAGATAGAGACTGGACTGGAGACTCTTTTGTAACCGTCGAAAGTGTCTCAAACTATCAAATAGTTAACATTTTCACAATGATCATTAATTTAAGAAAGATTAGCAGAATACCGGAGGTTCAATTGGAGGGAAATACTCGTAACTATCAATCAGCAATTCAGTATGCGTCGGCGGCGGCGGGCGCGCCGTGGCTGCCGCGTCCAGAAATACTCGCCGACCTTGCTCAATGCACACATCCAGTTGTTTTTATTATTTTGAATTTTTCCTTACGACCCGTTAACACCAGCCAAGGTGATGGTCGCGCCGCGGCCGTCTTCGGTCGCTCTTTTATGACTCTATGACTTTTAAGCTAGTGTAAGTAGTTTAGAGCTGTAGGTAGAGCTCACAATTCGTCACTTCGATCACAGTTTTGAAGAGAAAACAAAAAGATAAACTTTCTAACATTCTTGTTACATCCAATTTACACAATGTTCGCTCTCGGTTGATTGTTAAATTATCGCGCTTAATGATATTATTGCAATGCGCACGAGCGTGCAACGTCTCGCACCGCGCGCCTGCGCGTGACGCACCGCGACTTGTCATGAGGTGCATTCTTCAATTTTGTGCCGATTTATTTAGTCCAAAGAAAGCGATCATTCGCCGCATGCGTGATCAGCGCTTATAAAGCCGCGAATATTTTGCCAGGAAATCGTTTCGGGTAGCGCGCGCTCCGTTTACGTACCCGAAAAATGTACGCTTGACGCAAATGCGTTATCTATTTTAGAGCCCGACGTCAGCGGCTCGTGTTATCTGCCTGCAAGTCTCGCGGTCACCGTGAATGGCGTCTTTGCCATTACTTGACTGAGGACTTTCACCGTGCCTTTGTTTTGGCAACATCGGCCGGTAGTAGCGGCCAATACTACCGACACAAAACATGTATACGTGATGTGTAAGCAACACACGACACTTCCTCATACTCGGCTTCATTTATTCTGTGATTGAGAGTCACTGACTGATGTCGGATGCATTTGTCAGAGGCCTAATCCCTCGCGATAAAACTGATAATAACGTACACGCCTGTTGTTTGTTCCCTGTCGTTATCTTGTTATGACGTCAATAATAATTGATCATTGAGAGTGTAGTATCATGTTGGTATAAAAAATATATCAGTATTATAGACACGCACCTGTTGTGACTGATAATTGAAAATATATGCGTAATATTTTTTGTCTTACTTACTACTTTATATTATACCATGACCCTTTGTGACATTTTCATACAACGAATTTTGTATAATTTATATACAAATTTGGACTATTTATATAGGTAGGTTAGGTATATCCTTCAAGCTTCGTATTATTTAGAATTGGGTAAGATAAATTCTTCACCGATTAATTAAAAACTTTCTGTCTTCGGTAACAGATCGTTGGTATTTATTGAGAAAAGGGAAGCGAAGGTTAAAATGGAAGCCAATAGCCGCTTCCAATAACGTCTGTAAATTGTTTTTTCACTTTACTGAATTTGTGGACTAAAATTACATAAATTTAAGGCAAAAGAAAACTATACATTCAGTTATATCGTGATTGGTCTCAAACGTTGATTAACTTTCCTGAATGTCGACCATTGGAATACAAAATAAACACAGCAATGTAATTCGATTCAGGTGACACATACAGAAACGTGTATAATCGGCTTTTCAGTTCAGCCTTCTGCATGCTGCTGTGGTTTCGCATTTACCTAATAACATTGATGGGACGATTCACACCACAACTCAAAATATTATTATCATGACTTGAAATACAAAACGAAGTAACGTGATTCAATGCAAATTGATTGATCTACCTGAAACCTGTGTTCTTTAAGAGAAGTTCGTTAGCTTTATAATCTGAAATATTTTCTCAATTGCTTTTTATAAGAAAAATCAAAATCAAAACCAGCAAAAGTAAGCTACATTGCAATGTTCGTCAAATGTGTTAAGACATACCTACATTGTAGTTGAGTGAACTATTAAGGTGATACTTATGTTTGTTTTAGTAATTTATCTAAACCGCAAATAATAATGCTTTGTATTGTCACGTATCACGTTGTTAGTAGATGATTTAATTGTGATTAAAGATACATTAAGTAGTTATGCCGCACTTTTATTGGAGTATTAATTTAAATAAATATTGGGTTTTGAATTTTCAAACGTTGTCTTCTGCGTTCAAATATTTTATTGATATAAAATTGTTACGTAATAATAATTAAACAGCGCATTACATATTTTTACCTGTAGTTTACGACGATTTATTATTTTATCTCACAAGTTATAGTTATATTATAGTAACTACCATTAGTACATACCTACCCTGTCTTATACAAGTATTTCAAAATAAAAATGAAAAATAAAATGCGTCGCCTCAGTTTACAAATAAAAAGCAGCGTACAGCTATCAGCATACTCTCCCGTTTATTAAAAATTTTTTTGACTCATATTAGGTACTACACTACAGGCTGTAGTCACAAAAAGGAAGAATCAGAACTTACGACATCTAATTGCATAATTCATTCCAAAGTCATAGTACTCGTAAAACTATTTAGTGCTAGTCAAATAACGTATGACTTTCCTCTTACTGATGTGAGCATGAAACAGAAGACTATTAGCATCTTATAGAGCGTGAGCGTCAACCTCTTGTTCCAAAGAACGTTGTATAAAAAGAAATAGGGGAGTGTTACTAACACGTGACTAAAGCGAGCTTCCCTATAGTTTAAAAAAAAAGTCGTCTGGAGTGCATTACCCCCTCCCCTACTACGAGTGCTACGCGGCTACGAGTCCCCGTAGCTGCTCCTACGACAAGCGCGCAACGCCTACGAAAACTGTCTTGACTTGAGTGAGATGGTTGTTTAAATATGCATGAAGGTAAAGTTGACACTTTCTTAGAGTACGGAGAACTTGAATTTTAATATACATTTTTAGTTATAAAATATGCAGGTAGGATAACCAGTCATCTTTTGATAGAAAATGTATTTTTACAATTTTTATGTTCAGTAATATTTTAAAAGGCAGTGTATATTTTAGGTAGGTAGTTTTAATATACATTTTCACTATTTTCAGTTATAAAATATGCAGGTACGATATAACCACTCATCTTTTGATAGAAAATGTATATAAAAAAAAATTATGTTCACTAATATCTAAAAGGTAGAGCAGATTTTAGGTAGGTTTACAGAATAGCATGTTTTCAAAATGTAAAAAAATAAAAACATGATTGAGAATGAAATTAAGTATTCATTTAACTAATTAGGATTCATTCATCAGCTAGTCGAAACAAAAAACGTGCTTCCAACCAAACCTCCCACGCGAGAGCACTCGAAAGAGCGCTCCGAAAGTTATACATTAAAAAAATAATGACCACAACTCCGACAGCTGAAAATCTGAAGAGGGCATTAACAAGGCTTTGTGGGGAGGATGGGGAGAAATGGGTCTCTCGGTCTGTCCCCCTCTCTCCTCGGCCGTCTCGCTTGGTGGCGTATATTGATCGTGTCTAGACTTGTTGATCGCAGTCGCAGGGTACGCCAGGGTTCGACCCAATGTGTGACTCCCCTAATCCTGAAAAAGTTACAAAAGCGCACCGGGAATTGGGTCGGTAGGGTTTAAATGGGTACTTGCTTTGAGTATTCATAGCTGAATGAAAACCTAACGCGCTTTCTTTCTATATAATAATAATACTTCATTTATATAATAAAACTGGGTCGGGAATCCGTACATAGAAAAAAAAAACTAAAATTCGAGTTAAGAGTATGTAAGAAGTCATTTAGACCATATCTAGATTTTTTTTGTTTCTCTGTTTATCTGTTTGTACGGGTTAATCTCCGAAACTATCCCCGGTCAACATCTTAGATAGTTTTTACCAAGAAAATATCTCATTTCTACGGGAAACTGCACGGAAAAGTTAAAATACAACACGGGCATAGCTGCGGGCGAACAGCTATTTTCTAATAAATTCATAAGTAAGTGTAATTCTTTATTTTCCTTCATTACGAATTAGGCATAAGTAAAATGTGTAGTACTTATTTCTACTATTGCCAAAAGTACAAATTAATTAAAAACTTGATCGAAACATTGTTATATAGATCTACACACAAGAATTATTTTTGTATTAAATACAAAAACAGAACAGGAACTTGGTTCACTTAACTTATAACAGTGCTAACTTGCAAATCACAAGTAGCCAACAATATGATAAAAACAAAGGATGCATAGTGGGGACGAGTTGGCTAAGTAATAACCACAAGCTGCATTGGAAACTTGTAATTGTAACATTCATTTATGTTCATGCCCAGTATGAAGACAATTGACATTCGTATCAGTGTACTTAAATAGTTGAAGCCTCTCATAATCCTACCTATATACCTATTTGCTGTAGGACAATGTGCCAGTCATCTTATATATAAGATAAGAGGACTGGCAAGATTCGGCAAGTTATATAACAATCATTTTAAGCTGTAAAATAGAATTATAACGGGCTATCTTGTCTAAGGAAACGAATGAAATAATGTCTGCTGTTGTTGAGTCAAGTTTTCTATTGCTTGTGATATTAAGCTCACTTTTTTACTCTTTGTCAGTTTGTTATATCCCACTTTACACCTATGAACCCCTTTGCCTATTGCTGAATAATAAAAAAAGTATTTATTATGTGTTATTAAGTATTTACAAATCTAAATAAATAAATTTAAATATGTGGGGACACCTCACACACGGCCATCTGACCCTAAACTAGGCAGAGTCTGTACTATGGGTATCGAACAGCTGGTATACATACATATACAATACATATAAATATACAACATCCAGACACAAGCCAAACACAAGTGCTTATCTTACTAATGTTGCCCTGGGCGGGATTGGAACCCGTAAACCTGTGCTTCGAAGGCAGAAGTACTATACCAACTAGGCTACGGGGTCGTCAAAATATAACTTAACAAAGGTTCCCAAATTAGGACTACTTTTGTTACTAAACTTGCTCAACCATAAGATAAGTTATTAAAAAGAGATTAAAATGCGTGATCAAATCTAGGAATAGTGAATGTAAAAAAAGTGTGTGAGTGTGAATGTTTACAATAAAATCAAAGTCAATAAGAATACAAGGAAAAATTGACTCTTCCTAACCACAGGAAAAACAACAGGAAAGGTGGCCTGCTATCATTCATTGACAACAGCGCCATACCCTTATCTTTCTTGATAAATATAGATAACGCTCTCAAGCTGTTCTTAATACCTTTTAGAATTCAAGATAAAACACATAATATTTATTTTTATAATGACGCACACGCCCATATCAAACGGAGCTTATTATTACTAATTCATATTATTATCATAACTTCATAACATACACAATTACACACAGACCTACTATTTAACGTAGCAGGGTAAGCAATTTCATCGTAAGATCATATTTTAGCGACGACACGATATAGGTCATACCAAATCAGAAAGTTCATATAATTTATAATTTGATTGAATTAATATTTTTTTCTTAAAACTGATCGTCCGGTTAGAGCTGTTGCAATAGGTATTTTATATCAACAGAACTGTAAATATAAAACAGCAATAAAAATAAAATCCTGCAATAATAAAGAAATAAAAAAATGGGCACGGCTTAGGATTAGGACTTAAAAGAATTTTTTGGTAATTTTTGTACTCTCAACCCTTTTAATAAATTTTCTACTACAAATAGTAAAAAGTGTTTAAATATACAGAAAAGGGCTTGTCAATTGACGAAAATAAACTGATGATGCTTAGAAACGGGGCTAAGCTAAACCACAGAAGAAAATAATAGTAGGTACGCTAAACCAAAGGAAATACGATAAGTATAATTTATCAACATCGTGATCCGAGACCCATCATCTGCGTATGAGATTAAGCAACCGATAACAACTGGCAGTACAGGTGTACTACACGTACAGTGGTACATTATTATATTTTTATTGTTTGGCATACCACATTAAGATCAAACAGTAATGCTTAACTTTCAATCATATTATTATCATTACATTCATTACTCATTTATAAGGACACGATTATGTGTTTAGTTGAAGTATGTATCTACTTAATTTGCTATGCTAATATCGTAATAAAAATAATTTAAGGCTCCAGCGCAGCGATGTCATAAATTAATAATTATCTTTCAAATCCAATCTAAGTAGGAGAAAAAAAGGAATGTCACTTCAAATAAAAAAATGCAATCTCAAAATTTGTTGCACAAATAACCACTTCGTCATGAACCATAAATCGCGAAAGTCGCAAAAATCAGAATATCGCCAAAGTGAAATAAAAAAAAGAAGTTCCCTTTTTTACCCGAAGCGCAAAGGCGAAGCAAAAAGCAAAAAAGGTAGACTGACGCTTGTGTCGCAAAATAGAAGTATCTAACTTCACCTTACTTGAAAGAAGTTTCCATGAGTCAAATAGGTACATATTGCATTAAGAAATTCATTGCCAGCTATAGTGAGTTACATTATAGCTATTCCGAGGTGGGATATTATGTCCTGCGGTGATCGTCCATTGCGGCGACCCAGGTGCGGCGGATAGCCACAGACTTGTGTGATCGATCATCCGCTCTGCCTAGTACAACCACAGAATAAATAATAATAGTACTAGGTACAACCACAGATTACACAGAACAATAGCTAAGTGCGGATTACGGAAACAAAACAGTTTGTATTTTACCTTACTCTGTGGTGTACTGTGTGTGGTGATAGGATGACGTTTGCGACGGTTAACCGGATATGAATAGCGTTAGTACATACAAGAGCACCATTTTATTGTATTATTATTATTATAACTACTGTATATTATTGTATCACATTCCATTTTTAGGTCATACTGGAATCTGGATATTAGAAACACATTATAATTGTATATAACGTAATCATTTCAAATTTGATACCTAAAAAACAAGAATGTTTTAATTACTGTGGTCCATTTATCTAACCGTAGCCTAGCGTTCATACGAAACATACCTTCAAGCAGTCCAAGTAATCAATTCGATTATTCCAATTAGTATCAATTTAATATTCTACGTCATAGCGTTTTCACATCTCAAAGTGAATTAGCTGTTCGGCGTCTTTGGCCTCTCGCGTGCTGCCCCTGGCTTGGACGAGTAATTATCACTCATTACTGAAGATACGATAATATGCATAATCATATTTAGAATGGTGTGCGCTGTAGTAAACGTCCTAGAATGTTGTTACCAGCTGATACTTATAGGTCTTTCTTTTTTATTAGCTCTCGCTTGGGCTGACTTAAAACTTAGTATTTAGTATTAGTGAATTTGAGCGACTTTCCAAAAGAAATATTGTAAATGACGGACGGGAAGAAACAAAACTGAGATCTCCATACAATCCGCACGATATTTTTTTCTTTTCGCAAAAATGTTTTGAAAGTTGCTGAAAATCATTAACTGGGAATTGGCATGTCATTTTAGAATAGAATAGAATAGAATAGAATAGAATAGAATAGAATAGAATAGAATAGAATAGAATAGAATAGAATAGAATAGAATAGAATAGAATAGAATAGAATAGAATATACTTTATTGCACACCAGTAATAATAAGAAATTCAGTATACAACAGTAAAAGTGTACAAATAGGCGGCCTTTTAGCTATCTGCACCCTGTATTAAGAGACTGAAATGCTCGTCATTATTCCTATCTTTGTCTTTTTTACTGCGCAGATCGAAATACCGTGAAACAATGTTGTAATCGCATGGGTTTAAAAGTTATTATAAATGCATCAGCTATTGTTAAGAGAACGCTTTATCTATGTCTATACTCGATGACGCCATAATGGCTACACATTTTTTGACATTAGTTAATTTTTCTCCGTGGAACAATATATAACTAATACAAAATATACAATAGCAGTGCCTACTTTTGCCAATATTTTCAGCTTATTTCGGCCAGGAGGTGACCTTTTGTGAAAAACAATATTGACTACTTTGTTGTATTAACGTTGAGATGATACCTATGCAATAACATCCAGTTGTTTACGAATTTCAAAAAAATTTAGTATTAAAAATGCGTAAACACAAAACGCTGATATTTTGCAGAATTTGATATAATCTGGTTCTTCCAAGAAAAGCGCTGATGCCAAAGATTAGATGATTTTCCGGAAAATTAACCGTTTGAGTTCGTAAGACAATTAAGACAAGTACTTATGAATAAATTTATTTCTTAATTAGTGTATTTGTTGCAAACTGACCTTATTCCCATAGATTGCTTGAGCTTTTTATGGAAAAGATTAGATTAAATCTTCGTCCATTGTATGTAGTATACCGTTGTCTGAGAACAGTCTCCATAGCTTGAGTGTAGTTTATTAATTACCTATTTTATAATTTGACAAATTATCATCTTCCTCAATTATATTATGGCAAAAAGAAGCTAATTATTGGTCTTCAGTAATGTGGCAATTGTGGCATTAATAATATAATTGGCGAAGAAACTAAATGAAGATTGACAAGGATTTTTTTTCTTACTTCGGAAAATAATGTAACATTTAGAAAATAAGGTATATAAACAGAAAACACACACAGAAAAAAAAAATTGGTTACCTTAACATAACACAATATATATTAGGGACTTGCGAACTTTCTTTAACGTGTTACAAAACGGCTTTGCTATGTGTAATCAAACTTCGTTTATAAATAGCAAAACCGTTTCATAACATTTTAACAAATAGTTCTCAAGTCACTAAAGTATGTGTTACTAGTAACCAAACTATTTTACCAGTGCATATACTTAAATCAATCTGTAAGTATATTATAATATAACATCTACCGATTTTAGATTTATTTTTTGTAATATTTAAACTCTTTGTATTAAAGTTACTCAAACGTTACTTGCTCACATACCTAATGAACAAAAATAAACAAGAAACCACAACTACACCTGTTCTATTCTATACGTACATGCATGCAGTATGAAAACATACACCTGTGCCTTAAGAATAGAAGCCTTGTATACCTACAGACAATTTAAGCCGCACGCATGGTAAGATAAATGCAAAAATTTATAGGAAACTTTCGTAAACAGCCCATAACATATTATACAGTCCATAACATATTATAACATGTCCTTACCGAGGGGAAACAGGGTGAATAGGAATTACTTATAGAATATTAGAAAATTCTTCCCGCCGAAACTTCATACATAACCTTGAATTACCATCTCTCAGATGTCCAGATTTCCTTACGATGTTTTCCTTCATCGTAAAAGCGTCGAATAAACGTAATATGAATTCGAAAATTGAAAACAGATTGGTACATTGTCGTCGATTACGTGCCGACTGCACTTCCTCTAATTGTATATTTCGTTTGCACTCTTTGTTATATTAATAAAATTGTATAAAATAATAATTTATAATTTTGTAAAAATATTTTGAAAAGATGCAACGCCGCCTGTGGAGTTTCTTCCGGCGAGTTCTTCTCCACAGAAGACAGCCAAATTGTGAACTCGCCTCGAAGTCGAAAAGTAATTTGTAAAATCTTACTTCGAATAAAAAAAAATTTACTTGACTTGCCGATTCTTGAACCCGAGCGTGCCTCTCGAATGAATACAACTTCACGGGCCTAGCCACCAGACCACCGATGACGCTCATACTTATTATAGAAAATTATAAACATAGAAAAATAAAACAGATAATTGAATTATACAGTGCGTTGGTATTGTTATCGTGACGTCACTACTAGGGTTTGCAATATTCGTTCGATTTCACTATTCGAATAAAATGAATATTTCTAGTGCTAAATATTCGAATATCCGGATATTCGAATATTTTTATAAACATTTACTGAAAATATCAAAAAAATGTAATATTAATTCAAGACAAACAAGAGTAACTAGACTGGGATTTTGTTTGATTGTAGTATAATTATTTTCATGTAAAAACAAGTATTTTATTCAGTTTTAATATTTATTAATGCGTTTTGTGCAAATTTAGGCGAATTTAAACAAGTGTGTATTCCTCCCAAGAACCGAGATACTAAAACTGTACCGGTTGAGCATTCGTCTACTCATTATGGTCCTTACTGGGCATTGTAAACTCAACAAGCACATGAACAGAATGGGTTTATCAGAAAACCCTTACTGTATATTCTGTGCAGACGAAGAGGAAACTCCTATTCATGTCCTCTGTGAAAGTGATGCTCTCGTCAACAAAAGGAGTCGAGTGCTGGGTGCGCACAAGCTTGCCCCCCAAGAAGCCCGAACCCTAAATCCCACCAAAACCGTCAGCTTCTTAAAAGCTGTAGGTTTGGAAGAGGCTATATAGCCTACGAGGGCTGACTACAATAGATCCACCTTGGGTCATAGTGGTCTTTGGGTATTTAGAGCCCTTTCCCTCACCACTCAAATCGTAATCCTAGATATTTTTCCTGGAAGGCGCGGTGTAGTACTCCGGTAACCAAATGGGAGGTAAAACTATAGAGGGCCTAGGAACATACACCTTGTAAAACACCAAAAGGCTGGCAACTATGCGTCAATCCTCTAAGCTTTGAAGCTTGGATTTAACTTGCTGATCGTCGCCAATGAGCTAGAGATCATCTCGATCTTGGCTGTACAATCCAGAGTCTAATGCATTTAACTGATACTTGGCAGAACAATCCCAAGGATGACAGCAGTACTCCATACAAATCGAACTACCGCTTGGCGGCGCTTGGTACCAATGGAGCAACTGTTCCGGTGTGAAGCGCCACCGAACCTTAAAAAGGAAGCCATGCTTTTTTGCAGCAGATGTCCATAAGCATAGCAATGGCTTTGCTGTGTCTCTCGGTGGCAGCGCTCCATAGGTGGAAATTTCCAGTAAACGACCTTTGCGAAAACCTTACTGCTGGTCACTAAGAAAACTGTTTAGAAGGTGAAGATTGAAGAAGGTATGCTAGGAGCTTCTGATTCGGTACCTACTCATTTCATAACTTCAGAAATTATGGAGGCATTAGCAGGCTTCTATGACTCAGAAACCACTCCAGATGACAGAAAGAAGCGGTGCAAGCGTGTCAATACTAAATACAACTCGGGTGCGCAGTTTCTCTATAGGTACCTGCCCCATCAGGGAGGACCGTTGGCGTTGTTCACGCCTAGGGCACAAGCAAAGGACTTTGAGTACCTACATTTCTCTGCTTGATGCAAACCTCTGGCGTGGCAGAGTCGCAAAGAAGAATATATATTAGGTGGTATCTTGCTTAAAGCAGCTAATCTGCGAAGATATTAGCAAATAGATGCCTTTTCTTTCGCAAAATGAGCCATGATCTTTCAGTTTTATCATCAGCGGCAACCCACAATAATGGGACAACGTGCGAGAGTCACGGCAGGGATGTTGTTATTAAATTATTAAAAAAAACATGAGTGCCTATATACTTTAAATACTATTCGAATATTCGGATAAATGAAATGAATTATTCGAATTTGAAATTGGGGCGGATATTCGAATAAAATGAATATTCGAATATTCGAATTGCAAACCCTAGTCACTACTTTACTCGCTATCGACAATAGGGTCAATGTCAGGGCGTCCGCGATGCATTTAGATGTTTTTCTCATGCTTAGATCCTGTTTAGGTTTATATCTAAGTAATAAAGATAACGACGATGACATATGATAAAACGAACTAGATTATATACCTACTTTTCTAATTTTCTATCTATGATTGTATTCTATTATACCGCCTCTCACACAAAGCTTCTCACTAATTCAAGGCAGGGTCAGAGGGGTATGTATGTATAGGATTAGGTATAATTAAAATAACAATTACGCCTTCTGATATACAAGAAGCAAATGACTTGTAAGTGGCTGCGGGTAGGTTAATTTTAGCACGGATGAAATTTTCTTCATACCTTTCCATCATGAACAATGTAATTATTGTACATTATGTTGTAAAATATCGTTCACTTACAATGCCAAGCTCTTTGTGACTAAAACAGACACTCAAGAGATAATATTTCTGGGTCAGGATTTCTCAACGAATGTACTTATCTATTGGGAAACTCCGTAGCGCGCAAGAACAAAGGTTTTGAGATTACGAATTGTGACGTCAAACGGTTGGTTTGTTTAATGACCGCTTGTGTTTATGATTGAAAGCGAGACGTTCCGTGCACTGCCGATGAAAGTACTCAATGTACTCATCAGTGGATTCCGAAACAAATGCAACGAGTACTCCAATAACATTAAAATGTGTCGTCGTCGCTTATTTCTATATCTAACTTGGTACAGAAGCCAGCACATGCGATGCGGCTGGATACTCACACTACGAAATTCACCCCTACCGCTACGGAATACGGGCGCTCTTAAGGTCAACATTTCCAGCTTCATGTGCTCGCTACTGTACAATCAAGTACAAGGTAAACTAAAAACTAGAGATGAAACGGATAGTTGTTTGGCCGGATACCGGATACCGGATATCCGGCCACTGAGAAAGCCGGATAGCCGGATATCCGGCCGAACATTGCCACTTCGTAAAGTGCTCGCGAGGCGCGCCACATTCGCATTCGGGTGACATCGAGTATTTTCGGACGAGTACCTACAATGATTTCGAGAAAACGGAGTGAAGTTAGCAATAGGTCATAGATGCAATGCATGCAATTTGTTTTGTTCATTGTTTGTTTATCGTAATT
The DNA here is from genome assembly GCA_948473455.1 of Teleiodes luculella. Lineage (NCBI taxonomy): Eukaryota > Metazoa > Arthropoda > Insecta > Lepidoptera > Gelechiidae > Teleiodes > Teleiodes luculella. The sequence goes on from OX419596.1 coordinate 5,846,444, forward strand.
AGTGGATAGCGTGGTACTAAAAAAATGTCGTCTGTCAAGAAAAGGTCACCGATTTGGGAGTTTTTTGATATAAACAGTGAAAATAAAAAGTTTGCGGTTTGTTTATTGTCTCAATGCAGAAAAATTGGTATTTATACATCACAACCTTCCTTTAGTCAACTTTGATTACTAAATTGTTAATTTTCGTCAACATAGTTATTAATAAACATAAGACATTTAATTTTGCAATAAAATGTTGTTTTAATTTAATTACATAGCTATGCTGTGAAATTTTGATAAAATTGTCGTATATTTTTAGTATCCGGTATCCGGCCGGATAGTCACCTAATATTCGGTATCCGGCCGGATAGTAAAAACTAGGCCGGATAGGCCGGATACCGGATAGTTGCCGGATATCCGTTTCATCTCTACTAAAAACGAGCATCGTGATTCTCTCCCTTATTCAACGAACGTAAGAAAAGAGATGCAAATTCCAAAGTGTTCAGCTTCGCGTGCCCTTGACGGTACATCAATACTCCTTAAGCATTTACAGAAATGTAACAGCTTGAGCAAAGGTCGCCAATAGCTCGAACGGACTTCGTACGTGCTCCTACAAAAGGACACGTTTAAAACGCTGCACGTGTCAGAGAAAAGGGAAAATCCCTTTTACTTCCCGAGGGAATAAGCATTTAGGTGAAGGCGAAAAAGAGGTAGGTTTAATTTTGTCAAGAATCGTTAATGTTCATCGACGCAGCCTTCGGTAGTCCCTTTGGTAGTCCATAGGGACAACTCTCTCGTTCCCAGAATTTCTATCAAACTTGCTTATTTATAAAGAGCGTTGTCGGTGGCCAAGTGGCTAGGGCCGTTACCTTCTATTCGGGAGGAGCGGGTTCAATCCTCGAGACGTCCCAATGTGTTTTCGATCTTCTAATTCGTTATATACGATTATTCGACGCTCCTATGGTGATATAAAACATCATAAAAACCCCGTTCACATCTGCGAAGAAATTCAAAGGTTGTGTGTGAGACCTATTAAGGCCTATTCCGGAGGGTAGGCTCGAGCCCCTCGGTGGGGACCTATAACGTGCTTATTTAGCCTTTCCAGCAGGCCAAGTGAACATTTTCATTGACTCTTAGCGGGGGCGTCCAATCTCGTCAATTGGCTCAATGGACGGGGGCAAGTGACGCCCGTTTGACGTCAGAACCTCTTTGTTCGTCAGGTGGAAACATCGAATCAGTAACGGTCCTCTTCCTTTGTGATGGGACTAAAAATGATTTATTAAATAGACTCTACGTAAAACAAGTAAAGCACCCATAACTGTACTATGTAAATGCCCATGATAAAGATAATAAAATGTTCTCAGATATGTATACGAGTATAATAGGAGCTGGCTGGCACAAGTAATATTTAGCAAAGTCGAAGTAGGCATTTCTTAAATCACTTATAGCATAAAAACAATAAAATAAGTTAAATCTCAATGTACCAACTTACGAAACATACAATGGTGTACTAAAATCTCTATAACACTAAAATTTCTTGATTTTGAACTATTTATCCGTCATTTATCCGACAAGAGAAATCTATTTTATCTACTCGATAAACCAAAATAAACTTAATGCTAGGGTTAATCACAACATAATATGATACTGATAATTACTATATCTTACACTAATTAAATTAATTAGATAGAATAAATTGTGCCACGTATAATCGGATGCCTAATAGTATTTTAATATTGTTTGTTGCAGGTAGCAATTAAGATAATAGATAAATCACAACTAGACGCCAGCAACCTTCAGAAAGTCTACCGTGAGGTGGACATCATGAAGAGACTGGATCACCCTCATATTATTAAGCTTTATCAGGTGAGTGACATGCATATTTGGTAAATATATAAATATTAATAATTATCTTGATACATAATTTACAATAAAGATTAGTTAGAGTTACATATTTCATTCCAAATTCGGCTAAGCAGGAAGGATTAGTAAGTAGATTATTAGTTAACATTACAATCACTACATAGTATAAAATAAAGTCGCTTTCTCCGTCCCTATGTCCCTATGTCCCTATGTCCCTCCCTTTGTACGCTTAAATCTTTAAAACTACGCAACGGATTTTGATGCGGTTTTTTTAATAGATAGAGTGATTCAAGAGGAAGGTTTATATGTATAATACATGCATAATATACTGAAGGATAACCCACAATAACCATTTTCCCGTGCTGAGCCGGGGCGGGTCGCTAGTTTCTATTATAATTTAGTTATGTATGCTGTTTTTTTTATTTAGTCACTTTAAATGTTTTTTTCACGACTCTTGACTTGCCCTTAAATGTGTTGAATGAATAATTTCAAATATGTTTATTTGGCTCTAGCCATTATCTATTTTAATAATGTATTTACAGTTCACGGTTACGAGATATTTTCAATAAAAGACTGAATTGTCATCTAAACTAAAGCTATACTATTAACTGTGCACGTAGTCCAACGTTAAATTCAAGTTTACTCGGAAATTGTGCTCTTTGTCAAAGTACTGGCCTGCATTATTCACTGCAGCCAATGTTTAGTCTAGCTGCTTGAAACAGGAAACCTTATTTATTCACATTAATAATGAAGAACTTCATTTAGTTCCCTCACCTGACTTATGTATATAAATTATACAGGATGTTCTCACTCAGTCAATAGATTTCAACTTTCCCAAAGAAACTTTCCTTGGAAATCTTCGTTAGAAATGAGAAAATAAATCTCTAGACAAACAAACTGTCATATTAAAATGGCTATTGACTATTTTGTATGGGAGCATCGCTTTTTTTTCTTTACTTTCGTTTCATTTATTTGGCAAAATTGCTCAAAACCAAGTCAACACCATTGATTTAGAATGTCCTATCAGTATTTGCGAAGTCACTAACACCCTGTATAGCTTTTGTGTCATGTGCTTAAATACGTCAACCCTAATAACACGTGTACTCTTCAAATATCTGTCCTTTTCAAATATTTAACTTAACCTAATTTAGGAGGTTTAAGTAATAACTGCGTATGTATGTACTATATATTATATATGTAGGTACATACAAGTGAGCTCGTTCGTAAATTGTTGTGTGACGCGTCACCAAATGGTTTTTGAAATAGTTTTAAATGGTTTCGATAATTTACACCGATTTCACAGTCATGTGCTTGGTTACATTGAAATGTTAGGAATTCTGGCAGATAAGGTATTCACACCGCATTATTATATTTGACTAGCTTACCGCTCCGCGGCTCCGACCACTCTGACAGATTTTCCCGTGGGAATGATTAATTTTCCCTTGGTAAAAGGTAGCCTCACAAACTTTTGCGGTTATAATACTCGAATTAGTTGGGTTGGATATTCAAAGAAAAAAAGATCCCCAAAAGTAAAATACTTTAATACCTTATAAACTAAATGGTTTTTATTAGTTGCATATTAGGTTTATTTCTCCGTAACACGTAAAATTTGTAACCTGAGTTGGAAGAGCGAGGTATTCCCCAACACAATATTTGATTTGATTACTCACAAGGAAGCCCCGTTGAAATAAATGCATTGTTATTTTTACATATATTTTTTTATATTTATATTTATTTAGGGTCACTTGAGGTCGTTAACCAGAGAGCATTGCTTAATAGTGTTCTGTGCCATTGAGAGGAAGAGTCAACAAACGATATCACGGACACTGATATCGGATTAATAACTCCATGGAGTATGGAGACGTCAAACACCTGAAAAGTGCAATTAGGCAAAAAATACTCTCTCATTAGCCGTTATGCTCACTCTTGAACTCGTTGACAGAATTAATATAACTCAGTTATGTTATTGACGTTTGGGGTCGGTAGCAGCACCGGTAAAGAGAAATGTCTCGCCTAAAGGAGTTTGTGCACTTATTCGTATTCGATTCTTGAAAAATATGACCAGGAAATTCAAGTCTGGCGTCTGCGCCCTTGCTTGCTTAACGAGTGGGTTTCGAGGTTAATCTACCTCACAAACCCTGGTGTCGGAATTATAGAACCGCCTTAGGCTTCCGACATGGCTCCTATGGACCAACGGCTTTACGTGCCTACCGAAGCACAGAATCACCTCTTCTCGTCTCGTCTGCGCACTGAATAGTTATATAGTATTTGAGACGACACTGCACCACCAGATCACAGAATACCGAATAGTAGTTCACCAGATTCGTTGGTAGAGGCGAGATTTCCCCTCCCCGTATCTCAATGAAGAGTAAGCAAGGTACGGGGAGGAGAAATCTCATAAAAACGGATAAAGATCTGTGAAACCAAAATGACCCTAAGTGAGAATTTACGTATCAAACATGTATCCTTTACGTATGACAGCGCAAACGTCTATACAATTACTAAGATAGCCAAACCGAATCAGAAACGAATGCAAATCGAATAAGAAACGAATACGTGTAGTGCGTAAACGCCCTATTATATGTATGACGGCGGCGGAACTAATACACCGTATTAACCGAGCTAGATGGAGCACGGTTACTGTTCCTCCGTGACACGTGACTCGGTCAAATAATACCACAGCAATGCTTTGCTGAACAAATTGAGTGTACCGTTAATAAAGTAACCGTTATCTAATGCCGTGTACAATCAAATCCTGAGGTAAACATGCGTGTCCTTATGATAGGCATATGGCAGCTATATGAACTATGGATCCACGAATCGATGGCGATGTAGACTGTAGTTACTGGCTTCAAATTTAACGCACTCACTCCTTTTGTATGTGACAGCTAAGCATACGTAACTTAGACAGCCTGTCTTACTAAAAAAAACTGCGAAACCCAATCCGCCTGCGAACCGAAGGTTTCTGGCTACACTTCCCTTTTAATCGAGATACCTTAATCCCTTAGTACAGAAGAGTTATGTTGCCAACGAACGAATTTGAAATCTATACTTAGTTTTTTAAATTTGGAATCTATCAATCACTCGGCTCTACATGGACGTAGTAATAATAGATATAGCTCTACTGCTGTACACATAATAAGTAGGTGTATGTTAGTCAGTTTGACGCACACGTTGACGTACTAATATTTGTGGCATTCTAGAATGGAGCCTCCGCAGTCACGTCACGGGTTAACGCCCAATCTAAAGGGTCTTGACTTGTATTAACCTCTGCCTCAAATATGACCGCAGCCTAGAGATCGACAACCCATGCTTTCAAGTGTGTAGGCCTTACTCAAAGTGGCTTTACACTGTATGGTTTTGACTTAATATAATTTATTTCTATAATTATACTTAGTATTAGATAGTACCTACAATGCATAGCTTGAACGTTCTCTTACTCGGGTTCAACAAATCCTTTTATAGGTACTTAGCTTGTGGACTATAATATTGAGCACATGAAGGAAAAAAAATTACGCGTAAATTTTTTTCTTCCTTCATGATTGAGCTGTAAAAAAATCTTTATGGTAGTACAGTTAAATAACAGGTACATTATAATGAATGTTATTTTACTAGTTTCGTTTAGTACCTAGTTATTTTATGTTAAGTTGTAAATATTATGAGTACCTACCTACCTACCTACCTAGCTAAGTTTAATTTATCGTTGACATTTTGTATTCAAATTTAAATGAACATTTAATCTTTTCTATACTGCATGTTTTCAAGTTGATTTTATACCCTAAAGATAACGCTTTCCTGGTAATAAGGCTTACTTTTTAATATTATATGTTGTTTTTATGATTTTATTGGTTTCTTCTTCTTCTTCTTCAAAAGTACACTTTACGTTATACGTATTTTATAAAATACATTGAAACCCTATTAGATTTCCATCCCAACACTCAACAACAACTCGTCGAAACTATTCGAGCCATCGACCAATCGGATTTATTGCATTTGGAAAGTTGCTCCAGGCTCCAGAAGCTTCGAGAACGATTTGAGTGCTTCGCTTCAATCCGCGGTTACAGTTTAAAGGGATTAGCTAAGATACTCCAGGAGTGTGCTTCGTTTGTTAATTCCTATTGAGGAGAGCTTATTTTTAGATCTTAATGTTATCAATTTGAGGCTAATACAGATTTCTTACAATCAGTCAGTCAATACTGGTGTTTTGATTTAGATTACAGACGGCTCCATGGGTGGCATGATTGCCTGCCTCTGGAGTATAGGATTGCAAGTTGCAAGTTTAAGGGCGTCTGCTAAAACCTTGAGTTTGCCGTAAAGACGATTTCTGTAGAGCGCATGGGCCCAACATTTCACCCTATATCTCTATCCTAAGCTAGGCTAATCTCAGCTCAATTGAGTTGCACAAAACCTGATATTTACTTCACAATTGTTTTGTAATGCACACTAAATCTAGGACATATTTTCATTGAGTTTAAGCAAAGTGGCCCTCACACCACACATCATACTATTTTTCACTAGAGAACCGCGAGCAGGCCCTACCCCTACCCCTCGCATGTTTTGGCGAACTTTCTTAATCCTGCTCTAAACATTGTGTGTGGTCCTGTATAGTTTGAGGACTGTCGTCGGCCGGGTATGACTTTTTCCATGCGATGCTAATAAGGCTCTTACGTGATTTTTCTTTCATATTTGGTTGGTGGTTATATAAAAGTTTGAAAATGGCAATAAATAGAAATGAGGTTTATATCAGATATCGAATATGACGTCATTGGAACGCTACGGCACAGATTCCATATTTTGTGATTTTTGCACACGAGACGAGATACGAAAACGAGCATGTGTGTCGCATTACCTTTGATTCGGTAGGGCTGTTGCGTGGAAAACTGATATTTTGGTCCACGTCTTATTTGGCTTATCGTGGTTCGTGGCATCTATTTCAATTCTAATTAAGTTTTTTGTAGTTAGAATTGAAATAGACGAATATTATAAATAGTTGATTTAATATAAATTTTAACTCTGCATTATCTAGAAATAATAAATACCTACATATTTGTAACATGCAAACATTAGTGTGTAACAACTTTAATTGACAAACAGGAAGATACAACAATAAAAATATATAAAATGGAAGCAGTATTTATGAGAAAATTCGATAAATCTTAAGTTATTACGTCAACACGTCCCATAGGCCGGAACCAACAAAAAAGCAATATTTATTCGACTCGCATGTCAACCCTAATCTCGTACGAATCAAGAAAGCGGCTTGGAATTTTGTGTACCAAATGTTTGTGACGTCATACGTAGGAACGTAGATGAAAATCGTTTTTACGTCTACGCCTTACGGGCGTTTAAGAGAATTTGCGTCACTGAATGAGTGTATATTATAGTTATCAGTAGGAATTTGCATGCTTTATGCTCGTATATCACGAGAAATTAGAACATAAAACAAGGTGGATTGCTTGGGAGTGCGTAACATATTTCAAAACTTCAGGTAGGGTACAGTCAGTATTTTGTGGGTAGAGATTCAAAAAACGGGCACCTATAGTCATCATCATCATCATCTCAGCCTGTAGACGTCCACTGCTGGACAAAGGCCTCCCCCAAGGATCTCCACAATGATCGGTCCTGCGCTGCCCGCATCCAGCGGCTTCCCGCGACCCTCACCAGATCGTCGGTCCACCTCGTGGGGGGCCTGCCCACCTATAGTTGCCGCTACTAAACTTAAATCCCTGTCTGTAAAATTGAAAACTGTAGGTAAACATGCCTATTTTAATGTTAAAATGTTATTTGCAAAGGCGAGCTTGTCTCTATATAAATTCTTCTCCAGCCAAGATTTACGGTGGTAAAAAAAATATATTAACTATTTTAGAGATAGTCAAAAATTACTGAAATGGTTTAAAACAACTATACAATACAATACAATATGCTTTATTGCACACAGAACATTACAGTGAAAAATTTACAAAAAAGGTAAGTATAGAAAGTGTACATGTAGGCGGCTTAATTCTAAGTAGCAATTTATACCTACCTACCTACCTACCTTTCAATACTCGTATTTCCAACTTAACCTACAAAACTACATTTTTCCTATCAATCACTTGAATGCCTATAAACAAGCACGCCGATATGGATATATAGTAATTAATAGCAATCAATATTGGCGCATTACATCATCGGCATTGCATTCGCATAGGTACTTTTGCAATTCAAGTGTAAACTGTAAGTGAGCGAATCAATATCACTCGTAAGTAAGTAATTAGCTTAAATAACATGAGAAAGTACTGTGCTAGTAAATAAATATACCTCCTCTAATGTAATGAACGGAAGCTAAAATAATATACCTTATTAAAACTGGCTAGAAAAATAAAAACCCAACCCTGGCAAGGACCGCCTTCATTATTATTTATTATAGTTCCATAGAAATTTCGCAATATGGCTAGGTTTTTATTTTTCTTTTTGGGCTTTACCAGGTTGAAAAGTTCTTTCACTAGTTTGGATTAACAAATACTTAATATATGTCTAAGTATGTAATATATTCATGCCAATATATATAGAATGCAAGCGTTATGTATACATATTTGGTTGGTATAAATTATAAAATACGACAGACACGAAAATATAAATAAAATTAATTACCAAAGATAATTACAACTTAAAACTAGCTAAACAGATTAATAGTGCGTAAGTTTAAACAATAAGGTTAATAAACCGATTGAAAAAAAAAACACATTATACTCGTAATTCCAACCCGCCATTATTACAGGAAAAACGTGATTTTTTGTAATCATTCTCTAACTAGGTATACAAGCAGATACCCCACAAAGATAATGTAATACCAAGTTTTATTACAAATCAAATGACAGGATTTTCTTGTATTACCGTGTCCCAGTTCCCATTTAGGTAATTTAATCGTTTGATAGTAGGCACTAAATTCCTTTACTGCTACTATTAAAGACAGAGGTAATAATCGGAATGAAGTTTTAATACCAAAGCGATCGCTTTTTCCGACCGTATTTAGAACCTATGAATAACTTACAATATGTATGAAAAGAAGATCTAAACCTGAAAGTCACACATAAAAGTAACAAAGTATTTAAAGCAAATTGTAAAGCGTAATTAGGTATATTAGAATTAATATCAATACAAATACTTTTTTGCACACAAAAATAAATAAAATATACACAACAATTTATTCCTTTTTTGCTAATCCCTGTCTTACTCCAACCAAAGTATGAGTATGTCCTTAAACTTGATATTATTGTAAAAATCTAAATAGGCTACCTTTAACCGCGGGAAAATGCCTCATTCTCTCGGGAAAAACTGTTAACGGAGCCGCGGCGAAAAGCTAGTAATTTATATTATTTTATATAAAAAGAACTGGTTACATTGTGATCCGATATCGATATAAAATACGCTACGCATGACTGACTCATAGAGAGCTCTATGAGTCCTAATATTACATAGAATTTTTCCATTCATTCAATATTACAATATCTTTCATTCCATTCTCGATTATCATTCATCAAAATGTGAATCTCACTGTGGAACTGATTGACGTCATATGAGAATAAATGAAAGAAAGAGCGAATTAAATGAGCGAATGTTGGTGGCCGAATATCACTACATAGTATAAAACAAAGTCGCTTTCTCTGTCCCTATGTCCCTCCCTATGTCCCTTTGTACGCTTAAATCTTTAAAACTACGCAACGGATTTTGATGCGGTTTTTTTAATAGATAGAGGGATTCAAGAGGAAGGTTTATGCATGTATAATACATGCATAATATACTTAAGAATAACCGACAATAACTATTTTCCCGTGCGGAGCCGGGGCGGGTCGCTAGTTTTAACATAAAACAATTTCTACAGGAATAGTCTATAGACCAGAGAGGTGGGAAATATACGCTTTATGCTATGTATGTCTTATAGATCCGACTTTGTAAATATTTTCCTTAATCTCTTAAGAAATTGGCAACAAAGAGATAAGAAATTCTGACTTAGCTCTAAACTGTAGCAAAATTATAAGCTCAAAGTTATAAATTTATGCCTCAATCGGCTCTGTTTATTCTAAAAATAATGTGTATTTACCTTTATGATACTCGTAGGTAACACTTTATTCAGTAAAACTAATCTAAGCTTAGTCAAGGGTGTCTTGTCTTGACCAATACAGTTTTAAAGTAAATTATTCTCAATTTTCCAGAAACATGAAAGAAAACTTTACATTATTAAATTATAGCTTTTAGGTTACGTACCTAATAAATACCAGTCTTTTCAGTGGAAAAATGTGTGTTAAATTTGTGTGATCGATCATGCTTAGTAGACATTCAATTACAAATCAATGAACCATATTGACGTATATTGCTTTTACACGTGGTAAATAGGTAGACAGAATCAAATGTGAAAGATTAGTTTTAGTCAGTGACTCAGATATTAACATCACATTGAATTAAGTAATGCAAATAAGCATTAGATTTTGCGCGTAATTAATTACAATTCTGTTGAAATCGCGTTACTAATATATTAACGCATTTACAGTGAAACTATTTATTCATTATTAATTGTATTACTTGCATATATGGTTAAGAAAGACTTGAAGTAATGATTCCAAACTCGCAGTCTTTTTAGTTTAGTTTATCTCCTCTTGAATCAACCACTACCAACCGGCATCACTTTTAATCGTGTTAAAATTGGTTAGAAATTTTTACTTTAGCAATAAGGCCGCTTTTTGATTCTTTTATTTTATTCTATCTTTCTTTATTATGTGTTTTATGGTGTCAATTAAGGATAATGATGATTTTAAACCATTAAAAGCAACCTAATTATTGTAAATTTTACAGGTAAATTTCTTCTTTCAAAGTGCCACTCGTGGAATGCCTAAAAGTTAAAAAAAAAAAATTAGATTTTTTTACCTTCCATTCATATCGTAGAAGGACGAGAGGATTTAAATTTTGGTAGGTTCAAGCAACGTTTTGTTTAACGGCCATTATTTCAAAACGAGCCATGAATGACTTTACACGGCTACTGAGCGGCAGAAGGTCCACGCTGTTTGTACAAACAACTCTACCGCGAAGTTTTGACTCGACCTCTCCGAACAGGAAGAGATCGTTTCCGGCGCACCTTCGTGTGTTATCCAAGCAATTAGACATATCCGCCGATTCAGGAGCTCATAATGAGGCGAACACGATTGATATACCTACTTGCTATACAAATACAAACGCTATTCTGTACAGGATTCGACCAATGCCGTCCGACACCGGCGATTACTGGGAACTGTGAACGCTACACTGAACCCGTCCCAAACATATTTGCGAAAAATAAGCAGCATAATACTGATATATTAAATACTAGCTTTCCGCCCCGCGGTTCCGCCCGCGTTAACAGTTTTTCCCGGTATTTTCCCGCGGTAAAAAGTAGCCTATGTCACTCTCCATCCTTTCAATTAACACTATGCCGAAAATCAAGTCGATTAGTTGCTTAGTTAGGGCGTGAAGGAAGGACAAACAAACATACGCACTTTCGCATTTATAATATTAGTATGGATATGGATTTTGCGTAGCCTGCTCTTTTTGCGACTTGCTCATGATATTATGAATGGTTTTGTTTGATATTTTTATGGTGCATATCTTGAAAATTTCGTAATTTATATTATCTTGACAAACAAAATTGATTTGGAAATTGAAACTGACTGTACTATTGTCCATAGCGGAAAGTCCTTCTAGAGCGTTAAGTATATTTATTTAAAATTGACGTCAACCCGGCGGACAGTGTTTGATAGTCGCGATAAGTGCCTTTATTGTTTTGTAAGAGCGGTTTTCAAACGAGGGCATGCGACGGCCCGGCCGCGTGTGTAGCCACTAGCCGGCTGACGGACAGACGAACATGACTCACTCTCAGAATGTTAGATATTTATAGTTGAGGTTTACATTTTTACTGCTCCCGCGCCAACAGGTCACGGGCATGGCCTACCGTGAAACGGAATGGAAAGTCTCGGAATCTTGGCCGTGATAATTTATTCTTAAAAAAACCTGCTATATTTATGTTATTTTCGATAAAATTGTCCAATAAAATGGAACATACCTTACTAGCTATCTTTGAAAGATTTCGTTTTTTATTTAAGTACATACGACACATACGACTGGCAGGCAATGCATTTATTTTCATGTCATATCGTTTATGTATCTAATGTCGTTTTATTGTATTGTATTTTTTAAATACTATATTTTACATCATAATAATATTGCAACATTTTATCATTAAACTAAAGTAAGTCTCTAGTTGGGAGGTCTACATTGTAGTAGATTTTGTGCCTTTGTTTTTTTGTTTCATAATGTTATATAACGGCTATTAGAATTTCGTACCAACTGCTACTTAGTTTGGATAGATAATATTTTCTGAGACAATGTTTTGATTGGGTTCTGTTTGAGTCAGTAGCGTCGTATTTACTCGCGAAGTTTTGCCCTCCTTATTGGCCTCAACTTCGATCAATAGCTACCTTATATTCTAATTCATTCATTAAACGATCAAACGAGAACAAGAGAAGCGAGCGCTTACAATTTTCTTAATGTAAGTTTCGGAAAACTTTCTAAAAGTTTCACCATCAATATTCATTTTCTCAATGGGCGGAAGTTCACAAAGTTCAATGAAGTATTAGAACTTAAGACACATGTAAAATAATATTATCAAAGTCTGAATTGTATAGGTAAAAGTCTGAAAAAATAAGATTAAAGCAATCCTTGTTCAGCTTTTATCAAGATTAGTGTGTTGATGTTTTGATACATTATCTTTACAACCGTTTACATTTTATCGGACGCAACTGAAAAATGACAGTTTTTTTAGCACCTGCTTGAATCAGAGAGACTACTTTGATGATGATTATGATGATCGTTCCTACCGTTTCCGGCCACCATGGTGGTTTTCGGTCGGTTAGTAATTTATTTTTATCTGCGTCGACGATCATAATTTTATCGTTTTCAAAAGTACCTAATATGAAAAAACAATGGTGCACAAAACTCTGAGAAATTGTATTAAAAAGTTACGGTCATATTTTATAGACAAGTCAAATTTTACTGGACGGATTTTTAATTATAGCGGAGCCATGGATTATTTACTGAACTTTGGAAGAATATCTAAAGTATCTCAAACAGTTAGAGGAATAATATCACTCGATTGAGAAGAAATCTAATATTATGACTTAATATTGTTGCAGGTTATGGAAACGAAGAATATGATCTACATCGTATCTGAATATGCAAGCAAAGGAGAAATTTTTGGTGAGTTTTATTATCTGTTTACCATGGAAATATTTAGTTATCCAACTTTCAGCTTGGTCACGCTTAGTCTTAAATTTGCTGTAATTTACGATATCAATGTTCGTACTTGTCGGGATGACAAATATGAAGCTGTATAAAAATATGAATCCATTTTTTTATATCATACTCAGTCACTATAAATTCTCACATTGACGGCGCGTTTAAAAGAGATTTAATTAGTGATGTGTCAGCATCAGGCGTACCCTCGTTCAGAATACAAAACATTCTTTGTGAGACGCCTGAGTTGCCATTTTTCATTGAGGGAAAATTTATATTATAAAAGGAAAGGAGTAATTTTCACATACATTCTGATGGAATGGACAGATAGTCGAAAATACTGCATAAATTGTACCTATTTTTATATCAAAATAAACTGGAATCTAGGTGTAGGTAGGCAAATATTTTCAAAATTCTTTATAATATGAAATGTAAGTATTATCTTAAATGAAGTTATATTTTTCTAAAGTAATTCTAATTCTCAAGCAAATACAATTAACTTCCTGCATACATTTTGCAGTGTCTTCTCAAAGAACCGCGCCTCGCAATCCACTACATAATAAAATGATGCTGCCGTTTTACGTTAATATTATGCAAGTAGAAACCAATATTCTATCTCAAAATGATTCGCCGCAAAAACATACCAGGCAATCTATCGCCATTCCAAAACAAAGTGGCGTCATAAATCTAGTGAAGCCATTTTTGGCCAACGAAAAGCGTAACCTCGAAATCGATTAAGGACGTCCGTACGATCGCGGCGGCTCCGAGTGTGACGTCAGAGCACCACCGGTGACGTCATCGGCCGGGGGCCCACGGGGGTGCAAGGGTTCAGAGGGGGGGGAGGAAGGGGTCGCAGCAATTTCGCGCACAGCTGACTACATTCGCCCAAAAGCAAACTGGTTATGCCGCGACTCTTTCACGGATTTCATTTAAAATTCCATGAAAATATCATGAGGCGCATCACAATGTCCTCATCAGGGTATCTTTGTTTTTTATTGACACAATATTCGCACGTCAAGCTTATCACAATATATATTTCAGTGAATATAACTTTTTTTACGTGATTGTATGCAATATTTAGTACCTAAATCTATATTAATTTATGTAACGTTTATGTTATGATTTGTATACCAATTCAATAATTCAATTTAACACATAAATATATCTATCTACTTAGATCCATGTTCCGATCTACAACGTTTAATAATAAATAAGCTATTTACCTACCTACTTCTTTACTTTCCATGGTTTTCAAATAATTTATTCAAAGTATTATTGACAGAAAAGTATACCTATAATTTTAATTTACCGTATTATACTCTACCAGATTTAATAAGGGCTATTCCGTCGCATAATTTTGTACTGCAAAATTTTCACATTGATTTAAATGAGATTATAATAACTACCAGATACAGGAAAACGACACGTTTTACAATCCATATGGACGTGCCTTCAAAATGAATAATGCACTAAGATTGGCACCGCCATCTGCACTGGCAGGTGATGTCACCCTGTCTCGAAAACTGCGAATATTATAAATTTCCTGTCGACTAGACTGATGGATGCTTTTAAATTTCAACTCTCAAAAATTTCAATTCAACCCTATGTTAGACAAGATGCCAAGAAAGCTATTAATTGACGTTTCGAAAGGTCGCTTAACCTTCTTTAACTTCCTACGCATGTATGCCATAGTTACTTAGTTAGTTCCACTTTAGTTCTACTTAAGTGTTTTTTTTTTCTTTGGAATTGAGCAAAGACAAAAAAGTAAAGACTTAACAATATAATAGTAACAAAAATATTTAAGCTGTTGGTAACTGTACTAGGCTAGGACTGACGCACATAGACTACTATCGTTGTAATGATAGAGCAGATTGTTCGTGTATCTATTGTTACAGAATAATAAAACAAAGTATGTATTAAAAAAAATTATGGGTCGCTGAGCTTACGTTTTTAACGATTTACCCGTAGTCATAATAACATAATATGTAAATATATTTGGCTTATTCTGAATAAATATTTTTTATTATCGCCTTTGTGTTGATCTTGATCATGTTATTTATATTTTTTTTGTAAATCGGTTTAAATATCGGTTAGTTAGGCATAAAAGCGGAACTAAATATGTAACATAAAAACCGTGCGCGTTTTTATATAACTGAGATGTATGTATACGTAGGTACATATATATGATGCCGGAAAGTAATGTCCGTTTATAATTTCCAGGGTATTTAGCCTCGTTTCCTTTTAATATAAACAAATCACTAATGGCCGTAATACAATACAATCAGCTGACTAAACGTGCGTGCAGTGCATTATTGGAATAGAGTTTACGTTATAATAATTAATAAAATGCACTGCAATGGTAACGTCAAACAAATGTAAATATTTGGCGTCATTCCATTAGGACTGCATACGTCAGGTTTACGTCAAACGTAATTAGCATTTGTCTGAACCATTCCATTTTTGCGCTAAGAACAGATGTTTCCAATGATAAAAGGATAAATAGGTAACCACAAGGTGCTACGAAGTACGGAGTAACGGAATTGTTTAATATTGGAATATTATATTTACCAAGAATATGGTAATTTGTTCAGCAAAGATTTTTTCTGCCTTTGTTTCAATGGCGGCGTTAGAACTAGTTTATAAATAATAAATTACATTTTAACTGAACTTTCTCTGTATCGAGGAACTCGAACAACGAATATTAATAAAAATAATACAAGATTTTTAATTCACATCGTTAAGGCGTTTTCGAAAAACCAATGCCACATAGCATAAAATATAACTTTTGGTATAGTATAGTTAGCATATAATATTCGTTATTTAAACTTTTTTGTCTGTCTATCCACCTACACAAATAAACCAAATTGGTTTAATTTATTTTGTAGTTTTACATTTTATGCTACCTACAATTAAGTTTTTTGTTTACCTTCGTCAGAGTTAGGTAGGTAGGTACCTATGACTGTTATTTGAGATTTATGTTAGCATTTACTTAATATTTATACCTACCTATAGTTCAATAGTGATGTCACCCGAGAATTATCGAGCATTTGCTAACTATACGGATATTATATGTATGATTATTATAGGTGGCTATGTGGCTAGTATTTTATTTTAGTGTTAGTTCGTGTTATTGTAAAGATGTATTCTGTTCCGATTGTACCTAGCCTTATATTCTTATATATTGAAAGAGAATATTATACAGAGAGAATAACGTCGTACATTTCGTAAAAATTTTCACTTTAATGAAATATATCAAGAAACTCGTTTCTCGAGAAAAATGTGGACCAGCTAGCAGGTGTTAAGTGTTTGAAATAATTAATTTTAAATGCACGCTTTGTAGGAAAAGGCATAAAATTCAATTTAATGTAAATTTTGACTCTTGTGACACAAATCCACATACAGCTGCTGTGTCAACGACCCCAGACGCGTATGCCTTTAGCTAGGGTCATTGCAGTGCAATAATACACTTATTTTGCGATGATCTCGTCACTGTTTAAAAACAGTACGTAAATAGATATTAAAAATATTCTTTGAAAAGTAATAACACATTAGCGTGTGGAATTCGAGTAGGTAGAGTCCTATTGATGTACTTGAGTCATATTGATGCTACAATGTCAAAAAGAACTGTTTTTTAGGGTTCCGTAGCCAAATTGCAAAAAACGGAACCCTTATAGATTCGTCATGTCTGTCTGTCTGTCTGTCTGTCCGTATGTCACAGCCACTTTATTCCGAAACTATAATATCTATACTGTTGAAACTTGGTAAGTAGATGTATTTTGTGAACCGCATTAATATTTTCTTACGAAAATAGAAAAAAAAACAATAAATTTAGGGGGTCCCCATACATAGAAGTAAAACTAAAAAAAAAATTTTTCATCAAACCCATACGTGTGGGGTATCTATGGATAGGTCTTCAAAAATGATATTTAGGTTCCTAATAACATTTTTTTCTAAACTAAATAGTTTGCGTGAGAGACGCTTCCAAAGTGGTAAAATGTGTGTCCCCCCCCCTCTAACTTCTAAAATAAGAGAATGATAAAACTAAAAAAAATTTATGATGTGCATTACCATGAAAACTTCTAACGAAAATTGGTTTGAACGAGATCTAATAAGTAGTTTTTTTTTAATACGTCATAAATCGTAAACTGCAATTTACCTCTCACTATTATTAAAACATCGATCAAAGTCACAACGAACTACGGAACCCTTCATGGGCGATTCCGACTCGCACTTGGCCGCTTTTTTTTTAAATCCTTTATGATTAAATAAATCTGTTGACTATCAATTTGTAATATGATAAATACAGACACAGATTGTTTTGTGCCTTGAATACAATACAGTATATTGGTATTGTATATGATTACTCTGGGGTAGAGCCTTCCGATCCTCCGCAAGTCTGATGAAGTTTGATTGGTCGGATTTATTTGACACAAGCATTGGTCAATTAAAACAAAACAAAAAATGTTAAATAATATATAAGAAAGGAAAGGAAAGCGAAATTTAAATCCGAATCTGTAATTAGAATTTCCACAAGTGAAGTCAGGTGTGTGGGTACAGTTTGTGGTACAGTGCAGTGAGAAAGTGAGCTGCTGTAGGTAATCTGTTCGCAGTTCGGTTGAAACAAAAGAATTCCCGTAATCCGACTTCTTATTCAGTATAATTGAATATTTATAGCAAACTAGCGACCCGCCCCGGCTCCGCACGGGAAAATGGTTATTGTGGGTTATCCTTAAGTATATTATATATGTATTATACATATAAACCTTCCTTTTGCATCACTCTATCTATTAAAAAAACCGCATCAAAATCCGTTGCGTAGTTTTAAAGATTTAAGCGTACATAGGGATATAGGGACATAGGGACATAGAAAGCGACTTTGTTTTATACTATGTAGTGATAGTGATTGTATTAAGGGTATAATAATATTACAGTATTAAGAGTGATATTTCTTTGCAGATTACATAGCGCGGTACGGACGTATGGCGGAGCAGGCAGCGCGTAGAAAGTTCTGGCAAATTTTATCAGCTGTGGAGTACTGCCACGAGCGACGGATAGTCCACAGAGATCTCAAGGTTTGTATTGGATATTGGTTCTTATTTGTCCAGTAATAAGCACCTTTTTACATGTATTGGCTGCCAGCTTATCGTGTGGATTTTGTGGTCATTTACCCTGGTGTCAGAATCATTAAGCCATCTTTGGCTTCTATTCTAAAATGACTCGTATAACGACTACAACCGTAGAGAGTAACCGGGACCACGTGCGTGCGTTCTGAAGCACGGAATCATCTTTCTTTTCGGACAATTAGGTGATTCAACCTGCAATGTCGTAACCAAACTGAGGAAAGTCTCACTAAGGCAGGTACATTTAATCTAAGAAATTTGCGTTATTTTTTTATTATACTAAATAAATAGGAAACATTTCAAAAATGATAAAGTTATGAAGATTTTTTTCTGCTTATTATGAAGATAACTAATTCCGTCATTGTGTATTTTGATTGTGATTAAAAATGTAAATATTAATGAATCCAACTAAAGCAAAAGATATTTTGTTGTTGCTTATATAACTATGTATGTGACGATAAAATGATGTCTTTTTATATATCTCTCACGCGTCTGACGTCATAGCTTGAAATTATGGTAGTCGGACGTGCAAATGCCCAATTAAATTAAAACCAGCTTATTGTTTATTTAACCACAGACAAAGTTTAAGTTATTTTTGCTTGATCACATTTTTAGTTATTTACTATAAGTAGAAGTGCAAAGTGACTTCTCAATTCTATTTGTAAATCTTTTATGAACATATTCTACACCCACACCCACACTTAAAAATCAATCTGTTTTTTATAGAGTTAGTATTTGGTATCTCTTAGATTAAAATCTTGTTGTTTTGTTCTTAAGTTTTTCAACCCAAGGACTAAACATAAAATAAATAGGTAGATACTTAGTATCCAAAATCAAAACGATCCACAACTGTACTCAAACTAGACTAAAATAACATTTGCTTAATGCGTCGCTCTCAACAGAACTAACGCAGCACTCAACCAACTTAGTTGTAGTTAGCTTGTTTGCGAACGTTCCGAACTCAAATTGAACATCCAGATGAAGTTTCTAAATTGAGTGATGTTAAGATACAGATTTTTTTCACGTAGGTAAGTATAATCTGTTCATTCATCAGCTGTTCTTCAACGTGATAATAAGCTTAATTGAAAGAGCAAGTAAGGTGAAGATGTATGTGTCAGTTACCTGAATAGACTATTATTACGCTCGAGCGTAGGTTGTTTTTACCTGTATTGATTTTCCACGACCCGGACAGGTCGCCATGTAAATATATTGGTCCTATTAAACGCAAGAAAAACTGTACCATTTTCTTCAAGACCAGAGTAAATGAGCCATTACCAGACGAGCACACGCGGCCGTTAGACGCAATGGACGAGCTTACAAAAAAAATGTACAGGTAAAATTTTGCTCAAATCGACGTTTCGTTTTATATTGGCCGCTGCGTATTGGCCGCTGCGGCAAAGTGGTAATTCTCAATATTTTATGTCACGGTCTTTTTCTTTAATATAAGAACCGAATAGGAGGGTAGATGAATAAATCAAATTTTGAATAAAATATTTAAAGATATTCTAAGAGTGCAGTTGTAAAATTCAGCAAAATTTTAAGGCGGATGTTTTCGCATGCACCCTAAACTAGTGCAATCTAATTAGATGTTTGATTGAAGCCACTAAAACTAAATTGACGATGTCCCTTTTAATTTTTAAAAGCAATAAAAGGACGTATACTTCAAATTTAATTTACAGTAACAACTAGAATCACGGCCAATGTATCCTAAAGTTTTAAAGAAAAAGTTTTATCATCAGGCGGAGAACTTGCTGCTGGATGCGAATATGAACATCAAGATTGCAGACTTCGGGTTCAGTAATTACTACGCGACGGGAGAACTCCTCGCCACGTGGTGTGGCTCGCCCCCCTACGCTGCACCAGAAGTCTTTGAAGGGAAACGATATACCGGCCCAGAAATTGATATTTGGGTAAGTAGACAATCTACCGGATGCATACATTTTACCATCATAGCTTCTGTCATCGATTAAATCATTCACACCGCTTGTGAATTCATAGGAAACCCACAATTCACGTACTTCAAATAATTAATTATAATTCGCAGAAGTCAATCCGTACCTATTCACCGTTTCTAAGGTCGCAAGAGACTTTTTTGCAACAGACATTGCTATTAATTTCCAATACATCACCTGACATTGAAGAAAACTTGAAAAAGAAGCTCGTGTGTTTTATGTTGATTTTTAGAGGTTTTTATAGGAATATTAGATAGTAAGAAAGAAATAATATTTAATGCCATAAAATGTTACCTACCATAATTAACCCAATATCTGTATAGATGGGAAAAAGAGCTACCAATCGCTTCGCTAGTCAAAGAAGATGGCTCAGCTTTCGGCTATGTTTTCTAGAGATGGGCGAGAAAACTTAGCGAAAAATGTTGTACCTTACCCGTGATCTAATCCAGCGCTAAATTGATAGGAGTAAATAAAAAATGTGTTTAATAGTGATGAGCATAGAGTGTACTTCGTGTCGCAGAGCCTCGGCGTGGTGCTGTACGTGCTGGTGTGCGGCGCACTGCCCTTCGACGGCTCCACGCTGCAGTCGCTGCGGGACCGGGTGCTCTCCGGACGGTTCCGGATACCCTACTTCATGAGCGAAGGTCAGCAACATGCTAATACACATTGGGCTCAATACTGGCGTGGCCGCTTAAGTCTCTAAAATTAAGTTGTTGTCTCTTTCATTCTTGGGAATCGAAAAGGATGGGAGATGAATGAATTACATTTTGAATGAATGATATTTAAATAAGCAGCGCAGCTGTCCAATTCAGCTTAATTTAGTCGGGATGTTTTTAAATGCCTGCTAAAATCGATGTTTGACGTTTCTAAATTTAAGTTTAAAGTCACCTGTCCGTTTTCATTCATAAGAACGTGAAAGGGACATATGGTTTTTAAATTTAAGTTTGAATATGTAGAATCGGGCCCATTGAGGAATTAACTACAAGTCCTAGCTTCTCTAGCTTCTCCAGCTAGCTTCACACCTCGAATATGGCGGCATGCATGCATAGCCGTAGTCCCAGTACTACCTAGAAATTTTTGCACGTTATGACGTCACGACTATGTTGACCAATCGTGGCGCGTTTTTTGGCGCGTGATTTTTCTATCAATTTTATCAATTTTTAATTGTCTCTATTTAATTGAAATTCATTATTTTTTAAGTTTTTTAAATGCCACTCGATATTATTAATGATAAAGTTTTAAAATACATAAAAATATATGATTTTTTTTTATTGAAAGGGTCAATTCACATTACTATAAGTGCGGTTCGCGGTTGTTGTTTCTGTGTAGGTACGCTAGTGCAACAGTAGTTCAATATTAATACAACACTTTTTTAACTAATAAAAAGGGAACGGTCTAAACCGCGGAATACTTAAACTGGATGGTAGCGTGCACCACGTGCACCTTTAGGTATACCGTTATTAATCAAAAGCTTATGTCAATAAATATAAGGAATACTAATCAATGCAACTTTAGTATTACTTTGGATTCTTTTTCTATCGAAAAAACTAAAAGTATCACATTTTAATCATATTAAATAGATTAATCTTCACCGTTGGTTCTCATTAATAGGTGTTACTTTTGTGCAAAATTAGTTATCAAATCCCTGCCACCAGCGGACAATAATATTAAATATTTTTTATAAATTTTGGACCCATCTACATAAACTGTATATTTGAAACTTTTTCATGCGCTTCTTACACAAAAACTAAGGAGATTCATGGAGTCTCTAGTTTATAAGCTAAGACTTTATCAGATATTCCAGTAAGTAATTATGTGCGAAGCGATTTACCCAAGTCCACGTGAAATTGGGCTGTGATTAATAGGACCCCCGTCTAACCCCGCTTCCCCGATAGTTTCCGGGTCTAGTGCTTAACGTTAACTTAATGTAACACGTCACATGCTCTTCAAATTAAGACACTAAGTTATCAATAATTTGTTAAAAAAAAACTGTCTTTACCTACCTATCTGTTATTTTATCCTTTTCTTAAGTTATAAGCAGTGGAAAATGTTGTGATCAAATAAACAAGACTTTCTCAGAAAGCAAGATTCTATTCCGTTTCAATTATGAACAGTTTCATGCGATTCCTTGAAAATACACCGTTTTGGACTTACACGTGCCAAATGAATATAATAGATCCCGAATGTTACTAAAGAACCTTTCGTGCGATTAGTGAACCGAGGATGTATGATGATGATAATGCGTTCAACATTCTGAAGAGGCAAATAAATTTAATGCAAATTTTATCATAAAAAGGCTTTGTAAAATCTATCGCCTTTCTCAGAAGACGTATTTTTCAGAATAGGCAATCATGTAATTCTTGGAACAAATTCTTGTCAAAGGCTTCTTTCATTGGCATCTTCTGAGTAACGAATCATTATTTCTATAAGAGATTTCATTTCTCGATATAAATATGTTTGCGAGTATGACAGGAATAGCTCAGGTAGATGGTGGAGTGTATCCGACGGGTTTAGTACTTCGTAGTAAAAGGAGGGCTGAGTGTGGATAAAGGCAGCGCAAAGCCGCATTGTGAAGCTTTGCAGGGGGCATGAATAAGCATACAGGATACAAAACCTTTATGTACTAGTACCACAGAATAAATAATAGTACAGGTACTAGTACGTATATTTATTTAAGGTTTTTGACCTATTTATTCTATAACCTTATTTTTTGCAAATGAACATCAATTACCGCGTATCTGTATGTGTACATAATCTATCGTTTTACAAGGAATTTTAATATTTTTTTAATGGTTTTTATCGGACTAGTCTTAAATCCAGTCAAGTCAGGTCGCTATTTATATAATAAGTATTTTTCATAGCATACTCGATGAATTTGTCTTAACTTAAAATGTATAGAAAGTAATATCAATTGAGACTATTATTTATTTACGTTATTGATAAATAGCGAATTTCAATAACCACGAGATATTTCTGGTAAATGTGTGAAGTCCTGTTTACCATCAAGTCTATAAATTATTCCGCATGACGCAATTTCCCACCTACCATCTTCTATATTTGAATTCGCCATCTTATAATATAAAATGTTATCAAATCTAAAAGCAGACGCAGTGGCTATAAAAAGGTGGCAGTTGAACAGCGACGCTTCATTATCGGAGATCGTAAATCAAAACTCTCTTTTCTCTTAAAATAACCTAAGTCAGTTTAAATATCCGGTGTTATTCCGAATCCTGAGAAATTTCAGCGATTCCTATAGAGAAAATCTAACCTTATGATATGAATAATAATTATTAAAGAAACGGTAATAGATTTACGTAAATCGGTTAACGATAGATAAAGTAATTAAGCAGTCGTTTCCACCCGAATAAAAACTATACTCTACTCCAGTTAGTCGGAGATAAAAAAATAATGAAATCGATAAGCGGACACTCGGCCGCCGCTTGCGTCATCGTGTGTTCAATCATGCATCCCGAGCGAGTCGCCTGTACACCACATTTTTTATTCTGCTTCAAGTCAAGTATTAGGTACCTACCTACTTCACACTGTCTAGCAAAAAGTATAAATTTACAAATACACAATACAGCAATTAGACAACTGTTATCTCTCTGATAGTTTCAAGATAAGTTACGCTGACGCAAATTGCAATATCGACAAGGAGACTACTGACGTAAGACTTCACTCCTTCATTATAGAAGAAATGCACTAGATAATGATAAAAGGCTTAAGTGGTTTTAATTTGATTCAATAAAACAAAGCAGATGTTTCGAGAAAATATATTTTATACAGCAGCACACACTATACAGCTGGTATTATCTAGCAGGCAGAGAAATAATAAGACGTAGCATTTTATGATGCAACGGAAGAATTGACGAGAAAAATCGAGAAGGATAGCGGTACGTGCACTTATTATTCGGAATAATAAACTTAAACTGGAGTAAATTATACTTCAGGTCAGGATTTTAATACCAAGCAGTCTCGTTGCAAAAGGGTAACAAGACAATGTTAATGAGATCTTGTCATGTCCCAAAAGGACACTCAGACAACAAGAGACGGACAAGGAGACGTGCCAGCGCAATTATAAATATAATAAAACAAGGGGTTAGTCGATTATCTTGTAATCCGGGCATTATTTGATAAGACTACGCTCGTAAATCATTCCTTTTGAAGAGTGTGGCTTATGATGTACATACATTTTTAGCTAATTCAAAAAGCACCTACAAGGTCATGACGGTAGAGCCAGAAATAGTTCCCATTGACGCCTGCGAACCGATATCCTACTGAAAGGTTTGACGTAAGAAAAGTTAATGACTCTATCTATATAAACACCAGCCGCGCTTATGTAAATATAAATAAAGGAATAACTCAGTTCGCTAACAATGCTCAATCAGATTGAAATATTGCAACGCTTTTATCATCAACATCAAACAAATGTTCATGATGAGGATGACAGACAAATGGGACAGCTGAACTTATAAATATATAATGCAGGTGAGCTTTGCAAATGAGATGACAAATATATTAAGACGGATTGTTGGGAAGTGGTAAAATGTGTAACAAAATATTATTTTAAATACAGTGCCCTAATAGATGAAATATTTTCAAAGACAATTGAAGCTTGCTTCGGTTATTTTATTCAAGAGGTCATTACAAGTCCCTCGGGTCTCAAATGGAGTGTAGGCACAGAAGGCCGGAATGCGTGACGTGGGTGAAAATTGCAAATATAACTAAGGAGCAGCGGCGGAGAAACTATGTTACATAACGTATTGCTGGGAGCAAGGGAAAAATATTAACATTCTAGATTCGATCTGAAACTCTGATTGAGTTGAGTAACTAGGTATGCGTCCGCGCCCTCACAAGCATAAAATAACTTAAGAAATACGTCATACTTTCTTTCTTTATTTATTAAATACTAGCGACCCGCCCCGGCTCCGCACGGGAAAATGGTTATTGTGGGTTATCCTTCAGTATATTATGCATGTATTATACATATAAACCTTCCTCTTGAATCACTCTATCTATTAAAAAAAACCGCATCAAAATCAGTTGCGTAGTTTTAAAGATTTAAGCGTACAAAGGGAGGGACATAGGGACATAGGGACATAGGGACGGAGAAAGCGACTTTATTTTATACTATGTAGTGATAGTGATAGTGATGTAGTGATAGTGATGGACATGTTTCTCTTACTATTGTACATTGTATACCCGAGTTGCACTAATGTGTACTTAAGTTCAGCAAAAATATCAACCAGGCTCGTCAAATTCTATAACCGCTACAGGAAAACAGCCTTTGTAGGCTTACTTTTAAGTAATGTACCCATACATAATATTAATAATATAAAGTTTAAATTCAGTAAAAATATGAATTACAATTTTTAAGTAACAAAATATGTGATTGTAAATAATTGCAATCCTTGGTTTGAAGGGTCTCCGTTGGCTGCGTGCTTTGTTTCTCTCATGTCAGTCCTTACTGAGAATCACGTCTATTACTCGACTCTACACTGTACTGATTAGCCATATTGTTTCATATTTTAAGAACAAGTTCAGTTTGGATCGTGGCTAACGAACGGATTAGATGTCCCTCTTCTGCTAACTTATTCCGCGAGCTAAGCCTGGATTAAGAGACTATTATAACCCGTTCCTTCAGAATATAACTAGGATTACGATTTTCTTTCAAACTTTCACCGAGCAATAAATACATTTCGCGCCCTTATAACGAGCTTATATTTTTGCGTTACAAAAGCAACCCAATTTATGAATAATTCAGATGCGTAATAGAAAATTCGTGTCCCAGTGAATTTGGTATTTTGTTTGGGAGCTTTCGAATTTCTATAATTGGGTGGACCGTCTCGGAATACGGATCTATACAACTATGTACAAAGTTTGAGTAAAACTTATGATTTACCCAACACCTGAGGAAGTATCTTCCAGGAATATAATAACGGGGGAATTTCCATAAATTTGAAGAACTTCTTACGTTTGTCAAACGAGATTATCTTGCCTCTAAAATACGGCTTGTTTTGTTCAGAAAATTATACGCGTTAGAAACATACAGATGGATTTCTGAAAATGTTGCATAGATATATTACGTTACTTAAATACCATATGTTTTCCCTGTAGACATTTATTTTAGTAATATATTCTGTTAATCCGCCGTAAAGGACAGGTCATACGCAGTCCGGATATTAAAAGGCGCATTGCGTTCCGCACGCAACCCACAAGCTATAATGTCTCATTTTTTCACAACCATTCGGTCTCGAGGGAAAACGGAAAAACTCTTGAAAGCGGTCTTTTTAAGTCATATCTACTTACAATTAACGTGTGTGAAAAAGTTGTTATTACATTTATTTTTAGATTAACTAGAAGGTTTAAAACTTTTAATATAGTTGGCCGTTCAATATTTGCTCTTATAATTAAAACAACTTTTTTATTTTACTTAAACCTATGCTAATTTAGTTATCAGTAGGTACAGCTAATAAGAAGGAAAAAATAAAAATATATCACTGGCAATCTAACTAACAACTGACAGGCATTTATATTACTCATTGAAAGCGTTAAAAATATCTAAAGATTGATAACAGTTCATATTATTATCGACCCCACCGAGGGGCTTAAGCCTACCCTGAAATCAGTGTGAATCAACTTCTCGCACAGTTCAACATTACGCATAGAAACACCTTACTAATTTGTGTTAAAATAGAGATATAACTATTGTAACACAAGCAAAGCGTATCACATTGCGTGCGGGTAACGCCTGGAAGTGTATTGTATTAGAGGTGCGTATAATGTGCCTTTCCTTCACATGCTCTTGCATGTATCCACTTCCTTTCCGTTCGCGAAATTAATTACATTGCATGTAGATAAGCAGCGGGATTACCTACAAAAATTTTATGTAATTACATAACAGTAATGCGTTGCGTAATACACGCGAAAATCTGGTTATTTCAGGGTCGGCAATCCGTGAGTTAGGCTCGAATCACGTTTTTCATATTTACGACGCTTGATAAATTTTATCCTCAATCCCATATTTCTAAAAAATAAAAAAATCCTTTAATAGTAAGTAATCGAATCTTAAACGAAAGAAAATTATACAAAAATCTGTGAAAAGTGGGTTAAAAATTTATATAAAATGCGGCGTTTAAAAATTACACGAACCAAAATTTTTTAAAAGATAATTTTTCATAAAATATATCTTTATAATAAAAGTTACACGAGTGCATCACGGTTTAATGGTAACTTGTAATTTTTAAAACAAATTGCAGGTTTCTTTTTAATTTCCCGAGCAAAACAAAAGAAAAGTTAGTTTAGAAAGAAACCTGAACTAAACAATGAAACAACGGAACTTGGAGCAAAGTTTAAAATAACTAATGTTCGGTTGGGTTTCTCTGTCTACTTTATAAATTCAACAAATGAATGGGTTAAACTTTGGGTTAAATGGATTCCTTTGGTGGCTCCAGTACCTACTCGATGAGTCGACGACCTACCTTTATTGCGTATGTAGCGGAAGTTTAATTAAAACTTTGGTTATTAGTATGTATATGTTTGTTACTACGAAGAAATAATCTCCATTTGAGAAGTATTATCTGGGAATCTAATATGGATTGCGTTTTCTGTCTCTCTTCTGAAATATAAGATTACGTAAAGATAGTTTGTAAGGACCAATAAACCTACTTTTTGATCATTATTTCAGCCGAAAGACGTCAACTCCGAGACAAAAGCCTCCTACAACGTTGTAATCTTACTTAATATATAATAGACCTTATAAAGAGAGTAAAAGTTTATAAAAATAATCTATGATTATAATCACTAAATTGGATGTAGTTAAATTACCAAAGAAGTACGTCTACATTAATATTATTAGGCCACTATTAAACGTCAAAGCGGGTAAAAGCACGCAAACGGTGTGACGTCAATATACATCTTAATATAGCTAAAACCAATTTTTGCTCTCAGTTAGGTATTATACGAAAATAAAATATTCCGAAAAGCTCGACTGGGGAACAGTCTGTTTATCCTTAAAATAGAAATGGAGCCCTTATACATAGAAACCGTATTAATATACACGTGTAGCTAAAAATATGCTTTACATACAATAATCTGAATTGTATCTATGCCATAAAGAGATTAAGTTGTTCATTCATTAGTTAAGATAACATTATTTATTTAAAACAATTCTAGTTTTTCCTTACAATAATTTTTACAAATGATTAATTTTATATAAATTTAATATTTTTTGTATTACTGTTAGAATAATAAAGAACGAGTAGGTAGAGTTGAAACTAAGCATGTAATAGCAATTTTAATCAGTTCACGGGTTTTACCAGATAGATAGCAATAAAAAAACCAAACGTAATACTTTGCATATAACTAAAATATATTATTATGAAAATAATATAGTGCTTGCTACGTCCAGGTTGTAAATCAAAGATGCCACGTTCAGCATTATTGCAGGAATGCGATGTGTTGGCTTATGTATGGCTTGTTTACATGGGTTTTATTAGTCATAATGTATGGGCGGGCGGATGGCACCGCGTGACGACCGCGGCGCGCGCGCACCGACCAAGTTCATGGAGCATCGATACGGCCGCCGCGCCGCCACCGCCATTCGACTTTCCAACGTTTCATTAAATACCACCCGCACATTTTTCCTCCGATTGCGTCAATGGTCAAGCATAGCACGCGATATTTGCGTCCGAGCGATTATTAATAGAATCGCCTGGCAAAAAGTCGACTCATCGACTTTATTTTAGAAAGAAAACTAACAGTTAGGTAAATAGTAGTACCGAAATTACTTTGATTGAGGTGCGATGTTTTGTTTTCGATCTCAAGTGCAGATTTACCGCGCGGTCTATTCCGAGAACCGGTACGTGTCGTCGCCACTCCAGCCAATCGAAATTATGTTCTGTTAAAGCTGAATAAAGTTCCAACACCAGGAATAAAATAAGTATTTACATAAGATTATTTTTGGTATGGACTTTATTTATTTATTTGTTGACGCGCATCGCACACTTTCAGCACATGAAAGCAATTACACACGATGAATGACGCAGGAACTGAATATTTTCTAAGAACGATAATAATTTGGGAAAACCGTCGTGGAAAATATTATAACGAGCTGGGTGGAGGCTCTTTACAAAGTGGAAAATTGAGAACGGATTCCCTTTATAGTAAAGAAAGCAAAATAAAGGCACAAATATCGGCTCTAATGGGACCGTACCGATACTTACAGCTGTACAATTTAATAAAATATTATCGGTTGGCAGGACACACGATTAAATACCTTTTGGTAACTTGACACATTTTTCATAACGTGTCGATTTTTCGGCTCCCATTTAAACTTGTAATTCGACAGTAGATATAAATACATCGTAAAATGTAACTGGTTGTTTATAGTGGTAGTACTCATGAAACTTAACAACTTTCCATAAGGAACATAAGTTGAAATCACAAAATTAAAATGCAACCTTACATATAAATTTCAATCACGTGACCGGCCACTTTGTAGACAAGCTTATTTTTAATTTTGAGATCTCAACCTATGTTCCGTGTAAGTTGTTCAGTTTCATAAGTACTACCACTGTGTTGCGCATAAACAATCAGTTTCACGGTGTATTTTAAGCGAGCTATAGAAATTTTACGGTTCGTTGATCAATTTTGATACAGTGTAAGGCGTTTGCGTACTAGGTCTAAGCTCTGACGTCACGTGCGGAGGACCACCCTTGTGACCTTTCCTCACCATCAGTACTGAACTACTGACGTCAAACCGCTACCGCTACTTATTGGTTTAGCGCTAAACATAGGCATAATTCCCAAGCCGCTTTCGAGTCCTATGACGTTTGAACCTACCTTACCTTACTGTTCTAATTCTAACACGACGTACAGTGAATTAAATAGACCTAATGTTAGTAATAAAATAATTTAAGGTTTTATAAAATTGTCACAATAAAAATGACAGTAATATGAAAAAGAACAAAAGAAAGAATATAATGCAATAAAATTGTAAAAGTAAAAAAAATGCATTTATTTTTGTAACGTAAAAAATTGTATTAGCCCACATCAACCCACTGCTGTGTATGGGCACTATTTAGTATTCTGTGGTATAGGTCTCTCTCTCCTCTATTGCGACACTCATCACAGTCAGCCATTAGCATCCAGCAAGTTCTAACCGAGTTGATAATATCGCCGGACCATCAGGCTGCCTATTGCCTTTATGGCTCCCCTTGGCCACCATGACTGGTTTGCACTGGTTGTCACATCTGTGCATCTCTACCTCAATCTCGTGGTGTGTTAATTAATCGTCAACCTTCATCTTGCATGGAATTTCGACACTTGAGTGGTGGAAAGTTTAAGCTTGTTTTATTTATTTTTATTTATTCAAACAATGTAGTGAGCAGTAGTCCAGTGTATCTAATTGGGACTTTCAGCTTCCCTCGGCAACTCAAAGTAATTATGTAAGTAAGGAAACTAAAGTAAGTCTACTTCGTGTCTCGAATAAACAAAAGTTCTCATAATTAGATCTCGGGATGGGGGGTTCGCTACACAAAAAATGTAATAAAGTAATTCATTCTGGGTTTACAAAGACAAAGTAGATAGAAAATTTAATGTAGATATAAAATAAATATGTATTTGTTTCTTTGAAGCAACGATGTTAGGTCACTGGGTTGATACAGGTCGTGGAACCATCAAAAGGGCGAAAGGATGTCTGGAGGACACTAACTAAGCAAAAAAAACGAACTAAATAATGTAACAATTTTATGTATTGAATCGTTGATTGAATCCTATACTGGTAGAGAGAGATACTTAAAAGTATAAGCGTTTTAGTTTTTTTAGTTCACATATTATGTACCTATTGTGTATGCGCCTAGTAAAATAGCAATTATTTAACTTAATTATGGACGACATCATCTACCAAAACAATTAAACTTCAATTGATATGGTGTAGGTTCTACGCTACGTAGTAGGTACAAAAAATAACACGAATTAGGAAAATTAAAAAAACATCAAATGTCCTTGTTGAAGGGCTGGACCTTAGTTCACTAAGTACTATTGATTTTATCATAAAATATTACTTATTTTTATAATAAGATTAGTATCTACTACTTAGGTATGTATCTACATCTTGTACGCACCTATATAACAGCATACGTGATTCGCATGAAGTTAATCACATTTCATTTTATTTTTATGATCTAATTATAATCACACTTAAACTTTTTGTATTCTACGTGTAAAAAGTAAAACTGGGTCATCTCACACATGGCCATGTAACTCCAAACTAGGCAGAGCCTGTACAATCATGGGTATCAGACAGCTGATATACATCTTTTTTGGACGTAAATAAATTTGTGTGGGCCCTAGGTAAAAGCAAAAGTTTGATAGATTCAGTATTATAAAGAAATTGAATGCAAAAAGGCGGAACGCCTATGACCTTTTCTCAAAAGGAATGGGTAGGAAAAGTCATATTTTATCTTCACCTTTCACATATTGGATATGTAGATGTGTGCCTGAAATAGAAGGAAACCGACGCAATCGCACTATTTGCTCCTTAGATATTTTAGTATACGTAAATACTTACCTCCCTAGTTACCTTTTGCTATAGATTTATTCAACTTTGTCCTATTTATTAAGTATATTATACTCCGCTGCATCGTCCACGTTATTTTTACATGGGATAGAAATATTATTTCCTACGATAAAAACTAGATTTAGAAACTTAATATCAACGTACTATTTTTTATCGGAATCTGTTTTGTTGTAAAAGTATGACACAAAAGAAATATATTCACTTAGGTATATAATATACGTGGACGAGTTTGACTAGTAAAATAAACATATTATGAATCTTCGCTATGAATTAATTCTTTATAGGGTTCCGTAGCCAAATGGCAAAAAACGGAACCCTTATAGATTCGTCATGTCTGTCTGTCTGTCTGTCTGTCCGTCCGTCCGTCCGTATGTCACAGCCACTTTATTCCGAAACTATAATACCTATACTATTGAAACTTGGTAAGTAGATGTATTCTGTGAACCGCATTAAGATTTTTACAAAAAATTAGAAAGGAAGCAATAAATTTTGGGGGGTCCCCATACTTAGAACTGAAACTCAAAAAAACTTTTTTCGTCAAACCCATACGTGTGGGGTATCTATGGATAGGTCTTCAAAAATGATATTTAGGTTCCTAATATCATTTTTTTCTAAACTGAATAGTTTGCGCGAGAGACGCTTCCAAAGTGGAAAAATGTGTGTCCCCCCCCCTCTAACTTCTAAAATAAGAGAATGACAAAACTAAAAAAAATATATGATGTGCATTACCATGAAAACTTCCAACGAAAATTGGTTTGAACGAGATCTAGTGAGTAGTTTTTTTTTAATACGTCATAAATCGTAAACCGCAATTTACCTTTCACTATTATTAAAACATCGATCAAAGTCACAACGAACTACAAAAACTTTTATATTATGTTACTGGCTGCTACGGAACCCTTCATGGGCGATTCCGACTCGCACTTGGCCGCTTTTTTGTTGTCTGTAGTAATGCTATATATGTAATAGCTCTTAATATCGCTGGAAACACGAAATATCTTTTGTCTTCTTCGTATAATCATATTTCATCACTTCCAATAATTTCCCCGGATCCCTTTCTTTTTTGATATATAGTTTCTACAACTGATATTAATGAGACAATGTTGTTTCTTTGATATCGGGGTCAATGACCGGCAAGATAAAACATGGCCTTTACGACCCGATTGCGCCATAATCTTTAATTTATTTAGTTAACTGGCACAAGTGTTGAATAATTTTGTTTTCGATGTGTGAGAAAAACAACAGGTTTACACAGCCTACATTTCGAGTTCATGTTAAAACAACGTTTATCACTTTAAAATGGTCACGCACGCTAGACGTATTTTTGTTTAATTAATTTAAAGTATAAATAGACATCGTTACGCCTACCACCCAACCCCGTTTCAAGCTTAATTTGTACAGCCGAGGCAGGGGAGGTAACTGTAAAATAATTCGATAATGTTAGAAATTTGTTACGTCGTCGTCGTAGCGAGCGTAGCAAATTGCTACGCCGCCGTAGATCAAATAAAATACATAAATTTGAAGATTATGCAAAATATCGGTCACGTAGACATCCGCTGGCGTGGCTTAGCCGCTAGGACTTGGGTAATTTCTTTGGGATTTATTTTCATTACATTTTTTACAGCTATAATTTTATTACGAAACAACCTGGATTTTTTTATTGCAATATTTCAAATAAATGAGGGACAAGGAGATACCTACTGGGGGTTATACCGGCCTCTACCCGGTTGGATTAAAATTAATTAAATATTTTTGTTTATTACGGAACAGACAGTAAACTTTAAAATTAATACCTAGTTACCATACACGATTAAATTACTTTATTTGCTCTACTTAACGACTTCTTACCTTCGTTTCCAGAATGCGAGTCCCTCATCCGTAAGATGCTTGTGCTCGAGCCCATGAAGCGGTACACTATAGAGCAGATCAAGAAGCACCGTTGGATGGCGGCGGAGCCCTACACGCCGCCGAGCCTCGCCGTAGACCCGGCGCGGAGCCCTGCCCACACAGCCACTAGTGAACCCAACGAACAGGTGCTGAAGCTAATGCAGAGCTTGGGGATCGACCCTGTCAAAACCAAAGAGGTAAGTACATCCATGGACTTAGTAACATAGTTACACGTAATTCGTCCAAGAGTACATCACGTAATGAGGGATTTTCTGACAGCTGTGAAAAAAAAAAACAGTAGTAAAATGTGTTCCAATAGATGGCATTAGTTCAGGCTGGGCCTATTCTAACGCCATTTATCGAACTAACTGGAAGATTTTTTCTTTTAATTCATTTTTTTGACTAGCTCTTGGATCACAAAATGGATGCATCAAGCTTAACCGGGCCTGTTGGGATAGTTCATAAAATTGTGAGGAGTTTTAGACAAGGCCGTCTAGCCCTATGTTAGGTTGAGCTTGTATTATTATGGCTATTGCGTAAGATAAGAAGACACCTGCTGTACACATATTAAATAAAATAAAGTCACGCCTTCTCGGAAAGATCGTACCATACTATTTATTTCTACACCCTTCCTTTTTATTGGTATATTTGGCGAAGCACCCATTCTACAAGGCGAGTAAAGACTGTAGATTGTAAATACTTACGGGAGATTGATGTTGGTTACAGAGCCTTCGGTCAAACAGCTATGATCATCACGCAGCAATATACCTCCTGCTTCTGGAGCGATTGAGAGCAAGGGCAGCTAGTGGTGCTAGTGTTTCTAGCAGCGCTGAGAGGAACCGACCTTCGAGAAGACCTTCATCGGTGGCCGACCAGGCTCTCGCTAGGGAAGCTCACGAGGCTAGGAGAGAACATCATAATAGGTGATTATAATTTGAATACAAGTGCAGAAAAATAACAAAACATTACTTAGGCTGGTCTGAGAGAATCATATACTTATGTTGTGTAACAATTCTAAAATTAAAACCGTCATTTTGTTTCTGTTCTTAAAAAACGTCACTTTTAAAATGCTAATTATTAAAGGTAGAGGCTAGCACTAGCCATGGTCATACTTTACTCTGTCCAGAAATAGTAAACTTTCTTGTCTTATAATGGTTTCTATCGGTTTCAGATTGCTGCATGCCGGCGAAACCCAGAGAGAGTATAACAGAGCAACCCCCGGTATATCCGCTGCGCCGACAGACTCGTCGTCTGCCGAAACGCAGCGCCTGCTCTCTTTGGCCGGCGTCAACATGACCGAGCAGAGGCTGCTCCAGCGCAACTCCGACCCCTCGGACACTCATCGCAGCTTCCTGGTCGGAAACCTGGACGCCTTGACCAACAGGAACCACGAATCAGAGTCCACGAGGCTACTCTCGATGAGAAACATCGACGTGTCGCAGTCGAGCCAAAGACTAAGCACCAAATTAAACGACAATATCATCCCTTCACATAGACTCCTCACAGCTACATATGAACAACAACAAAACATTTTGAAACAATCCAGCGAAGACTGCCGACGATTGCTTCAACAATCAACAGCTGTAGGATCAGATACTGGTAAAAATATTAATGATGGGCAGAGGCTATTGACGTCATCTAGTTTTGATTCTAAATGTGCTATCGACAGCAGCAGAAGTTCATCGGCAACTGATCATAATGCAATAGCAACTTTCCTACAAAACTCAGCATCAGCGACGAATTTCAATGTAGATACTGTCAAATTGCCAGGATCGACAACGTTCACAATATGCTCTGAAGCAGCTAAACTTATGAATACCTTGCAACAGAGTCCTTTACCCCTAAAGGGAACTGTAAATTTAAGTACGAGTCCGATACATGCTCAATTAGGGGATTCAAAACTTAGCAGCGTCTTAGAGCAGCCAAAACCATTGGAATCGAGTAGACTTGTATCACAAGCGCAGCAGCAGGAGCTTAATCGTACTAGTACGCCGCCATTTAAAGACTATATGAATCCTCATCTCCCAGCTTACACTTATCTACAAAATACAGTATTGCCACCCATTTCAAGCGCAACTGACTCAAATTTTCCAATAACATCAACGGCACCGAGCGAGTTATTTCCGACGTCGCTCTACAGGCCCGACAGCAAATTTTCTTTAAACCGGTACACAACGGGGCAAACTTATACTGGTGCACTCACAAGCAACAACGCAAATGAAGCAACCAAATTTCAACAACAGTATTCATCTTCCACAGACGAAGGATGTGAAACTGATATGGAAGATGTAGCAAATGCCCCAAGTGGAGTGCAAAACAGACTAAGTTCTTATGCCAGTTCCAGTTCTAGTAGCGGAGTCGTTACTTTTTTTAATAATAAGAGCCTAAGCCAGAACTTGAGTTGTGATTCATCGCAGAGCAATTTTTCTACATTTGAAAGCTTAGATTATCAGCTGTCGGACTGTTCTAGTGAGCTGGCTAGTAGCCTACCAAGTTGCACCTCAACAGAGGATAAACTCGCTTACGAAAATAGTTCCTTGGTGAATACAAGCCCAATGCACCCTTGCGTATACATATCGTCATACAATAACAAAACTCCTGGATCCGGGCTAATGACTCGACATAACCCGGTAAATTATCAGTCCACTATAAAAAACTGTCCTCGAGCAATGACGCGGAGTCCGGTAGACTTTAGAGAAGGCCGCCGAGCTAGTGATGGTTTGGTTGCACAGCAAGTGGCACAGTCTAATGAAGCACAAAAGGATACCTTAGCGTTCAATAGCCAACGATTGAATGAAAACTGCAAAGCCAAAGGAGTCCTCGAGCTTCATCTCGTACAACAAGAGGCTCAGAAACTCAAAACTCAATATCAGTCTACAATCCCTGTAGAAGAGATGACACAAAGGCAACTACAACATAACCAATTCGCGGCTAGCTTTAGTCCGCATTATTTAGATACGAAGAATCCGACACCAAAGCGAATTAGTCTTCCAGAATCGTTCAGTTATTCAAGCACCTCTCCACCTATGCCAGCGAGTCCTAAGATGGTATCACAACTACAAGAATCTGACTTGACCCACGTAGGTTCTGTTTCTCAAAATAGTAAGCCTCCCCTACAACAGCAGCTTATGCAACATCGGCTATACCAACAGAAGAGGCAGTTACTTCAAAAACAGATGACGCCACCAAATTTGACAGCTCACGAGATCGGGGCGTTACATGCATTAAACGTCGGACTCAGCAGACGGCAGATGCTCCGACAGCAAAGCTATAAGATCGCCCAACAGCAACAGATCTTACCCCCCCTGCCACTGACTGAAACAGAGAATAGAGACTTGCTCGCTTTCCAAGCAATAGTAGAGGGCCCGAACCGATTGAAGATGAAACCTGATGATAACGAGGAGGACGTATCGAAGTATGCATATCAGGGTTCGATGGAGATTAGCATATTGAATAAAGATAGGTTAGGTAACGAGAACTGGTCGAACTTGCCGTCCAATCTGCAGAGCGCGTGCCAGATCTCGGAGCTGGGGCGGCGGGAGGCGCGGGAGGAGCGGGAGGGGCGCGAGGGCGAGGAGCCGCACGCGCACGCCGCGGTGGACGCGCCGCTGTGGCCCGCGCAGTGGAACGCCGGCCTCTTCCCACCGCAGCCCTGCTTCCAGGTATTCCAGCAGATCAACTAAGTAGATCTTCGAGCGTAGAGCCGTAGACTGTAGTGATTGTGCACGCAATATATGAGTCGGCGAACATTTACGTCATACGACCTTTGCATCGAAGGCTAAACACCGAATGGTCTCATTGTATGTAGCTAGATAATGTCTTGTTGAGCATAATAGAAATTATTACACAGTTAGGGCGCATGACAATAACTAGTGCTTTAATGTATTACAAAATATAACTGCCAATAAAAGTATAACTGACATCAATTTATGAAAATTTTCTTGTAGTCAAATTGATGGATTGAACTATATAAGTTTCAACTTTATAACTCAATAATTAATATTTTGTGCACTTTGTACTTCACAGTAGATACCTCGTTTTACAATATTTAATAAAATTTAATAACTTACACTTGTTGGATGCATTCATTCCATATGATAATAAGAAATATTTAAAGGTATCACCAATGAACTTAGTTTCCAATTTATAGTCTTTTTACACTTGCCAAGTAATTGTAACTTAGATATTGAACCTAAATGCATTTTTCTGTAAAAAATATAATCAATACATCACACTACAATGTTCCTATATTTTATGTTATTTTCATTATGTTCTTCGACTCCTTAGTAGGTATATAATTTAGGTATATCTTAAGTATCTATTTATTATTAATGTGTAAGTTATCAATACTTGTTTTCTTTGTGAAAGTCTGTAAAGAGTTTTTGTTTGTTATTATTTGCTAAATAGTTTTAATGCTATGAAATTATGAATGTAAGATGTGATAGCTTTACTTAGAAGCAAATTTTATTTAAAATACAAGTAAATGTAAAATTTATACCAGCTCTTGTTTTATTTTACACCTTTTGGTGTTGCTTAATTATGTAGATGACACATTCGTATGTAGTGATTAGGTACATGATTAACATCTAGAGGCACTTATTTTTAAACGATTGAAAAGTACCATGTAGCGTAGTAATTTTTGCGCTATAAACACGATTTTCAGAGTTTCCGAGTCAGATGATGACATGAATTCGTCGATTAAGGTCTACAAGGAATAAGAATCACAATTCACACCACAGCTATGATTAAAGCAGCTATAGAGTTCATATCACACGTAACTCTATTAGGCGACAAAATACACGCCGATATAAAATCATGTAGGGACAGTAAACGGTAAAAACACCGTTGTTTCATCTACCAACTTGTTGTTGTTGCTATTGTACA
Organism: Teleiodes luculella; assembly: GCA_948473455.1. Classification (NCBI taxonomy): domain Eukaryota; kingdom Metazoa; phylum Arthropoda; class Insecta; order Lepidoptera; family Gelechiidae; genus Teleiodes; species Teleiodes luculella. The sequence goes on from OX419596.1 coordinate 5,885,011, forward strand.
ACGAATCTATGAGATTATTTAATTTTTTATTGATATATTGATAGTTGTCATTCTAAGAAGTTGGCATATTGAGAACCTGTCATTTTGCGAGTGGTTGACATTTTGCGAAGTTGGCATTATGAGATGAGACGCATTGGCGTCAAAAGATTTGTAGAAGTGTATTTATTTGGATGAAGTATTTATATTAAATGGATTAAATAACTTCCGTTGAGCTCGCGCGCTGGCACAATTGGTAGTGCGCGTATAATATGTCTGGACAGCCAAAGAGATGCGGGTTCGAATCCCTGCCTAATCACAGTGATTTATTTTCGCTTCAATTTAGAATAACATACATAACGTATGGAATATTGTAGACAGATTGCAAATTAATTCGAAATCGCATAATTTTCCATTTGAAACGTAGGATAGCTAACCTGCAAATTATTTCCAGTCGAACTGGCAAGGGCACAGCTTGCCGCCCACTGCTGGAATGCTGCCGCTGAGTGAGAGCCCGATCCTCGAGCTGACCGAGCAAATGGAGTCCATATAGAATTAGTTCCAGGGTCTCTTGCACTAGCGCCAACAACAAAAAACTATCTATTCTTATTTACCATTATAAAAGGGTGTAAGCCACGGCAAAAAAATCCTCAGAATAACTTTTATTACCAAGAGCGAAGCGCGATTTTCCTTGCTCTTGGGTAGGACCTGATAAATTTTCCCAAAGAAACTTTTCACGGAAACAAAAAAATACTCCGACAAACTGTCCGATTAAAATGAGTATTTGTATGGAAGTGTCCTCCGACAGAAGTTTCTTCGGGCAAGATGCTAAAAACCGTTGGCTGAGCATGTCCTTCCAGTATTTGCTAAGCCGCCTCTTAGAGCGGTTACGAACTACGTCCGATTCCGTTCTAATTCCAAAAATTTTGTCCCAATTTTGGTTCCATCGGACATGGTTTGTATGGACGTTGTTTCTCGTATTTGGTACGGAATTGGACGGAGTGCGTAATCGCCCTTACACACCTTGTAGATTTGAGAACGCTGATTCTGTGGACACTCATGTTTCTAAAAGCCCCTGAACGGAATAATTAAAATATAGTTCCGTAAGTGACGGGGCTTACTGGTAAATAAAACTAAATAGTTTAAAAGCGCTTTGTAATAGATCCTATGTTAAAATAAAATTGTATTATAACAATACATCCATAATAGTTCTTGCAATGTATTCACTTTGGAATGTGTAATCAAAATAAAAACATAATATTTCGTGTGGCGAAGTTCAACGTATAAGTCAATAACGTATAACAATTCAAACCTTATGAATTATTAAAAATAATTAGTGATAAACGAGGTGACAATATCAACGTAGGTTAAATTTAAGAAACGGTGTATTATTTTTTAATATGTAATTAATTAAGTACAAGAAAAATACTCATTTTCATAATGTGCTTTCATAAAATGGACATCGGACATAAATAAGGTATTGCATTAGTAATGCTCCGATAAATGCAATGAGATTTTAACAGTTTAACCACCTTAGTTAAAACTTAAGCCGTTATTCAATATCAAGCTTACGAACATACACATACCAAAAAAATGTTTTTTTTTGGAATAATTTTATATAAAAAAATTACAAATGGAATTTATAGAAATTTATGATACTTCAATACTTTTATTCACGATGATCGTGCACATTAATAAGTATTATACATTTTTATTGAAAAAATTTTGAAAAGGTTCTTTCTGAATGTGTGCATGTATAGTATTCAATATTTGACCATTTACCATTTTTTTCGGCATAAACAAAACCTTGGACGAATAGTCTAGAAGAGTGCGTGTGTGGATCAAGCTTACCCAAGAGATCTAATTGGCTGTACAGATAGTCTAAGAGCCCAAGTAGCAATAAATGTAAATAACCTACCTCTATACTAAGTTTGCATTTATCTTCTTAAAAACCAAGACTGAATTCAGTGTCAATTCAGAATGAATTAAATTGTTGTTAACACCGAGAAGAAAGCGATCTTTGTTTGACAAAAAAGCGGAATGGATTGAATTGATTTTAGAACGAAAAAGCAATTAGTGGTACTACGTGTATTATTCAATAATGAACCTAATTTACAGTACAGAATTAAGCCAGCACATGCGGTTGGGCATTCGCACTACGAAATTCACCCCTACCGCTAAACAATACGGGCGCTCTCAAGGTCAACATGTCCAGCCGCATGTGCTGGCTACTGTAGGTACTAAATACGGACCTTGAGGGTAATTTTCTGGATAAAAAGAAACGTTCAGAAACTTTTAATATAAATAAAAGTATTAAGATAATCTTAGAAGTTAGACATATCAGATAGGAGTAAACAAACAGGTCGTGTGCATCTTATGTAGGCACTTAAAAGACAGCATGGCTTTAATATAATCGTAATTAATATTATGATCAATTACTTACTGATGAGTTGTGTTTTATAATAAGTAGACTACTAAATCGTGACAAGTAGGTCCAGAATGATCTGTCAGGAACTTAGAGCAACGCGGGCCTTCCGAGGTCAGGAATAAAGAACTCTAGATTATGAACCGTAAAAGACCCCATACTAGTGTCTGTCGATCGTCGTCCGTCTTTTGTTTCACTTGCTTAGTACTATGCGTGCCAAATAAGAATAGGACTGGTGCCATCTTGAATTTATTTGCCAAATAAGAAAAGGAGGGACTGTCAATTCTAGATGGCGCCAGTCCTATTCTTATTTGGCACGCATAGTATGCGCGCCCAGCGCGATGCATGACGATTGACGACGACTCGAAAAACGCTAGTTTAGGGGTTCTCTCAGTCATAATTATGATATTAAAGAGATTCCAATAAATCAAAGTGCGGACTATGGATAGAGCATCTAAATAGTTTGGACGACAATCAAGCACATTTGCAAGTCGCGGCCCCCGACAGGAGTTGCGTCGGTAATGCATACTCAAGTCGAATATATTACCACATTTTGTAAACATAATATAGTACGTTAATCGCAGCCAGCACACACTGCCTTGCCTTTAAAGATGTAAGTAAGAATCGATTGCTGTACTTGGTATCACAAAAAACTAAATAATTATAAAATAAATTGGAGCTGAGAGTTTTGAATTATATATCCCATCGAATCGGGCAGTTTTGACAATGGTTCTTTGCTATGGTATAAAACCTGTGGCATTGCATATTAAACGCTGATTTAGTTTTTTACATAACAGCTGATGCGCAAACAGTCAATCACGAATTAACTAAAAATAATAATTTTATAAGTAAGTAGGTATATTTTATTTCAATTAGGTGCCATTAAAAATAAATATAATACGTTCAGTATGAAGCTTTACCGAACCATAACAATAATAAATAGGTACGTAAGACACCGTTAATTTAGTTTTCATTAAGGCGTAACGTAATTAGACAATTGTAGTCTAGGAGTTTGGAAGCTTTTACACGACTAGAATAAATTCACTGTATGATACTCTGACATAATTATATCGAACAAAAACCATGTTATTCGCGACTAGGTCTTAGATAAGTAGTCAATTTTATAAAATGACGTAGATGAATTTGTAGACAACAATGTTTGAATGTATTGGAACATGTTAAAAGCTTACTTACAGCTTCACAGTTTATGTTGATAGTGGTCTTTTACATTAAATATTTATCAGTTAATGTTTGGAATTTGGTTGTAAGTATAGCGGCTGACTGGTTGATTAATATAAAAACGGTCAATACAATTGATTAATCAATTAAAATGTGTTTCATTCCGCATTCCTTTCTTCATTTGGAAATCTCTGTTGTAAGCATTAAAAATAATAAAACCAAAGGATTCTAATACAACTCAAGAGTTTTTAGTATCGCAGCCATAAAAGAATTGATAAAATTGGAGTACTCATTGATCACAGCCGTATCGCACGAGTGATCTCTTGCCCAATACCAATAGATAACAATGTCAAGTAAACGTCAGTTTGTGTACAATGTATTTTGCTGTCCGGCGATATAAAGTTATACATATTTACATATTATTCATACTTTCTGGAAAGCCCTTTGAGTTAATATAAGAAATAGATAGGAAAAAGTACTAGTTAAGTGAAAAGATGGCAAAGAAAATAACCGACTTGGTGAAAACAAAGGAGTTCACATTTTCGTTCGAAGTAACCCCAAACATCACTTTTGCTGAGGTAGATAAACTCGCTGTATCGCCAGATTTCTTCTGCATAACATGGCATTCTAAATCACATGGGTGCAGCAGCTTAGATATAGCCCCTTTGAAGCTCGCGAGCCATTTGAAAGGCAAAGGAAAGAACGTGTGCCTACACTTGACTTGCGATTTGTTAACAAAGGAATACTTGCACAGTCTGTTTCAGCATCTACAGGATCAGGGTATATGCAACTTATTCGTAGTCCTAGGGGGTGAGTAAAGTTTCATCATTTAAGTTTACTCCTGAACAAAAGCATACCCCAAACCGAAAGGGGGACCGAAAATCTTGAACACCTTTTTTCTGCCTCAGCCACTACTGTAGATTCTGTGAGCAACTTTAGCAACCAGTTATCCTTATTTTTCGGACTACCTACGTGGATTGTATAAAGCCCGACCAGAGAAATAAAAAACCTCGCCATATTGCGGAATTTTGATGGAACTAATTTTATAAGGGAAATTGTTGCCACAGTCGTAAAAATATACACGTGACGCCCCCAGAGCAGGTTTTTTATTTCTTTGGTCAGGCTTTACATACATACCTACATAGTATGCGCCTACTATGAATAGAAACGTAATTCTGGCAAGTTAACGAAAACAATTATTTTACTAATCAACAGTACTTACCTCATACTTTTTTCAGAGAGCTTCGACGCCACTGCATCTGAATTCAAAAGCAGCAAAGAGCTAGTTGAGTATATCAGAAAACGTACCGGAGACTACTTCTGCATTGGAGTGGCTGGTTACCCCGACGATTCGAACACATTCAAAGCTCTCAAAGAAAAGGTCGACAGTGGCGCTAATTTCATACTTACTCAAGCGTTTACGGAATTCAGTAGCTATAAGAATTTCATTAAGGAGTGCGAAAAACTAGGCATTACTATTCCAGTTATACCAGGTATATTTGTTTACGAAAAAATTGCAGAATTGGAAACGTTTGCTAATTTATGTAGAACTAAAATACCTATTGATTTGTTGGCAAATAAAAGTAATGACAATTTTACAGGAATAGATGTTGTGAAGAAGTTGGTAATAGAAATTAAAAAATTTGGACTTGGGGTGAACCACGTCCATATTTATACCATGAATAAACTAGACAGAGTTCAGCAATTAATTCAAGAAATACAAAAAAAATAGTACTTACTATGAAAATAAATAAATATTTTAAGTGTCTTTTATTACTTACCTATAGATGTGTTTTTTACTATCCTTACCTTTAAGGTTTTACTAGGTACGCATTTATCTAATTAAAGCCCGGCCAGAGAAATAAAAACCCTCGCCATATTGCGGAATTTCAATGGAACTAATTCAGGTTTTTTATTTCTTTGGTTATGTTAGGTTAGGCTATTTGTACCTACTTACTTAGTCCCTAGTAGGACTGTAGGATGTGCTTTGTTTGTTATCATCAAAATCCGCTTTTCATTTAAAATATTTAAATCCATTTAGAAAGTCAAACCTTCCAATGGCGGGTCAAGTTGCTATGCTAGATGGTAATTTTATGAGGAAAGATGAGATGACGAGAAATCGATATTATTAAATCGACTTTTTGTAATAAATGAACGCAGCCTAATAAATATTGTAATTTGGCAACACACTAAAAAGTGTCAGTCAGTCAATGGTGTCATGTCATGTCTGTCAGTCAGTCAATATTTGAGGTTATCTTTCTTGGATCCATGAATTCCATGATTGAAGTTTTAGAAATTGGAATAAAATAAAATTCGCCAGCTTTTATTGAGTGACTGAAGCGTTTTTAAACACGCATTTTAAGCATTGATATTTCAAAACACACAACCGTAAGTTGTATTACTTTATAACAGCTAACTACTGATTTTGGTGACAAGATCGATTCCAAGCGTTTTTACTTTGTATTTTAGGTATAAAATAGCGAAAATGTCCTTTCCTGATAGAGCCCAAAGGAAAGCTTGTTGGGATTCCAGAGACAGATACTGGGAATGTCTGGACGGTCAAAATATTAAAGATATTAATTTATCACCAAAAGCATGTGCTGAGCTTAGAAAAGTATTTGAAAAATCGTGTCCCACTCAGTGGGTGACACATTTCGATAGAAAACGAGACTATAACGTGTTCAAAGAGAAAATGCAGAAGGAGGGCTATGAGCCTATCAAAGAAGCAAAGTGATATTTTATTGTTGATATTTAAAAGTTTATTGTACATATTAGTTTATGTAGTAAATTAATTCTAGTTAAAACTTGGGTTTCATTTACCTTTAATTTAAATCATTTGATTCCCTTTGAACACTGGTGGGTTACATTCTTTAGGTAAATATTGGTCAATGATCTTACACTTTAATAAATATGTACTTGTTATCTTACTTGTAATATTTACTTTCAGGTAGTAGAGGTAAATTATTTTATAACACAATATGGAGGAAATTAATAATATTTTGTTGGCTATAAAAATATCAACACAGCATTTATCTTCAGATTTAATGCAGGTGGGTTCTATACCAGAAAACGAAATCTATTTCCCAGAAGGTTCAGGACTTCATAAATTTACTTTTTTTTTTCAGAAAGTGCTAATAGCAGTCAGAAAGCAAGGTCTAATACAAGATCACAAAGTACTCTGGAATGATTTGGTAAAGACACTATGGCACCATTTACAAACTGGCTTGGTAAAGTTTGATGATCAGCTGTTATGTGCTACATGCTTCTATGCTGTGCTTGGATTATCTGATGAACAAGAATTTTACTTGAAACAAATATTAGAAAAGATTAAAGGGGAAATTGAAGTAAGAGAGAGAAATTTGAAAAGTAAAGTTAATACATCGCAAACTGTGTCATTAATGTACGGCATATTTCAATCTCCATTCTTAACACAAGACAAGATAAATGGATTGGAGGACCTACTGGAAAATATAGTTGAACTACTCATTGTTATGGCTTATGAATACTCAAAATATACTTTTATAGTATTCAAAACAATCAGCTGCTTTAAAAAGGCAGTTGGAACAGATTTTCAGGAAATTTTGTTTTGTAGTCAAAACAAAATAAAATTACTAAATTTGGTAAACCATAACTGGGAAAACCCTGTCACAGGCGTAAGAGATCTAAACAAAAATATTTTTCAAACATTAATCTCTGTAATGGATGATAAAATGTATGACAATGTTTTGAAAGAAGTAAATGAGTTCTACTGGAACAAAGCAAAATATTTAATGCTAGCAGAGATAATTGATCAATGCAATAAAAACATTAACTTAAAGGATTATGACTGGATTGATGGTGTAATGAACAGTCTTCACAAGCCAGGATTAGTTTCAGCAGGAGCTGATATGTATTTTTCTATACTGAAAAAGATTGAAACTGGGGAACAGTGGATTGAAACTTTCATGGACAAAATATTAGCTTTGCTTAATGATAATTCACAGAAAGGAATAGAAAATTTTGGTAACTACTGGTGTTTAACAACATTTAAAAAATTTCCACTATTATCGGAAATTATTCTGAAAGAATTGGAAGACAACAAAGAAAAAAATAAACTTTATAGCAGCCTGTGTATAATGAGACAAGCCAACAAGCTTGGTCTTCTTAAAGTAAACTGGGATGCAACTGATACAAATTATGTTAAAAGTTGTGTAACAGATGCAATAGAACATTGTGACAATCAGCTCAGGATGATGGCATTTGATATTGTTTGTGTATCTCACTGCAAATCACTACCAAAAATGATACAATTTGAACTGGTATTAAATTTTGTTATCAATAATATTATATCTGACTGCACAGTTCTTAGAATAAGCATGCTGAAAAGTTTTACCAGCTTTTTAACTCAAATCCACATGTCATACCTCAATTATTTTCAATATGAAGGAATTGACGATTTGCAATACTTCTGTGCTCACTTTCAAAATATTATTGTACAGAATATAAAAGTTAATGGTAACTATCAAAGAAAGATTACCTGTTTAAAATTAATGAACATTTTCTTGAACAGTTTTAATGAACTGCCAAAGAAAAGGATTAAGCAAACACGAAAACCTAACAAGACTATAGTTCAAATGCTTGAAGAACAAGGATTATGGATAATGTTTGAGGACCACATGATAATGAGTTTATTAAAACATTTAAAAGACTCTGCACAGGACGTTAGAGAGACTGCTGGGCAGTTGCTATTGGAACATTATACTACAGAATTGATAAAAAAAGATTTGTTGAACCTTTTGATAGAAGATGCCTTAAAGAGTTTATCTAGCAAATTTTTCTTTGAAGCCAGCTGTGGACAAAGCATTTTTAGACTAATTATCAGCATATTAATAAAAGAAAAAGAAATACAAGCTGAATTTAGTACTGTTGATGATGTAGTGAACTATGCTCTAAAAGAATTAACTATGGAATTTCAATTAAACAGGGGAATAGTAGAATCAATTGAAAAGGGTAAACAGTTACACTCATTAATAAGCATTTTACACACAGTTTTGGAAGTTTGTTATCAAAAGAAGCAAATTGTGAACATTTCTAAAGATCAATTCAATACATTGACAGAAGTTTTAGAGGGAATATCAAACCAGTTTGCCTGGGATCAAGAAACATCCACGAGTTCCGATTTTTCTAAAATGAATGATATGATACAAGATATCATTACAACATCTGGTTATGAAAATAAAATTGATTTTGACCAGACTAAAATATCTGGTCTACATCAAATAGTGTTAAACTGTCTTTGGTTAAATGTGAAGGTAAGAAGAACCTGTAAAGACATTACATAATAGTTGTTGCAATATTATTTGTGCACTTAATCTAAACTGATTTATACCATTTTAGGAATCTTGTGAGCTGTTATCATTATTGATAAAATATCGTGACGATGAACAAATTGAAGTATGTGAGAAGTCATTGAACATAATTTGTCATGTGTTGGAAACTTGTAGACATAAAGGCGCCATCGAAGCTGCGGGAACTGCATTAGGTACAGTAAAATAATCTGTAAGAAATGATATTATTTCCTTTTAAAGAATTGAAACCAGCGTTTGATTTCCAGGTCAAAGTTTCCAATATCTAACATCACTGCCAGAAGATTCTGAATTATCAAAGTTACCTTTATATTTTTTGAAAAACAAACTGGATGAATTGATATCTGAAGCAGCTCGAATGGCCTCTGTTACGAGAAGAGGCGCTGGTCTGTCCATCATGGTGCATAGAATGGTCTCCAGCGATGCAAAAAAGGCAAAGGTATGTAATATGTCATGCAAACAAACCAAACACAAGTTTAATATAATTCATCATCCACCACTGAATTTAAGAGCTGTGCCTATAGAGTCTACTAGGAAGTTAAAATATTAATAGTATTTCGAATGTTTCAGCCTCTTTTCCATTACTTTATGAAGACTATATTGGATACATGTAACAAAGCGGAACTCAGTCCAAATGTGTATAATGTTATCCATAACGAAGACAATGAGAAGGACCTACCTAAAGCAATCTACATTCATTTTCTGACAAAAATTGTAGCAGACAGTAGCCTAGCTTCAGACATGATGTTCTATTCCGCGGAATTAGCTGAACTAGCTTTTGGAAATCTGACCAGTTCTTATTGGCAAATAAGGTAACCTCAAGTCATAATCTATAAATATACCTATTAGCCCGTCGGAAATAGACAGAAAATCATTCTAAATTCGCAAAGCGTGATGTAGTTTTGAATTTTTGGTATGTTGTTCGGGTGTGTTAGGGTAGTTTAAATAAAAAAATTCAACTTCGAAAACCTTGTGGAAAATGAGAAAATCGAGAAAATTTTAGAAATTTGCTGTGTTTTTATGGTATTCGCCCTGCATGGTCAAAACTATGCATTTTTTGCGTACGATGTTGTCTACAAGTATAAACTGTATTCAATAACCTACAATTTGAATCCTATTTTGGCTCTATTGACCCTATAGAAGCCGAGCTAGAGCACTTGAAAGATGACCAATTTTTCTCGAAAATGGGTTTTAGAGGCAAAAATTAGAATTAATGTTTCTGACGTTTGTTAACATTTATACTCTGATGTGTAGATCACCAAGTCACTATTCAAGCTAACATTTGTGCTTAACATCGTAATTAATAACTGGTTGTCTCAATTATACTGGTGAAAAGTGTCTGGTAGCTCTGTACGGAGGCATTGTGAGTACTCAGACACTGCATGACCTGAGATTCACGTTGTTTGTAAAAACAGCGGCAAATGCAAAAACGAATCTCGCACGTTTGCCACCTACTACCGAAGCTTCCGCTTTTCATGCCTTTCGCACCTACCACCAATTGCAAAAGTGGCTGGGGGTAGAAAAGGATCCCACCGAGTGGGGCTGGGAAATCAGCATCCGTGGCCTAATCCCGATCACAATAAACAAAGAGCCAGCTCCAGCCCGGCTTCTAAAAATGATAGCCTGCAAATGCAAAAAGGGATGTAGAGGGGCATGCAGTTGCTTAAAAGCTGGGCTGAAATGCTCAGTTCTTTGTTTGAATTGTGGAGGGAAGTCGTGCAATAACATAGCATCCATTGGGGATGACTCAGAGGAAGACGAAAAAGAACTTCTTCCCCAGAATAATGAAGAGGAACACGAACAAGAGGAAGACCATGAACGCGTTCTTTTTGATCTTCCCCATCATCACGAGGAACGGGAATCCCAACCCCGGAAAAAACGGAGATTGACTATGAACAATTCATAGTCAATGACCTTTTTTACGGTTCCGTACCTAAAACTGGATGCTCCACTGTTTGTCTGTATGTTACCAGGCTGTATTTCATAAACCATCAATCATAAATACTTCTGTTACCACTGTAAAAAAATACTAAACGCTTCCATTAAACAAACGTATCTTTTTGCCATTTTTTAAAGAAAATGATATGGAACCCTTCGTGCGTGAGTCTGACTCCTACTTGGCTGGTCAGCAGTAACCGAATTTTGGGTATGAATGTAAAAGACCTTCCAAGCTATTAATAAATTTTCTGTCTAATTTGCAATAAACCTGTATACTTAGATTATTTTGACTCTGTAAATTATTAAGCTTTTCGCGTTTTATTAAGATCTCACAGACCTCGTTTTAGATAGTAATGGTAGCTAAACATGTACTTTAAAATATTTTTGGTAATTTTTTTTTGTAGAACAAGCAGTTTTGCGAATATTTTGCGAAATATGACAATAAAATCGATAAGTTATTTTCGAGAAAAATTGGTCATCTTTGAAATGCTCTAGCTCAGCTTCTATAAGGTCAATGGAGCTAAAAAAGGATCCAAATTGCAGGTAATTGAATACAGTTTATACTTGTAGGTAACATCGTTCGCAAAAAATGCATAGTTTTGACCATGCAGGGCGAATACTATAAAAAGACCGAAAATTTCGAAAATTTTCTTGATTTTCTCAATTTCCACAAGGTTTTCGAAGTTGAATTTTTTAATTTAAACTACCCTAACACACCCATACAACATACCAAAAATTCAAAACTACATCACGCTTTGCGAATTTATTGTCTATTTCCGACGGGCTATATCGTGAGAACCATCAATCACTGGTAAAATATGACAACTGGTATTTTTTCTGACGTGACTCGAATATTTTCAGAAATGCTGCTCTACAACTTTATGGGGCTTTGATACAAAAACTGGTTGGCCAAAAGAAAGCTTCAGGAGCTGAAGAAGAATCGATTGCGACTATTGCTTGCGACGAACTCCGGACGCATTCCCCAAACCTGTGGCAATATATTCTGAATCAACTTCAGAATAAACATGTTGATGACAAACTACAATATCATTCCAATTTGATACCAATTTTAAATATGCTGGCTAACATTGCAAAAAGATACAATTTTTCGTTTGATACCTCTATGAATGATGAAACACACAAAGGAATGCTTAATGCTTTGATATTATTGTTGGATAGTCCTATATTCACCGTACGAAGACTCTCTGCCAAATGCATTTATAATATTTTTTCCAATAAAGAAATTATCAATTGTCTCCTTAGTCAAGACTGCTCACATGAGAATTACATGCATGGAAGTCTTCTGTTGATTGCATTGCAGAATTCGAAGGATACTAAAGATGATAATGTTGAAGAATTGAAGAAAAAATACGCAAACATTCTAAACACTCGAGAGCATTCATATCTATGCAGGGAAATATTTGACGATATATTATCTGATGAAATAGCCACAATAGCCAATGTAAGACAAACTTTTGCAGAACTTAGATCGAAGTCTCAAATGCCTGGCGTATTTCAATGGGCTTTTAAACGACTTAAGAAATATTGTTCTTTAAATGTGGTTAATGAGCAACTATTGCAAATAATTTTAGAACAAAGTGAAAGCGAAACTTACTTGCACATAATTTACGACAAAATAAAGAGTGATAAAAACATTTCACAGATTGAACTACTGAATTTAGCTAATATTTTCATACTTTCAGACAAAAAATTCGATAGTTTTATTGTATGGAAGATACTTTATGAAATAGCATTGAGAATTGGACAAGTTAGCAGCTTAACAAGCTTTGATCTATCTGAAATATTCAATCATTTGGAGACAGGGGCGCTTTATAAGTTAAGGTACACTATACCATTTGCTGCAAGAATTCTAGCATTAGGGGTTAAAAAGAACAAGTTGCCAGATATTTCCAGTACTATTATGCGATTGACAGATCCTGGAACTACAGATGTAGAAATGAGATACATTGCAGCTATGGCTAACAATGAGCTATGTTTAGATATTAGTAATATGCCTGAATCAATAAAGATAACAATAGTCAAATCTGTTGTTATTCTTTTACAAGATGAAGATGAAGACATTAGAATATTGAGTGCAAAATTTTATCCAATTGCTACTAAAGATGTAATGAAGGCATTACAGCCTTATATTTGTTTATGTAAAATATTAGATCGTAAGTTTTTGCATACAATTATAAGTGAAAATGGAATTTGTACTCTCAAAAATGACTTAATTGAGTATTTATCAAAAGTGTGTTCCAAAACTGCTGATGAGTACAATCCTTTTGCTAATGATTCATTCAATATATATTTAGAGGTCGATATTTTGAAACAATCAATTGAAAATTTATAAAACATTCAAACTTTTATAATTGGGTTTTATTTGGTAATAGGTATTTCTTATTTTACACACAATTAAATTTACTTTCTTAAATTATACTATAATTAGATGACTTCCTTTTATATTTACATAATCAGTTAAAAATAATAAAATAAAAGAACTATACCAAAAATGATAGCGAAGACAAGTCAGTCCTCATAGTAGTACTTCTGTGGAGGGGTGGTGTCGTCGATCTGTATGGAGACTATATGGCGTCCTGGAACCATCACCAGCCCCAACACCCGAGGCTCTTCAGCTTCACCTTCACTGCTCTTCAAATATTCTGAACAAGCTCCTGGAAATACAATATAATACAAATTCTATATTGACACCAAGAAATGCAAAAAATAACAACAAAGAAAGCAATAAAACAAAAAAACTAAAAAATTCACTGTTAAATAAATAATATAATTTTTAGATCAATTTTTTAAGCCTTTTTAGGTAAACAGTCTGACACCTTGCAGAAACTACCTACAATCTATATACCAAACTAAAGAGTTAGGTACAGAAGGCAGCAAATGCGGCTGGATATGTCGACCTTGAGTTGAGAGTGCTCGTATTCTGTAGCGGTAGGTGTGAATTTCGTAGTGTGAGTGTCCAACAGCATGTCCTGGCTTCTGTATCATATTTGCCTTGATAATTTGATATGTATAAGTTTTCAGCAACATTTTATTTTGACTCTTGCAAGAACAATCAGACATTAAATAGTAAGTATAACATGGTTACCACAGCAGCATGTGTGTCCCATTATTGATATTGATTCTATCATTCACTATTGACAAAAAATATTTAATTTTTTAAGATAAAAAGAACCAGTTTACAATACAAATATACTTTAATGACACCAAACAGAAAGCATAGGTAAAAGTTATGCTTGGTGGTTTATACAGAGTAGGTAAGGTTTCTTGCAGTACTAAAATAGTGGGATCCCCACCTTAGCTGATATATGTATTATATAAACACATGTGGGTAAAAAAATATATAACAATTTATATATTTCTTTACAGTACAATTTCAAGAAAAATAGAATTTAAAAACTACACAACAAATAAGAACCATTGTTATGAAAGAAAAGGGAGACAAATCTTTAATGAATAAATTACTGAGCGAGTTATAGTCAGGTTTTTCATTTTAATTATGTGACCAGTCAAGTAATATAAAATCAGTGAACTATTTGGAAGACTTACCTAGAATAACATTGGCATCACGATCAGTGCAAAGGAATACTCCAATAAGGACCCTGCCATCTGTCATTTCAATTCTGAAGTTTCTGTTCAACCAATTCCTTAATTTTGTTTTGCCATCTGTGATTTCAGCATCCTGTAAAGTAAATGAATAACATTGGAATACAAACAGATGAAAACAGGAGGCATGTACCTAGGTAGTGGTTTCCAGCAAGGACGTTAGAATAGTAGCTGATTTATTATTTCCTTGGTCCAGATTATTTTGCTCGAACAAAAGGTGGGTTACTTTCACGAAATTAAATGTGGTAAGCTTTTAAGTGGTAAGGCTCGTGGGTCACCTGTACCATACCTAATATGTCATGTAATATCATTGGTGTAGCACTAGGTACTACTGAGAATTGAAGAAAGAAGACCATAAAACATGTAAACAGATTTAAAAGTCATATTAGACGGTAGGTCAATATGTTTGGAGGGTAGCAATTGTTTACAGACCTTTGCCAATTCAGCAACTTCCCCGATTATATTTTTACTCATATTGTAAATTATTATCTGTTGGCAGAAAATAATAACACGAAACAAATTTTTTTTTTTTTTTTTTAGTTTCTTTCTCCCTTATGAGAAAGGCAAAGGGATCTAAGCCCATACAGCCTAGTCTTTAGTAGTTTCTTGCATTATCCAAGTTTAATGTCTTCATCTTCAGTCATTATTTCTTCAGTTTCATTTCGTCGTCTTTAGTCATTTCTTGCATCTATGTTAAACGTCTTCAGTAGTTTGATTTCTTGTTACGGGATCATTGGAATGCAAGGGTGGATCTTACATTCCAATGATACTGAAGTTTAACGCGGGGTATCAAACCAGAAACAGCTATCCACTCATTATTTCTAACTTTCATTGAATAGTTCTTCTTTAACGGCACATTATCGCACTAATTCCACCATATTAACACCACAATTACCATGAAAAACTAATTTTAAAAAGGACGAAACAATGAACCCGCCATTTCCTCTCGATTCCCGCGTAAAAACAACACGAAACAAAACAAACACTGACTGACTGACAATTTTTTTTTTAGTTTCTTTCTCCCTTATGGGAAAGGCAAAGGGATCTAAGCCCATACAGCCTAGTCTTTAGTAGTTTCTCGCATTTTTTTAATGTCTTCATGTTCAGTAATTATTTCTTCAGTTTCATTTCGTCGTCTTTAGTCATTTCTTGCATCCATGTTAAACGTCTTCAGTAGTTTCATTTCTTGTTACGGGATCATTGAAATGCAAGGGTGGTTCTTACATTCCAATGATACTGAAGTTTAACGCGGGGGGGTATCAAACCAGAAACAGCTAACCACTCATTATTTCTCACTTTCATTGAATAGTTCTTCTTTAACGGCACATTATCGCACTAATTCCACCATATTAACACCACAATTACCATGAAAAACTAATTTTAAAAAGGACGAAACAATGAATCCGCCATTTCCTCTCGATTCCCGCGTAAAACTCCTGACTGACAAACACTAATGAATGAATGAAATGACATGGAAGGAAATGACAAATGACCGACGCTTAAAAAAAAAAGTTTTCTCTTTTTTAAGTATTTTTATTTCAATGGAAAAGGCATCATACAGCCTAGTCTATTCATTACAATCACGCCGTGTGGCCCTTTGTTTATTAATTAATTAGCCTAATTAGTCCTTCAGTGACGCAAAAAACATTTCTTATTTTCATATCTAAACCATAAGTGACGCTACTTTGTAAGAATGATTGGCATTTGAAGCTGGTACACACGAAATGACGCTTGAAATTTTGGATGCTGGAAAAATAAAAAACTAGGCTAATAAAGTTAAATTTGACTGTAATGTTGCACAGTGACGCAGCAATAAATAATATCTAGCACTTGAACAACATACAAAACACAAAGGATTTCATGAAATTCTTTTTTAAACATGATCCACACAGAATCCTGTGGATCAGTTTTCATTTGTCAATATTTCGACAAATATACCATTTGGAGACAGATTAACTATACTAGCACCGTCACGTATGATACGTGACGGGACCCAACATTTGAAATCCACTCTCGTAACAACATATAATTAGAAAAAGCAGAAACAAGATTTCGAACCGTCATTCCGTGTGGCCCATGTTTGATACCGTCAAATTAGCTGAATTTTGCCTTAATTAGGTTGTAAAGCTATTCATAGCAAAGAGAACTTCCGTCACTGAGGTTCTAGATTTATCTGAAACCAATCGGTGCAGTATTTACGATATAATTCGAAATTAAACTTTGTATGGAAATGAGCTAGGGTGACAACGAAGTCGTCCTTTTGCGGACATGTTATTTCATAAAAATAATTAATTAAATTCATAAATTAATTAATTAGAGCGGCCTTGGTTTGAGCAAAGCTTAATAACTTTATTAGAATTTGATGTCGAAAAGTGATTTATAAAAAAACTTTTTGACTTTTTGACAAGTCTAAAATAAAAATCTTGCTCTGGGGGCGCCACATGTATATATTTTTTTATGTTTATGGACTGATTTTGATGAAGCTTGGTTTGTTACACTATTTTGGCTAGAAATACCGAATGCTATGTCAAAATTGTCAAAAATCCAAGAAAGCGGTTAACTTGTTTGTTTAGGGACAGATATTGATAAAACTCAGTTTGTAAAACTATTTCGGCAAGGAAATTAGAATGTAATGGTAAAAATGACAAAAATCCAAGATGGTAGCCAATTTTTTTGTTTATTGACTGATATTGATGAAACTCGGTTTGGTAACACTATTTTGGCACGAATATTAAAATAATACACCAGGTAAGTTAAGTACCTATTCATGGGTCTGAGTGATGTATAACAATGATTATCAATCACAGTACAGAGAATTAAACATCATCATTTCAGCCGAAAGACGTCCACTGCTGGACAAAAGCCTCCAGGACCGATCGTCGTGGAAAATTAAACATACTCACAGAGAATAACTAGTTACCTAAAGAGTTCTTGCCTGAACATCCAATGTTTAGTAATTTTATTGTATTGAACGTTATATTATGCTCTCAAAATATACCTACTTCACTACCTGCAAGTAAACAATTAGGTAGATTAATTTTACAAAAATACAGACTGCTACTGTTTTTTGATACTAGATTAATTTTACAAAAACATAGATTGCTACTGTTTTATAAATTTGGTTGATATTCGCCTTTGAAAAAGAACTGACCAAAACAAATTATTAGAAAGTAAATTACTACTACCTACTGCTTACTAATTACTACTATTAATCATTTGTTTTACTTACATAGATGTTCCAAACTTTACTAATATCAGGCCTGGCTCACTTCGCGCCAGAGCTCCAGAATGTACCTACGCCGGCGTCCGCCTTAAGGCGGATAGTAAGTAAGGAGCAACGCGCACCCGAGTGACGACGCCCGTGCTTTAATTCGCTTATTCCAAGTCTTATTTTAATTATTATGGGTGAATGAAAAGTAAAAAGGTATTGTATGTATAGGCATTCGGGTGTTTAAATAACGATAGGAATGTCAATGAGGTAAAATTTTTTTTTCCTTCCGAGTAATATCGAAAGCTAAGATAATACTTTTATTGTCTTTAATATAATTTTTTATTCCAGTAAGTTATTTCATTATTATAATGATTTAATAATCATTATAATAATGAAATAACTTCAGGTATTAATATATTTAGTGATATCACCCTACCCCAGCTGCTATATTTTCGTGTAAATGTTAACCACCTCTAATTAGAAATCGTTCAGTATAAGTAGACCTCTCAGAACTAGTGATTGCTTACTAATACAAGCTCACATAAACTGGTTACTAGTTAAATGCTCATAAGTTAAGTAATAAAATAAAGAAATGTATTGAAAATGACGAACTTTAGATCAAATAGTAGCCACGATACAGGCTGCGCCTAGTGTGGTTGCTTTGTAAAACAATTATTGTAACTGGTCAAGTTTAATTAAAATTATTTATTATGATTATTATTAGTTACCAGTGAAGTATTACCAATACCAATATAATATCAAAGGTCTAATTCAATTATTTTGTAATTACGCCCAACCCTACAGAGGAGCGGCTTTATCAAAGGCGCGCGACGGACTTAGTAATGCGGACTCTCGCGTCGCGGACTTAAGGTGCATAATGTTTTAAAACAAGCGCAGCGAGAAACGGTAGGCTATTATAGCCAGGGTCACGTTCGACGCGTTCAAAGTAATTTGTACGTTAGTTGCGTGGTCGCTAGATTGAAATTCGCACGTTTGCTATCAGAGAGTGCGCCTTCTGTACCTAGTACTATTATTTATTCTGTGCTAATATTTTGTGAGAGAGTGTTTATCAATAACTTTTTAGATTTTTGTTTGTCTGGTCAATACAAATTGATATGACAGATATTATTTTTTGATGGGTACGTACGTTAATGTTGCCAGGATGATTCACAAAAAATAAATAATAATTTCAGCTAATAAACCATAGATCAAAGATCAACTGAAGCGCGCCTTTCTCCCACCTCTCTAGCTAGATCAACCAAAAAATAAAAATATTAAAAAAAACTAGCATATAGGCATAAAAACGTTAAATATATAGAAATACAAAAAGTCTGTTGTTTGGTTTCAGATAAAGTAACGCTGCCAAAATAAATAATAACCTGCTCTATTATTATTTTCATTGTAAAACTTAAATCTTTACTTAAATATAAAAGCCTTGACCAGAAAAAAAAGGCCTGCGATGGGGGCGGGCGACCATTTCTCAACCATTTCTATTATTAAATTAGTTTAATGGAATTTTCACCACAGTGCTTTTTTTATTTTTTTAGTCGGCCTTTATAAATTCCTATTAGAATTGTTTAACTAGAAATAAATCGGTATTACCATGAATTTGATAAAAAACGAAGCTGTAAAACTAATTAACTGACTAAGTACAGTTATTATGTCAAGAAAACCTTTCTATCCACAATTTTACGTACATTGTTGTCACCCTATCTTAAAGATTTCATACAAATTTTAATTTCGAATTAAATCGTAAATACTGCACCGATTGGTTTCAGATAAATCTAGAACCTCAGTGACGGAAGTTCTCTTTGCTATGAATAGCTTTACAACCTAATTAAGGCAAAATTCAGCTAATGTGACGGTATCAAACATGGGCCACACGGAATGACGGTTCGAAATCTTGTTTCTGCTTTTTCTAATTATATGTTGTTACGAGAGTGGATTTCAAATGTTGGGTCCCGTCACGTATCATACGTGACGGTGCTAGTATAGTTAATCTGTCTCCAAATGGTATATTTGTCGAAATATTGACAAATGAAAACTGATCCACAGGATTCTGTGTGGATCATGTTTAAAAAAGAATTTCATGAAATCCTTTGTGTTTTGTATGTTGTTCAAGTGCTAGATATTATTTATTGCTGCGTCACTGTGCAACATTACAGTCAAATTTAACTTTATTAGCCTAGTTTTTTATTTTTCCAGCATCCAAAATTTCAAGCGTCATTTCGTGTGTACCAGCTTCAAATGCCAATCATTCTTACAAAGTAGCGTCACTTATGGTTTAGATATGAAAATAAGAAATGTTTTTTGCGTCACTGAAGGACTAATTAGGCTAATTAATTAATAAACAAAGGGCCACACGGCGTAATTGTAATAATTATTCAATTTCATATTTCATTCATATTTTATTAGCCATTCATTCACTCACTTGAGTTTTATGCGGGAATCGAGATTTAGTGGCGGGTTCTATGTTTCGTCCTTTTTAAAATTACATTGCAATAATGTGCCGTTAACGAAGAGCTATTCAATAAAAGTGAGAAATAATGAGTGGTTAGCTGTTTCTGGCCCCACCAAAGAAATATGACACCTCGCCATATTGCGGAATTTCAATGGAACTAATTTTATAAGGGAAATTGTTGCCATAATCGTAAAAATATACACGTGGCGCCCCCAGAGCAGGTTTCTTATTTCTTTGGTCAGGCTTTACCTACCCAGCGTTGCATAAGAAAAGAAATGACTCAAGAAGACGACGAAATAAAACTGAAGATTACCTATCATTACTAAAGACTAGGCTGTATGGGCTTTGAACCCTTTGCCTTTCTCATAAGAGATAAATAAACATAAAAAAGAACTCAGTTTCCAATTTATTATGCCGGCTTCACACGCGTGCCGTGTTTGCCAAACAGAGCGAGACGCAGTTATGCGTTAGAATGAGATACAAATCACCGCGCTCACTCTAACGCATAACTGCGTCTCGCTCTGTTTCGCAAACACGGCACGCGTGTGTAACCGGCATAATAAATTGGAAACTGAGTTTTAATCGTTTTAATGTTTTTAAAACTCTGTCGTAAAATCATCACTTCGACTTCGATAATAATAATAATATTAATTGTATGTAATGTATCAAGATACCTATGGTTCATCAGTTAGCGAAGATTTATTTAAAAAACATTTTAAATATTACAAATCTAATAAACCAAAACCATCTTTATGCCAAGTCATAACAGCTGATAAAAATTGCCTTGATAAGGTAAATAAATGATCAATTTTATTTGAAGTGATTCTATCTGCATACCTATCTTTCTTCAACTAGTTTTTTTGTATCATTGCAGGTTACAGCCATAACAAGTAAAATCAAAGAATATACCAGGACGGGCTTATTAGGACTGCGAAAACAGCCAGAATGGAACACATACATATTCAAACAACACCCTGGCCTGATTTTGATCAGGAATCCTTTTACAGCTTCAGGTCAAAGATACTGGATAAGACAATGCTTAGAAGTTTATCCTAGGAAACCCAATAAAATTAATATAGATATTGAGACACATACGGATGATTGGTGGAAGGAATGTTACAAAAGTGGGGAATGTAACACACCTCTTCAAAAAAAGTTAAGATGGACAACTTTGGGTTATCATCACAACTGGGATACAAAAGTAGGTACCTAATAAAATAATTATGTGTAAGTTAGCCATTAAATGCAATACTATTTATTTCCTTCAAAGAAATTAAAGTTGCCTGTCAATACTTGTTTTTTGGAAGTAAAGTAAGCAAAAACACTTTATTGCACACAAAAGAAAACAATAACAACAACACAAGTAAATAGAGTGTGCAAAGGTGGCCTTCACAGTTCTAAATACCTTTGATATGAAAAAAAGAGAATATCCTTAAAACATCCTGTAACCAGAACCTAAACCTCTTTAAATGAATATTTCATTTGTATTTTCAGGTATACAGTGAGCAAAGCAGGAGTAGTTTCCCAGAAGATTTAGCTGAATTATCGGATGTGCTGGCTTCTTACTTTGGTTACAAGAATTACAAGGCTCAAGCAGCTATAGTGAATTACTATCACATGGATTCAACACTTTCGGCTCATACAGATCACTCTGAAATCAATTTGGAAGCTCCCCTGTTCTCAATCAGGTTAAAAATATGCTTATTATTTATCATTACTAATATTATAAATGCAAAAGCTTGTGAGTATGGATGTATGTTTGTTACTCTTTCATGCAAAACCTACTAAATGGATTTTAATGTAACTTTACATTAATATAGCTTATACATCAGAATACCACATACCTACATTACTTGTTATCGTGGGAAAATACTACTTTCCCACGGGAAAACCTGTTAATGCAGGTGCAGCTGCGGGGTGGAAAGCTGTTTATAAGTATAAGCTTCACTCAGTAATATGCTACATTATTATAATGATATAATATTAAAGCTGGCTAAATATTGTAGGATGGCAAACTAATCTTTTCAACATATTATACATACATAAAAAGTGTCATGGACCGACACTTTTTTCCCTAAATAACCAAATGCTATTATGAAAAGTGTGCTATGTCTGTCTATGTGTTGAATGCATACTAGCTGTGAAATGAGAGAATCGTTGATCTTTATTTTGCTTTTAGAGAATTGGTAATAATTTAAATAATAAGCTTTTAAAGAATTGGTAATAATAACTGACTAACATACACTTGTCTTTTTCAGTTTTGGCCAGTCAGCAATATTCCTAATAGGAGGCAAGGATAAGTCTATTGAACCATCTGCAATTTTACTCCAGAGCGGAGATATCATTGTGATGTCCAAAGAAGCAAGACTGTGCTATCATGCTGTACCTAAAATCCTTCCTACTAAAGATACACCTTGGAATAGCCAAGAACTGTCCAGTAATATTAATGACTTCAAAAATGTGAGGTACTTATCAGATCCTAAGGCTATAGTAGATAAGATGAACAGAAATTTAAATGACTTAGAATGGAGTAACTATAACTCTTATATCACAGAATCTAGGATTAACATAAATGTACGTCAAGTATTAAATGAAAAAGAAAATAGTTTATTATTATGATATTTTTTTATTATAATTACTGGTACAAAGTATGTGTCGTTTTCCAAATATAATATTGTTGTGATCAAGAAATGTAAATATCGTGAAAATGGATTTAATAAATTAAGTATGTTGACACAAAGTAATTTTACTTGGCTAAGGACATCTCACTATGAAGGGCAGGGTTTCTCAACGTAAATATCTTGGTGTCATTGTCGCTAATTGGTTGAACAGTAATAACTGGAAAAAATATATCAGAATTAATAAACTTTGATTAAACCAAGTTCCATAAAAATTAAAAGGTGAGCATAAGAATTACTGTTATGTAATAGCACATATGAAAATACCATGAAGGAAAAAAAAAATCCATGGGCGCGTAAAATTTTTTCTTCCTTCATGGAAAATACGTTTGGTCCGTTTTCGTAATTATGATTTTCATAATTGACTATGAAAGAGGAATTTTTTTTCACTGTTTCGTAATTAATTATCAAAAAAGAATTGATTTTCCGTATACGAAATCGAATATTTTTCCGCGTTCGTAGTTAATTACCAACCATATTCCTTTTTCGTAATTAATTATCAAACAAGAATTGATTTTTAAGATACTTATCGAACTCTTTGATGACCTAATTAGTTAATAAATTCATCAAGAAAGCGATCAAGAGATAAAAATAGTAGCAGAGTTACTGTGAGGAGATTGTTGCACCGTTTCTGTTTTCCATACCCCAAAACCAAAAAATATCAGGTCGCAGGTATGTCCGCCTTGGCAGGCGGATTAGCGCTTACGCGCTAATTTCCTCCGAAACTATTGAACCGATTAAGCTGAACGTAAGTATGTAAATTCGTGAACCAAAGCCATGTAATATATATTAAAAAACCATCTGTCTGCCCGCGGCTACGCCCGCGTTGTTTATTGACTTTTCCGTCCACAGTTTCCCATAGATATGAGATATTTTTACGCGGTAAAAAATCTAAGATGTCAAACGGAGATATAAGGATCCACCATGAAAAATTTTATTTTAATCGGTCCAGCAATTTCGGAGTTTATCCCACACAAACAGACAGAGAAACGAAAAAAAAGAATGTGTTCTATTTCCCTTCTTACATCCCCCTGACCTGGTTTTCAGCATTTTTTCCTATTACCCTCTCCACGATAAAGATGATGATGTAGTATGTTTGTTTTTATTTTCTCTGATTCTTGTTGGAGGCTTCTGTAAATTGTAATTTAGGTAAATGCACCGAAAGGAAAAAATATTCCTCTCATTATAGCCAATTCGCTGCATATGAAAAAAGAAAACAAATTATTTTATCGTAGTTAATTACGAAACTAATTACTAATACGGCAAATAAATTTATTGTTTGATAGTTAATTACGAAACAATGAAAAATAGTTCCTCTTTCATAGTTAGTTCACTATGAAAGAAGAAAAAATATATTTTATCGTAGTTAATTACGAAACTCGATTTCTAATGCGGAAAACCAATTCTTGTTTGATAATTAATTACGAAAAATGAAAAATTATTCCTCTTTCATAGTCAATTACGAAATCAAAATTACGAAAACGAACCAAACGGGAAAATACTGTTTGGCAAAAATTAGGAATAAGTACACAGTAAAATTTTCTATCTGCAAGTTGATATTTAATAAGCTACAAAACAGTGAAGAGAAAAGAGTCACATAACGGATGTTATGCCCCCTTTTTGGGGAGATAAAACGTTTTTGATAAATTTTACTTTGTTATCCGTTCACAAGCCTGTAATATTAATTATTAGTTTACAAATACATTACGAAGCCAGTAAAGCAAAAATAAAAGCGTAAACCGGTGAGACTAATTGACTAAGTTATGAATGTTAAAGTTATTGCTTCGTATCTTATTGGCGCCCACAAATGCACGTGTAGTCAAAGCAGATCCAGCTGTACACATTAGACCGTGCTTAAGTATGTGGAATAAGGAACATAATCGCGAGGCGCGTGTTATGATGCGCGATTTGTTCTTGACCGTTTATACAAACCTTTCTCAGAGCACGGTTTGGCGGTGAAATCGTCTAAGCTTTTATGGTGATCGCACATGCCCCAGAAACACTTTATGTAGCTCTCTGAGTAGCATTCGAAGTCATCATTTGGCTGTAAATATAAAATACGTCATTGCTATCATCATCATCATCATCATCATCATTTAGCAGCCTGCGGCAGTCCACTGCTATGGACTCATTAATTTGTAGTACGTTGAAATGAAACGCGCTAAGCGTAAGTCCCCCGTAACACCTGTTGAAAGATGTTTGTAGGAGAAGACCTCTCCCTAAGGTTTCCACGACGATCTATCCTGCGCTGCCCGCATCCAGCGACTTCCCGCGACGACGTCCGCCTTGTAAGGGGCGCGGCATGTCCATGCGTGGTGGGAGTAATTACTAATAAATTGTAGACCAAAAATGTGGTTCAACTTAGAATTCTTCTAAATTCAAACTCATTTATTCATCATAGATTTTAAAACACCCTAAGTTATAAAGCTTTGCACGAACTAAGGCTGGCTCTCGTCTCAAATTAATGTATAAGAAAGGCGATGTGCTAATTTTATCTTATCTTATTAGTTGTAACAGAACAGGCAGGTTCGCAGAATGTGCGTGATGCTTGAAGAAACTCATTCCATTTCGGTCGAAATAAGTCCTATTTGGTTTTCCAAAACAATATTATCAATAAGCTGTATGGCGAGAGGAGTTTTTTTAGTTTAGAGTAAAAAATACTATTAGAATACTTTTGTTGAAATAAAAATTCAAATTTTCTTACTTGGAAAAGACCAAGTCTCCGCCCCATCGGCTTAATACAGTCCTCTTCACACTTAAATTTCCTTTTTAAAAGCTGCATGACTTTAAATTTGTACCGACTTTAAATTTTTAAATTTAATACACAACACGCTAGAATTTAAAACAGTGATTTATTTTTAAATATTTAGACCATTGGATTTTTTTTCGAAAGCTGTCTGATTGACTTTGTCTTAGTTATTTTTTCTTTTTGTTAGTATTTTATTTAGTTTTATTTTCGTCGATTGCAGTTGCCAGTAGGAAAATCGCCACGGACTTCAGCTTATATGCTAGTATTTTTTTGTAGTGTGGATTGGGATTGGAGGTAGATATTTCATATAAGCCTTTAGGCAAGATCTATGGATAAAGGTATTCCTTAATAGGGTAATTAAAACCTACTGAAAACTTTAAACGAAATACCTACCTTTAATTTTTCGCTATTTCCTGTTTCGAATGAGGAGACTTTGTACATACTTTAGCACTAAAGTATATAATAATATAGTTTTCTGTCTATTATGTACCTAATTATAACAATACACAAGAAAGGTGCTGTTAATTTTTAGTTACATGTGGATGAAACTGAAACTGGCTAACTACATAGGTACTAACTATACCTTTTCGCATAATTTTCAATTATGGCTAGTAAACAACATTATGCTTTCATAATGTTTGCTAACAAGCATCCATGATTTGTAGGTTAGGTGCACTATTTTTTTACCCAGGCAGATTGAACAATGTTGTTCACAAAAATATATTCTACTGTACAGGGACTACTATTTGGTATTCTGTGACTACTAGGTACTATTATTTTCTTCTGTGACTGTACTTCAATAGATACTCGTAAGTAGGTATGTCGTGAAGAGCCCATACATTTCATGTCCCCATCGAGGGGCTCGGTCCTTCCAGTAATCAGGGTAAATTAAATAGGTCTTTGTCGACCACGCTGGCCCAGTGTGAATTCGTCATCTTCACACACAACCTTCTCTGGTGTGTGCAGCTTTTTTCACGGTGGTTCATCCTATGAGCGTCGAATAAACGTATTGTATGTATTACCACGTATTAATAATAATAATAATAATTGGTAAACACATTGGTATGTACAGATGCGAGGTTTAAATCCGCTCGTCCTGAACGGAAGACATCGGTCATAGCCGCTAGGATACCGATTTCAGTAACAATAATATAATTATAAAATATCCCACGTCTTAGTCCTTATCTCTCATCGATAAGAATCGAAGGCTTGATCGATACGCCTTATCACTACATTACATAGTATAAAACAAAGTCAATTCAATTCTTTTCAATTCAATTCTTTTATTTATACTAATTTCACAATTACAAAGGTTAGTACCTAAAATTGACAATGTAAAACATTTCTTTATACCTAAATTGATATGGACTACTACTTTACAAATGAGATCAAGTTTTTTACTACTTACTTATTTCTTATAATGTTATTATTACTAAACATTTACTAACAACAAATTATTTATTAACTAACTACTTACACTAGACTTTTTTTTTTTTTTTTTGAATTGACCTATGCTTGTGTCGAAAAGGTACGACCAATCAAGCTTCACCGGACTTGAAACACTAGACGCATGCTTTAACGTGACTTTTATGAATTCAGACACTGTACAATGAAAAGAAATAGGAACTAGTCGCCGGCTTCGAAACAAATCAAGTTCTGCCGAGACCTCATTAAGCGTTTTCAGTGCTACGGATAATGGTGACGATTTTAAAATATTGGATCGACATTCCGGCAGAGCGAATGCCTGATATTGCGGTCCACGACGCAGTCGCAGATCAGGCACCTGTATTTTGATGGCTTCTAATAACGACGGGTTATTTTGTCTACCACGGAAAAACCTCAAATATATACAAAGTGAGGGCTAATTTTCTTCTGACCTCTAGTCTGTAGTATCCAACCATAGGTACCTAATAAAAAAAGTGTCGGGTATATATTTGGAAAGGAAGGACAGACCCCATATTGTTTAAGATATATTATGTGTCTTAAAAAAATATTTTGTATTTTTTCTAGCATTAATTTATAATTATCTTCTTGAGGGTTCCATATAATAGAGCAACTCTCCAACTGACTCCTAACTAAAGCATTAAATAACGATTTTAATGCTGATATATTATTTAGTTCCCTAGTTTGGCGTAGAACAAACCCTAGATTCCTAAAAGCTCTTTTACATATCTTAATATAGTTGTAATATCGTTGACAGCTGTAAATAATTTAAGGTCGTCCGCGAACAATAAACAACTTGAATCCCGCACGACGTCTGGTAGATCATTGACCATTATGATAAATTCTAAAGGCCCCAAAGTACTTCCCTGACTTACCCCTGAATTAGTAAAGTATGTTTTAGAAATAAATCCTGCATAGTCCACGTACTGTCAACGACCCCGTAAATAACTAGCAAAAAATTTAAGTAATCTTGGTGTGAAACCGAAATTTGCTAATTTTTGTAGTAATATATCATTGTATCAAACGCTTTACGAAAGTCGCTTTCTCTCTATGTCCCTATATCCCTATGTATGCTTAAATTTTTAAAACTACGCAACGGATTTTGATGCGGTTTTTTAATAGATAGAGTGATTTAAGAGGCGGGTTTATATGTATAATACATGCATTATATACTTAAGAATAACCCGCAATAACCATTTTCCCGTGCGGAGCCGGGGCGGGTCGCTAGTAAAAGCCGGGTGCAGTGAGTAGGTATGTGCCTGAAATCCTAGCAATCAATGCAAGTCGGCGTACAACGGCTAAACAAGCCCATTCACATTGTATGTTCGTCGACGCTCGGCTGAATATGAACGCATCGATATTCTCCTACATAAGTTCTTTGTGCAGGAGGTATTCAGATCAGCATTTGCACGCTCTGCAGCTACTAGGCCCCTACGAAAAGTGACGACATCTGATAACGTTCTTGCCTTAGAAATCCAATGCTGCGATGTGGAATCTACTACTGTATCGTAAAGCAAGAAATGCTGCAATGGAACATCTTTTTCTTAGTCGCCGTTTCGCGCATGATATTTAAAGCTGACTGGTACGGCTGATACGGTCCCTTTCAATGGTTGCCTGCCGACAATGAGCCACGATCAGGCCATTTGCTCATAGAAAACTCATTCGATTAGATGGCAACTTTACGTAAAATACTTACATATGGGTAAACGTTATACTTACTCGTACTTACCTGTTCAGAAAATGTAAACAAACTACGAGTGTTTTAGAAAACTGTATGTAAAGTCAAACTTATTGATGTATTAGGTACTCATTTATTATTTATTACACAATATAATAAATGTTTATATTTAATAAGTACATGTAGATTTCTGATTAATTTTCCCAAAGAAACTTTTCTCGGAATCGGAAGAAAAATACTTCTGTATACAAACGGTTCCATTAAAATAACTAAACATTTGTACGGGAATGTCAAATTTCTTTTGATTTATGGAAAAAGCATTTGTATATTGACTACAAGGAAGAGGTTACATTTATGAGTTTATTTATTTATATAGGTACCTACCTACATCAACATCGAATATATTGCTCATTGACAATATTGATTATACCTTATGTTCTAGTACACAACATTCACAGTCTAAGCGCTAAAATATGGTTTAAATATACAAAATTATATCTGTAAGTGAGATTAATATGTTATAATTAAGTATTAATTAGGAAATAAATTATTTACTTAGTACAGTTTTCTTAAAACTACTAACGAATTTTTAAAGATATCGAGATCAGAGTGCTTGGCACTCATCTCATTATGACTTACCTACATAATCTGATAATAGGAGAATTCAACCTAAGGTTAGATCTACAAAAAGGAATGTGAAATGTTTTATGGATGCGATTTCTAGGATATTTAAGAGGGTTTAGTAAATAAGTAGGTACTTGTGTACATAGAGCACCATGTTAAATAAAGTATGTATTATATTGATAAAATTGGCAAACAAGAATAACCTACGTCAAAGCTATTGCTCATTGGAGCTATTAAGTACAGTCGCACACACAATAGCAAGCAAATTGTGTTAGGTAGGTACACTGACGTAAACAAGAGACGCAAATTGCGAGGGCGCGGCGTCTCTACAGCTCGTCAACCGATTAGATCTGTGTAGTGTCATACGCAAGCGAAGACTCAATGGGGTTCCGAACGGCTTAATACGAGCTGACGGATGCGTCAAGCATAGTCTGGTTATACCTATTTACGCAGACTTAATTAAACGTGAAGAGGTGACTTATAGGCACATATACATAGAGATGTAGAGTTGTACAGCTTCTCTAATTACAATGCGCTTTGTACGGGACGGTAAATATTGACGCACAGTCTGGGGCGATATGCCTTTATCACGACAAATTTGCAAGGATAGTGTTAATAACGTTAAATTCTACGAGTATTATATTACATGACTGCATATTTTTTAAAGCCTTTTTTACGGTCTAAAGTGTATCCCTACAAATTAAATAAAAATAAAAACTAAACACATCTACTACTATTTACTAAACTACATACGAGTAAAACTCAAAAACAAATACCTATACTATTTTTTTCCTAGGTACTTGGCTCAACGCATCTCCTTCACTTTTTCGCGATTACTGTAAATTCTTTAATTAAAATTTGAGTAGTTTTACTGCTTTAATTAACAGCTGAAAATGTGTAGGTGTTACATATTCAAAATGCAATAAGTATCGATTCAAATCAGAGTTTCTCGTTCGTATTCGGAATGGTTGGCAGTAGTTGAGTCTCGCTGCATTGTTGTCGCGGATCTCTGAATGGCGTTGCATACAAATTATGTAGTATTTGCAGTATCGAAGTTGGGCTCTTCAATGGAACTTGGATGCGCTGACTAACCTGCCTCGCAATTTCTGTAGCATTCCGCGGAGCCTGAAGGTATAATCATTGACACGTCACCTTTGTATGTAAAATGAGCGCGCTGACATTTGGCGGTATTCAGCAAAAAGCTCGCCGTGGCGTCTCCTCTCTTTTATTGACATTAAATGGCCGATATAAATTCCGTTGGCGGATTACGAAATTTATTGGCTTCAAAATTAAAGGAGACCGATTTCAATGGCGACTGCTGACAGGATTCGTTTATGGGTGGACGGGCAGCAGGAAAAAAGCTTTTACTAAAATCCTTATTGAAAAACTTATCGTATTAATAGAGTTTTTGCGCGATAGTGCGTGTGGGATGGGACGACTTCGATATTGGCTTTTCGGTTATTCTGCTAAATTAATAGCGCCATACAATCCAATTTATCGTTTTTTATAAAACGTTTGCATCCCTAAAAAATATTTGGTTAATCCTTTTTTTTTATTTTTGGAGGTGTTTTCGTTGCTCACTAAAAACTACCTACTTGGATGAAGGTACCTATAATGGGTTAGATAAAAAAACTATGTATTAAAATAGAATTAACTTTCTCGCATTTGTTTATTACCTATGTACTTTATACACTAGTAAATATTATGTAGAGTTCTGTGTCAGAATGTGTAAAATAGTGGCCTATTTCCAGCAATTTCTTAGGAACAGAAGAGTACTAAATTGAAGCAGCTGTTCTGTTACAATTGTCTATTAATTAACTTGCATATAATAAAACTATTATAAATAAGTATCTTCCTAATCACAGATAAACTCTACCCACCACTATTTCATTTCAAAATATTCTCTAAGTATCATTGGTAGAGTTAAAAATAAAGATAAATCTGAGATAAGTGCACGGACAGGGTTGTCACTTTGCTAGGGAAGCTTCGAATGCAACTTTATATTTTGCTGTCTCTACCACTCATTTCAATCCAATTTTCAACTCTATCTCATCGTGTTATCGGCTGTTGCACTTTCCAACAACAGTTTTGATATACCCGAGTAATATGTCTATTGACTTGCATGAGCCGCGAGTGTTTTTGTGCGTTTAAAATAAGGCCTGTGATGGCCGCCTCTTAATAAGGAATAGGGCTGGAACGGTTGTCATTAATGGTCAGATTAAGCATTGTGAGAAGGTAACGAGATAAAAAGGACCTCGCTTCAAACCGGACGATATCTTGGAGCCGACAAAAAGTGAAGATTGGTGCGAAAATGTGACGCTAAGGACCGTGGCAAGCGAGTGTAGGATACTACTCTTGATTGGAAGATAGTAACTTTAGTTGCGTTTACAGTTATACAACTACCAACACAAGAACATTAAGATTGAAATTCAAGATTAAAAATTCAATAGGTTTTCATTTGAGATTTCACAAAACTATTTTTTCCACTTCAAAGCTAATAAACACCAGATTGTCCATTGTTAAGTTATTTTAATTCTGTGATTTAATCCTTCAAAATTATTATTAGTAGGCAGATACGTATTCAGTGCTATGTTCTAAATAATATTAGGGGTTTATATACATAGAATTATAAACCAAAGGCTTCATCAACAACGAGATAAGAATATCCAATACAAGATTATTTGTACTAGAGCTAATTGTCGTGCCTTTACTATAGACTAAATGTAAATAATAATAATATTCTTGCACTTATTTAGCTAGCTTTATTTTTTTGTGAGAACGAGAATAGTTAGTTTTCAGTCTGAAAAAAGGAAAAAATATTTTTTACCGATATAAATACGTTGGGTGTATTATAACATTAATACCGTTCGCTAAACAAGAACTATCATATAAGTAACTACTTACTTATACGTGGTGATTTTCTCTCTTCAACGATTATAAACATCTAGCTGAACTAGGGACTACTATTTGGTATTCTGTGGCTGAACACAATAATTTACAAGTAGACACCAAACGCTAGTTCGTAGGTTTCGGAAACTATTGACGCAAATTAATTGCAAAACCCAGAATCGGCTAGCACATGGTGCAATAAGGGACAAGCGCTTTGTAAGCCGACCGCAAACTACAAAGCGTGTTTGCAGGCGGCCTTATCGCCCTCAAAGCGATATTAATTGTAGTGGCATTAAGCTGATTGGCAAGGCAATACACTTGATGTATCTTTGCTTTATTCTGATTCATGATGCTGATGAAAATAAGTTGTAGATATTTAGAGAATGATAGAGAACGATTCCACTCATTAATAAGCACTGGCACTGAGTTAGAGATTAAAAAAAAGTCGTTTTATAGCAAAGTTAAAGTTAAGCTTTCTTTGAAAATAGTAAACAATACATTAGTCATATTTCAAGTCCTATTTATTTCGAAGCCTACCAGACTAAAATGTGTGGAACACCGATTTGTTTTTCACTCTTTCAGAGGTCAGTACCGTAGTAAAAGTTGTTCATATTTATGAGTAGAATCATTCCTCAAAAGCTCTAAAGCTTATCAACCAGTTAAATTTCACGGTGTAGGTATATGAGTCTACATTGTTTTATTACTTTTTCAACACGTACCGTGTGTTGCCGTATTTTTAACCGACGAAAAACGGAGAAAGTTTTCAAGTCGACGCGAATATATTTTTTTATGTATGACCACGCATAACTTTTTACAGAGTATTCAGATTTCAGCGCAATATAAATAAAAAAAAAAGAACAAACCTAAGGGTAAGAAAACAGGGAATGACTGAATTTACACTTTCTCGTGGAAACTATGTATTGTCTATTCTATCTCTGTATCAAGTTTCATCAAAATCAGTTCAGTGGTTTATGGGTGAAAGCGTAAACAAACTGACAGACAGAAAAAAAATTTGCTATTCAATCTTTTTAACGGTTAATTTTTTTGTTAAAATAGTATAATTTTAAATCGCAACGTACTCGAATCCGCTTCTTGGCTGTCCGGGCCATCGCATAGCGGGGATGCGGGCTCTAGTCCTGCCAGAGCTCAATATATTTAATTTTTCGTTTCGATTTAAAATAGTATACTTTACTAACACACATTTTCACGGGTTTTCTCCACGATTTCGTTTTAAATTGAGCTTACCGATATTTCGACCGAGTTACATCGATCATGGTCACGGCAGAACTCAGAAAATGTGTGTTAGTGCAGTTAACAACCGCGAAAATCTAAGAATGTTCGTAGTATACTTTACTAGCGACCCGCCCCGGCTCCGCACGGGAAAATGGTTATTGTGGGTTATTCTTAAGTATATTATGCATGTATTATACATCTTCTTCTTTGCGAGTCGATGACAAACCCTAAATATTTGCGGCCCAGAACTGATATAAACCTTTCTCTTGAATCCCACAGCTGGGCAAAGTCCTTTCCTTTGCTAGGAAAGTGTTGTCTTGTACATCTACAGGAAAAATTGGGTTGGTCGGTCCAATTCTAGTCGCGAAACGAATTTTTGATGCAATTTGAAGAAACAGTACTGAATTCAAACTTAGTAAATCCTACGTCGGACTGAGCCAGAACGTATAAATCCTTCAAATTCGCTGGTGAACCCTGATCATTACCATGATTGATGGAGTCGTGCCTAATTAGGGCAGACGACGTTGACGGCCAATTCCGCCCTGGGATCAACGCAAAGGTCCCTCGTGATTGAATATAAAATTAGAGCTTTATTAACATGGCTACAAAGCCTACAAAGCCGTCACAGGCTTGGCTATTATTAGCAAGGTACAATGACACAATGATTATTTATAAATTTATTCAGATAGAACGATTTAATTACCAAATATTATATGAGTTTGGCTTGACCACAATTCGCGCATAGAAAATGTTGGCGAATAACTTAATATATTATAACGGACTTGAAAAGTTGTTTATTTATTTCCAGGAGTAAAAGTATATGCGGTAGTAAAGTAAATCTCTAAAATTAATATTATTCAACGCCCGGTTTATGGTCGCACGGAGTGAGGTGTATTTAATTTTATTAATTTAACAGTCTGTGTATTCACAGACAAGGCGCCTAACTTTATTAATTTATTATTCTCTGACCTTCCAGAACTAAAGTAGATAACCAATCCCTCAAATAAAGAAAATATTTTGTAAGTAGTCTTTGTTATTCCGATTATCAAGTTAAAATTATTTTCGAGTATCTCACATGGGGCACGTATTCTTCTATCTCACATTCTTGCAATAAAGTATTACTCGTATTTAAAGTCTCAAGCTAAATGAAAAGCCAGGGGGGATACCTTCGCTTCCCGGAAAAGTTTATTCTTCTTGTTATAAAGCTAATAAAGTAATACGAGTATGTTGTAACTTTTACGTGCTTCTACTTTTTAATCAAACAAATATTGGGAAAGGATCTAGTGCGGCGCAATTTTAATAAGTCAGCAGAACGTTGCATCATTTTTTGTTTTTGGTTGATCCCCCTCCCTTCGAAAACCATAAAACTGATTAATGAAATTTGGTATAGATATAGAATAGTGCTTGTGGAAGGACATAGACTGCTTTTAACCGTAGGAAAATACCTCATTCCTACAGGAAAAACTGTTAACATGGGCGCCGAATCACTAGTTTGCGATAATTCTGTCAGAAATACATCCATAATTTGGAAAAATCTAGTACTCGTGTGCGAGTGTTGTTCCAAAAATAAGTAGGTTTAAACCGGAGTACTCAATTGGGCTGGAACGCTGGCTGCGGCTTAGCAATTATGGCTAGATTTACACCACTACCAGCCGCAGTTGACGCCACTTATACCGTACAAATTTTTAATTGGGCCGTATTTCCACTGATTGATCTCGATTCGGGTGCTGCCTGCACCTGCGAAACTTTTTTCGAAGGTTTTTTTTGCTTATCATAAACACACCAGCCAGCACATACCTAAAGCGCACCAAAGCTCGATCTATAGCGATGAAATTTTAAAAATCGTGCTTGATGCAAGCTTGATATACAATTGGTGCAATTTGATTAATTGTCAACATCAAAGCAATAGTTAGAAAACTGTTTGTGGTTTTGCTACTTATCAAGATAACATCACTTTTATGTTTTGACTTTTGTGTATGTAGTTATTTCTTCCGCGGACTCTATGTCTATCATTCCAAAACGATTTATATTCCAATGCTTTATACCAACAAGTTTGATTAGTTTACTGCCTTATTTTAAAAAGAAAGGCGAACATTTCTGGATCAATACGTTAATTTCGGTGAAGAACTATCGATTTATAAGTATGTCATCTAAACAATACATAAATAAACATACACAGAGTATGTACAGAAAAGCTAAATATACCTAGAACAAAGATCAGTCAGTAAGCACTAGTACTAGTAATTATGGAAGTACGAGTATAACTATTAAGTAGGTACCTAGTTACTGTTAAAGTTTGCTACCTCTTCGGCTTACAGGAACTCTATCTAATTTCAAAGTTACTGTACATGTACTGTACCTACTAAGTTACTTAGTTATAAAAGTAATCATGTTTAGTTTATATTCAAAACACACTTACTTACTCAACAGGGTACTTAGTTGCAAAATGTAATATTGTTTAATTGAAACTAGTAAGGTAAAGGGTAATTAAACGTATGGTATTTAAGAATTAAAAAACTGAGGCAATTTAGTGGTGGGAATCGAAGTGGCACCTCCTGAGTAGATGGGGGCTCAGCCGCTATGCCATTGACGTTCTGGCGTTCTGTTTAAGGATTCTTTTAAAATTGTTATCATCATATTATTATTATGAAACAACGTAAGCCCGATAAAGTAATTTAGAAAATAATTGGGAAAGAAGCTTTCGGTAGAAAAATGCTTTGTCCAGGGACCTTAAATCACATTCCCCCGACATTGGCAAAACAGGGGTATCGGCAAGAATTTAATTAATTCCCTCGATCGGTATTTAGAAACTGGATTAATTTCGAAATAGCAGCTTCTCCCTTGCGGCCCTGAACCTAGGAAAATAAGTACTTAGAATAGGTATTTCATGTAAATATTTTATTATTAAAGCGGATGCCAGCGCGATGATCCGTGATGTGTAGCGCAACAGTGGAAAGGTCTATACCCAGCAAAGGTATCCATTCTGTTCATGTGATCAGATTCCATCAAACTGGTAGCCTAGAAGAAATTGCTACTCAAAAAACAAGGTAGAGATCTTTGAGGGAGGCCTTTGTCCAGCAGTGGACGTCTATAGGCTAAAATTATAACGATGATGATGATGATGATGAAAATAGGCTAATGGTCTATATAAATAAGTCTTTCTATATTTACTAACCTTTAC
Source organism: Teleiodes luculella (assembly GCA_948473455.1). Lineage (NCBI taxonomy): Eukaryota > Metazoa > Arthropoda > Insecta > Lepidoptera > Gelechiidae > Teleiodes > Teleiodes luculella. The sequence continues at coordinate 5,921,645 of OX419596.1, forward strand.
TTATTAATGTTTACTTTATGTTGTGTGTTGTACCGGTTACCAAGCAACTATTTCAAAGTTTTGAACCTTAGAGTATAAATAGAAAAATTTTGAACTATTCCTTCCTCCACTTACGACATGTTGCAATTATTATAGTTACAATATCAGACACTATACGATATCTTGTAAATTGTATGAGAATACAATTTGGGCTCATTGCTAAGTTAACTGGCGCAGATAATATTTGGAAACAAGAAGAATAAAAAAATATCCTGGATGAATTAGTTAAATTGGCTTTAGCACTTTAGAACGTCAAATCCTTTCCATAGTCAAACTCATGTTAAACTCATAATTTCGTATTTTTAACCTACTTCAATAATTCGTCGAAATTTTTATTATGCTAGTAACATTAGACGTTATACATATTGTCACCGCTACGCCGTAGCGCTGTAGACATAGCTACAGTCGCTACGAGATTGTCGCCTACGCCAGTAGTTTATATAGTACATAGTCTGTGCATGTATTGTGCATTTCAGCGGATGCAAACATTAGTTGCAAGGCGTGACCCGCTTGTTAGGCAAATATTCGGAAGTTTGCAACTGTTCGGAGCAAGGAATTGTATATTTATTGATGAAACTACTGGAATGCTCACTCTTACTAATATCGGGAGCCGAAATAAATTCTCAAAAACTTTTTGCATCCCTTTCTCATAAAGGTTAACAGTAATAAAATAAACGAAATTCTATGCCTCTTTTATAATTAAATACACTTCGATCTAAAAATAATTGGAACAAAATTTATATTGTATCAATAATAATAAAGTCAATAAATTTTCATCACTAAGCAAACTGTGTAAGTCTCTTTTGCCCGGTTTTGAATTTTAGTAGTAAATAGTCTTATTATAAACTCAGAAGAGTTTTTTCTTGATTGTCACAGATCTGGCACTGTTGCGTCCAGTACAAATTCCTTGGTTCGTAGATCCTTGTGTAGAGATTAGCTAAACTGAAACTGTCTTCAACATATGAATATGGACCTGCGGCTGCCGTCGTCTTTAATATGCATGGACTCTTACTTATTAATTCACTGCAAATTTACGTACGTACTCTATACAGTAATAGGCGAGTTAAAATTATTGAAAGAACATTGCTTAACTCAGCTTTGCGAATAAATTACTCGTACGTAGTTTTTCCTTGGACTTCTTTTTTCGAGTTGTGATTTTGTATTCAATATTTGTATGATCACGTTATCAGTATTTTATATTTCCTTTGTCATAATTGTGTATTAATTCAATGAATCAATAAAGTAAGTGATCGCGACAAAATATTTTAAGATTTTTTTGCCAGTTCGAAAACACACAATTTTCATGTACCTATATGTTTTTTAATTCTCTAAATCTTAGTTCTGGTGTACTCCATGTTAATTCTGAATAAATAATTACTCTGTTATTTTCAACATCGCACGATTAGTATTAAACAGAGGTTATGAAATTAATAGCAAAGGACACCTCAAAAAGGACCTCTTTAATTTTATTTGTAAGTAGAGTGAAATATCTGTGTTATCATAATAAAGATACCTTTTTTTTAAATTAGGTTCTGTTTAATACTAAAAGTGCGACATGTTTTTAACAGAAAAATCTCAAGACGAATAACGGAATATTAAAAATTCAGCTGTTTTACTGAAAATTAAAGCTCAAGATACAAACCAAGCTTGCTGAACACACCATTACAAGCGCGCCTGCACTGAAGAGCTCTTCTTCAGACGGCCCCAACATTTTTCTTACAAGTTAACAATTGGAGAAAGAGCTGTCACCGCCTCCGTCGTAAAGTTTAAATGAAATCTCGGGGCCATGTCTGTGTAATTACAAACAGGCCGCGTAAGGGCGAGGCGGGCCCCTTCAACCGTGTAATGGACTTTTCAAGTATTCCAAACGTGAAAAGTTTTACTTGAGCCGACTTGAGCGTCGCCGACAATGTGCTTAACGATGTTTTTAACTACTCCACCCCATTCTGAGGCTACTGCAGGTTGAATTAATTATCCGTCTGTCACCTAGTCGTTTGTTGTTGGTAGTTAAATGAAGGACTTGAATTGATATAGGAAAGTCTAAAAATAAGTTTCGGTTTTTTTATTTGACCATTCTAATTCAAGCTAATTTATAACATTCCACTAACAGATTTATTAAAATTGAACCTCAAATTGATGCCTTGCATTGTCAATCGAATTTAGAGTACGACTATTCAAATTCTATTTGCATAAAATAAAGTTGAAATATTTTACACAAATTAAAAACTGCTTGTATACTGCGTATCAGAAAGCAAAATCCACACACAAGGCAAAAGCAGGCGGTTATCACCCGAACGTTTTTCGGGAATCGTATCCACGACCCTGTGCTTCGAAGATATTACCAACTAGGTTACGGGAGAATGTAACAGAAAGAAGTACAAACGAAATGAAGTTGTCGCCATCTACTCGTCGTTCGGAATGAAAAAGTCAAGTTATCAGTTCGCCATGGCGACGTCGGAAGTCCCAGGTTCCCCGCAAGTCCCCAGCACGTCTCACCAGAATAAATCCCGCTGATTGCACAAAGCTCCTTGCGATGCCCTCTCATTTCGTTAGTGTGCTTTCACAGTTCTTAATAACAGAAAACGATGAATTGCAATTCCTGTTGCATTGTGTGCTATACGTGACCGAGGGAACACGAAATTTCAGTTCGCGTCCTTGCCGAGGTTTCTTTTATGCTTTTGCCAAATGGAGCTTATTGAAAGACTGGCTTTTGTGTCTAACGTGTTATAGGAAACGGAACTATTGCTGAAGCCAAATAGACGTAACAACTCAACAAACAAGAAATTAAGTCGCTCGTTCATACATAGAATTAAGACAATTCTTATTTAAGATATACTCGTACCTTACCTATCTATCTATATTATTAATTCGACAGTTTATTAATTCGATAGTTTACTAATTTCTTTCAGGAAACCCTGCAATATTCGATACAATAAAAATTATGCGCGGTAAGGAAACATGTATTTACTTACCGAACTTATTTTGAAATTTGTTCTAAGTATTTCAATTGGTAATATTAACCGAATGAGCGCGAAGCTACTCCGTTTGAGCTTGGGCAAAAAATAGACAGACAGATAGATAAAAAGTTTATTGCATAAACTAACACACACACAAATACAAACAAGCAATAGCAACATAGTAACAACAACAACAGTATCAACAGGGAGAACAAACACAATCAAAGTATATAAATTATTAAGAAGAATCCCTTTAAACAATTTAAACAATTTAAACAATTTAAACAATTTATTTATTTACTTAAACAGAGTTCAACATTTGTGGTGGCCGATGCCTCCCATTAAGTTTTTAAAAACCTGTGTCGGGAGACACCGCTCTTCATATAACTAAGTAGGTAGGTAAGAGAAACAATTACATAAATAAAATAAGTTCCTAAACAAATTCTTATGACATAGTTTAGTTTAGTTTAGTTAGTTTTAGGGTAAGTTTAAAAGCCATACTATGTAATACCTATATGCAAGTGTAAGTGTGAGTGTGTGTGTGCGTGTGTGTGTGTGTGTGTGTGTGTGTATGTGTGGGGGGGTGTGTGTGTGTGGATGTGTGTGTATGTATGAGCCCGTGTATATGTATGTTCGTGGAAATGCAATTATTAGGTCACTGCCAAAGCACACATTACGTACCTATGGCGGCAGCGCGCGGCGCGCCTAGACAGAGATCACGCTTTAGATAAGCTCGGACCACGTGCAGTCGTCGCTCTCGCGATTATTATCAAAGTATTGCCTGGAAAACTTTTTATTTTGTGACCAAAGTTAATGTGAGCTGATTTTAGAACTTTAAATTAAAGTTTAAATGTGTGGTGCATTATGCAAAGGGCCCGGGCTCAGTGCAATTCACCCAAGACGGCAGCACTGGTTTTCAGCCTTCACCCAATGTTCGTACCTAGACTTGCGTCCATCTATACTTCTGTCTGCTCTTGCTAAATATAAATAGGTGTTTTTTTGTACAGTCACATGGACTTTTTATAATGATGCCGTTAATTATGGACTGATGGTGCTTGCCACCTTATCAGATCCTTACCTTACCAGATCGAGATTATAAATAATAAAAATAATATTTTTGTTGTTTTCTGTCTGGTTGGGTCTACAGTTACAAAGTTTCGTGTACAGTAGCCAACATATGCAGCTAGACAAGCTGACCTCGAGAGCGCCCGTATTCCGTAGCGGTAGAAGCGAGTTTCATAGTGCGATGTCCAACCGTATGTGCTGGCTTCGGTATATTGACTCGTAACTTTTTTAGCACACTCTACCTTTCTAGGTACATCATTGTATTTGTATGCGTATGTTCATACCTGCCGACATAAAAATGTGTAATATCCTTTTGTTAATAATCTCTCACAGTAATCTAGGCTGAGATACGAGTATATCGGATGCGCACGGGCCCTGGAAGAAAGCTGACGTGGGCTTCATTTCCTTTTCATATCCGGATCCCGTCATTATTTTGTGCATTTTATTTTATATCCCATATTTTGATGAGTATTTTTATTTTATTCTCGTCATGTTTAGGTATATTGTCTCACTGACATTATTATAAAGAACGACAGGAATGTTTGTCCGTTTTTTTACACGCTCTATTATAATAGCTTCACTTGTAAGTAACTATGTATGTAAGAAAATCTTGGAATCTTAATTTGACCCACTTCCCGGTCTTCGATTAGGATGAAATTTTGCACACGCTTTGAGTTCTGATGACAATACATGACTAGCTAAGAAACGTCATTACAAATCCAATATGGCGGCCTCCCCATTATATGTATGTAAAAAATCTTGGAATCTTAATTTGACCCACTTCTCGGTCTTCGATTAGGATGAAATTTTGCACACGCTCTGAGTTTTGATGGCAATACATGACTAGCTAAGAAACGTCATAACAAATCCAATATGGCGGCCTCCCCATTACATGTATGTAGAAAATCTTGGAATCTTAATTTGACCCACTTCCCGGTCTTCGATTAGGATGAAATTTTGCACACGCTCAGAGTTTTGATGACAATACATGACTAGCTAAGAAACATCATTACAAATCCAATATGACGGCTTCCCTAAGATGGCGAACTGGCTGTTTGAAATCCACCCCTATGATATGGGTATCAAATGAAAGGGTTTGCTGTCAGGAATACGAAAAAAAAGTCACGTGACTTAAATTCAATATGGCGGACAGGAAGCGTGTTTTTTAGTTTTTTAAACTATGTATTATTGGTTTGCAGATTGAAATGACTACTATCGGCCGTGTAAGCATAACCGCGGAATACCAAATAGTGGTCCCTAGCATAACTTTGTTTTAGCTTTCTAATAATTTAGAAGTTCAAAAATCAACCTAAAGGAAGTTGTAAAGCTCCTTTGTTCCTTACTGTAAACATTGTTTTTTTTCTTAAAAAACATCATTACAATGTTAGAGGTTAGGATCTAACTTTACATTTTCAATTTAAAAAAATATTTAAAATTCATTGTAATTAAGCCCTAAAGTTATGCTTAAATAAGTTAGTACACTTAGGTTAAGTACAGTAACCAGCACATGCGGCTGGACATTATTGACCTTGAGAGCGCCGTTCGTTATATAGTAGAAGTAAAATGGCAAAAGCGAGTTTCGTAGTGCGAGTGTCCAGCCGCATGTGCTGGTTACTGTACTTAACCTAAGTGTACTAACTTATTTAAGCATAACTTTAGGGCTTAATTCCGGCGTGGCCGCTAAATATCTAAAAAGTTGTTGGTCTCTTTCATTAATATGGGAATCGGAAAGGATGGGACAAGAATTAATTTAATTTTGAATGAATGATATATTTAAAATAAGCAGCGAAGCTGGCACATTCAGCTTAATTTAAGTGGGATGTTTTCATACCTGCTAAACTAGTGCGAACTACACGTAAAATCGATGTTTGACATGCCTGCTTGGTTGTATGCTTGCTTGCTTGCTTAAAGTAGAAGAAAGTTTTATAACAAATTATTTCGAACAAAAATCGTTAGTTATAGAAAATCTAAACGTTTACTTCTGGCCGCACAGCGCTCCGTATTTGGCGCCCTCGAAAAAAATATCGGTTCGATTTGAAAAAATAAAAATGGCGGCAGTTTTGGTCCGAAGAAACCACACTGATTGCACAAAGGGGTCCCGGGGGAGCGAATTATCGGCACGTCGTGGCCCCCTCTTCGTTAGATGATGACGAGCCGACACGTCCACGCGCTTTGGGATTCAACACGCATTCTTATTATTGTGTTCGTTATTCGGCAGCCGCAATATTCCGACTGGAACTGATTAAGACAATTGTGAATTTGTGAACCTGCACGTTTTTATACGTAACATAACGTTTACTGCTACCGAATAACGATGCTCTCTAAGTCAAAGTGTCAAACCGCATGTGCTGGCTACTGTACTTCTCAGTAATTTTCTGGTATAAAAAAGAAAAAAAAAACAGCAAATTATCAGCAAGTTCTTTAGGTATTTCTACGTACCTAGTGTGTTTGTCCTTGTGTTTTGTAATTTCTATTAAAGGAGCGAACCCACAGACGCGGGAAAGCTCGGGCTGCGGGCCGGAAAGTTTACATGCAGCCTGTAACATAGTTGCGCCCCGCTTAATATGGGACATACAGCATTTAAACTCGGATTCCGTCCCGTACCCCGCTCTTTCGTCCAGCACTGGTACACGGCGTTTCATGTGTAAGTAGTTAGTTAAAACAGTGAAGCAAAACAAATTCTACCTCTTCTATGGTTATAACTTATTCGCCCGCAGACAGATAAAACCTATCCCAAAATCGGAATAGATTTAATTGCTGTAATTTAGTACTTATTTTAGTTACTGAAAAACGTTTAAAATTTCATCCACCCTCCAATCAAATAATATTCTCATACAGACCCATAAAGTGCGCATAAAAACATCGACAACAGTTTTAATTTATTCTTATATTTATCACACCAAGACTAAGAGAGGTAGTTACGTTGTAAATATCGCTTTCATACACAAGTTGAGATACTTCTCATTTAAAAGGACAGGAATCTCTTTGAGAAATGTTCAACGCTCGTACATTATTAGCGTTGTTTTCTTCAAACAGACGGCACAGACGGAAAATAAAACTAAAGATATCCGAAACAATTCCTCGCTCAGGATTACTAGGGCCTCGGGCGACAGGACGAGTGCTCTTAAGCCAATATTTTAGAGGACCTTATTGTCCCGCCGAGTCACAGTCGAGGCAGATTCGAAATAATAAGCCGTGTAATTAGGATTTATGTGCCTTTTACGATGATTAAACGACGCACTCGTTCATTAAACCTTAGTAATGTATAGCTTCAGAAACGTAGCTACACTTATAACGGATGAGATTCGTAATCAGAAACAATCTAGCGCATGTGAACCATGCGAGTACCGCTCCAATGTGAAGCTAATTGGCTCGTAAGCAGTGATTTCTACTTTTTCATTCGCAGCGGCTTTCTTGCGAAGGGATTTTTTTCTAGATATTCGAGATTTTCAATTGATCTTTGCAATATCCTAGAAATAGCTAGGACGAATGCAGTTAACCTATCTATACTATAATTATATGAAATGTTACCGTGCTATGTTATTATAACTTTTAGTTTATCTACTGCTGGCCAAAGGTCTGTCCATTTAATTTCCATCAATATCAGATCTTTATTGCCCACATCAAGTTGCTTCGAGAAATCATGTTTATTCTTCGAGGCCCTGTCTAGTTTATGAATCACTTAGTAAAAAATATTGAAGAGGTGGCTAAGTGACTCTAAATACCGCACACAAGTTTTCACTCGACTTTTTGATTCAGTTATGTTGACTTCTTCGCACGTTGCGAGTAAAGATAGTTAAGTTAAAACGCGCGGGTTCCTCAAAAGCAACTTAGTAACTGAAAATATAAATTTCAAGATACTCGTACTATCCTGAGAAACTCCCAGGAAATATACTGCAGCGCCGACTTTTTCAAATACGTTTAGTGAATCAGGGTTGCCAGCGTCTGGCTTGCGTGCTCCGGACGTCCTAGCCGTCAATTAGACACATACAAGATTTATATGGCGATCTATCTTGTAGCACAACCCTACTCTGGGAACGGAAATTGTTTTTCAAAGGATCGCATCTAAACAGCGGCGCTTTTGTGAAATAAAACTGCAATGTTGACGGTGGCAATGGCGAAAAGCTTTTAATGCTTTTATCTGAAAGTGTAAAATGTATTTATTTTGTGCTCCTAGCTCTTTTCGTCAGTCATGGATAGAGCGTAGTTTCTATAAAGTTCTTGTAAAAGTGTAGGTTACATCGTAGACATGTGTGTTTTTCTTTCATTGAACTAATCGTTACGTGAAATTTAACTGGTTGTTTATCCGCAAATAGTGAGTACTCATTAAACTAAACAAATTTCCCTTTGGAACAAAGGTTGACATCTCAAAAATTAAGATTCAACTTTTCATACTAAGTGGCCAGTCACGTGACTAAAGTTCATATTATGAAAAGCTGAGAATTATTTTTAAGATTTCAACCTATAGGAAAATTGTTCAGTTTTATGGGTACTGCTATGTCGCGGATAAAAAACCGTATAATACTCGTGTAAAAATATTATTTGAGCATTTATTCCGTCCGTCATGTATAAGGTTTATTTAATTTTCTGCTTGATCGTATGTGTGCTATAAAAAATAAATAAATATTTTTTAAGTGTTTGAAATAAATTATGTAACTTTTATACAAAAGCTACCTTAATAAACTCGATAGAGGCTTACATAACACCGGCATGTGGCAGTAACACCGCGCTAAATTGAATGTGAAGACAAATTAAAACGATTTAGACGCGCATTACCAAAGAGATTTAGCTAATGGGGAAGTCACGGGAAGGTACTCCAGTGTACGTGATGGGAATATGTTAACTCACCTGCGGGTTAGCTTGTAAATTATAGTCTGTGTAAATAAGTAGATCTTTGACGTAGGCCATTCTGGGATGTGGCCGTACCGGAAAAATAGACGTACAAAGTTCTATACTTTTTAAAACTTTCCCGGTTGTTTTCATAACTATTAAGAACCACCACCACGGTAAATATCCCGTTTTAAATCTTAATAGTTACAAGATGTTGTGGAGAAATGAAAATTCATAGGAAATTGTCGTCTGGTGCCCGATAGTTTCCTTTTAGGTATCGAACGAGTTTTGTCTTGACTTGAAATTGCCTGTTTCTTAATTCAGTCTTTATTATTTACACCTGAAAAGGCTTCACGTATCTTAATTTGTGTACGCATTGTCCTTGAGGTCTTAAAGGCGAGGCAATCGCTATAGGGCAAGAATGGGAATTCCTAGGCCGGAAATCCTGCGTTGTTTTCTGGAATAGACTAGCGTATTTCTTTTATTTTAGAACTCTTTCGTTCAAAACCATATTTTCCGCAAATTTCTTAGAGAATTTATTCCTTGCGGAGAAGGTGCTATAAAACTAATAGTAGTGCGAAACCTACCAAGCAACTGTTCTATTTTTCTGCTTAATTTATTTTTAAAATTTTCGTTCACGGTTTTGAAATATTCAAGTCAATGCATTTTTGTATAAAGGTAAGCGACCTCCTCGGGCTAACTCAAAAGACCTACTTCACATCAAGTCGTATTACAGTAAATAAAACCGGCAGTAAATGAAAACTTCGTCTGTCGCGTTTACTGACAAAGCCAAGAGATCAGGCAAAATTTATTTAGCAATCCAAAGCGGGACATAAAGTGTGGTATAAACCCGTCTTACCCCCGAGATCGGCCAACAAATCAAGTGTCTACGACGCGCTACCTTTACTGCGTCCCCTAACTACTCGCGTTACGTTTTTATTAAAGCCAATAAAACCGGTTTCATTAGGTTTTTTATTTCTGCGTAGTAAAAGTAAGCTTAGCACGTACTGAGTTCATACCTCATTTAGGACATAAAACCGCAGGGCTAAATTGGTCGAATTTGCTCACGAATTCTTGTGGTGACCAGGTAGGCGGTATTCACGCATGCTCGTCAATTTAGCCTTAGGTATTCATTATTTCTAATGTAGGGTTTTTCTGAATATTCTAATATATACGTTTGTAAACATCAGCTTACTGTCTGTGTAAGCTGAAAACACTGAAAGTAAGAAAAAAAATTATTTCGTAGGGGGGGTGTCGATTTCATTTTTCGTTTCTGGGAATTGTTTCTTTGGAAAAGTTGCTCAAAACAATTGAGCATGTCCTTTCAGTATTTACTAATTTGCCACTTAGACCCTACTATTATTATTACTACTATTAGTAATACCTACTATTATTATAAGAAAATGGACGAAATACAAGTTACTTCCTTTAATTGACATTTGTGTCGATATCCGGAGCAAGATATATGGAGCTCCTCTTCAATATTCACTGCATTCTATATTGGCCCGTTGTCTTCGTGAATTCACACTTCCCTGACAATGTGTAACAGTCGACGTGGAATATTGGACTCGTAAATTTTATCGAACGCCATAAATAAATAGACTGGAATGAATTGAAAATGTTGCACGTAGAACAAGTTCAACTGAAGCGAAAATTTTTGGAATTGTATATTGTTGCAGGCGGTTGTTCTGCCTATATTTCGTGAATTGAAGTGTCCGTAATAAAAATATACTTTATTCGTAGGTTTGTTGGTAAGTACGGTTTTATTTGTGAGATTTTATTGAGGGTGAGCGGAGAGCGGGCGGCAGCCGCGGCTTTGCTTACAACTTGCGACTTTTCTCGACAATGGGGCCTGATTTATGTTTGTTGACGGTACAACACTCTTTTCGGAAAATCTGATATTTTTACACGGAAAGTGGTGGATATGCTTCAATGATACATTGAAATATCGTTCGCATTTTGCAGCATTCAGAAACTGTTGTAGATTTTTGTAGGAAAGGTGGACTTATATCTTTGTACTTCTGTGGACCATCGTTTAACCATTAGAATACTTATCTTTTATTCAGAGGCTACACGTATACTTACTTATATAAAACTACTTATTAGTGTACCTAACGATAATTATAAATAGTGTTTATACATGGTGTCTATGTCAACCCAAATTTTGTAATAGCCCAATTGTAACTAAGTTCATGATCGTCATCGTTCGTCAATCAAAATTAAATTATTTATTTCTGTATTCAAGCGTAGAGCTTTCTCATAAAGTTTATCTTTTCAAAACTAGATCTTTCCTATATTAGAAATATGAATAGTACCGACAACGAATTTTATCGCAGAAAATAAACATTAAAATGGATGTCTCAGGAGACATACAAGAGGACGTGTCGGACGAATGTTTTGTTGAATAATTTAAAGCAGACGTCTTTATTCGACGCGAGCAAATCTTTGAATTATAAAGTGGCGGGGTGGCACGGGAGTCGAACTGGCAACCATCTGGCGCTACGTACAAGTTAACAAGTCGCATTCATACATATTAACTTAGTGCCGCTGTTACATATTCATGCTGAAGCACTTTTGGAATCGCAGCTTTTCTGAGCTTTTATTTGGTGAGTGAGTCTGTTACAAAAGTGTCTGCATAAGAAAACAAACATTTTTCTATGAAGTTCAAACAAACTTTCAGTTCATTCGTTGATACTTACCCATAATTATCAACAAAATTGTATTTACATCAGTTACAATCATTATTTCACAATAGCAACCCCACTATATTTGTAGCTAGTATGTTGCGTAGTATTTTACGATTTAATAAAGGGCACTGGTTATTGTATTACAAAGTATGTACATGAATAAAAAGAACCATAATGGAAATAGACAACTGAAATATTTACTTTCCATTGGGTTGCATCGGTGGAGACTTATCTGAAAAACACACACACACACAGACTAGTAGTTATGTGCTTGTTTGCTTGCTTATCGTGTGGTTTTGAGGTTAACGTACCTCACAAACTCTGGTGTCAGTATTATTGTGTCGCCTAAGGCTTCAGAAATGGCTCATGTAACGACTTAATTCACTATGCAACGGCTCTACGTATACTATCAAAGCATGGAATCATTATGCTTATGTTTCTTTTTCACTGTGTGCTGTATTTTGCATCCTGGAAATGTATAAACTGAGTTTATCCGTAGCCCTCTAGCATGATTACAGTGAAAAACTATATTATTGTATTCTTTATCAAGCTGTCAAAATATACACGATGAGAAGCCCGCCATATTGAAATTTCCTCCAAGCACGACAAAATTATGTCTGCCGCAAGTGAACGGTCATGCTAGGGGGAAAGGTCCCCTGAATTCTGTGTTTGTGAGTAACAATAGCAGCCAACAGAAGTTTTGCAGTGGAAGTGGCCTGTAATCTGGCTGGACGCACTGTTTTCCTGCGCAGAGTGCTTTCACAGTTGGCGACTGTAGAACGTAAGCGACAGCGTTCTTCATTTATTTCAACTAGCTGCCCATTACTTTTCCATGCACAGTTTCTCGTATGATGCACAGTATCTAAGATGTTGACCGGGGATATATCACCATGCAAAATATTTGCATCATTATGCATTTAAATCGGTCCAACGGTTCCGGAGATTGGCGTGTACAAACAGACAGACGGTAATTTTTTTTCAAAACTTGAATTTTTGTGTTCAGATAAACTCCCTTTATCACTTTTAATCAGTTTTTTGAAAAACAAATCAATGTACAGACGACAGGCCGATTCTTCAGTTTTATTATAGTACCTATAGATAGAAGATAACGAGAATATACTATAAGGAAATTAATGTTTATAAAAAAAAACTGTGATGGTAGGTATCCATACTACATACAGTTTATGTTTGATTTTTAGGTAGTATATACATAATAAACCCTAATATTTTAAACTTTAATTTAGTAGTATGATTGGAAAAGGCTTCGATTTACCGAGAAGAATTAAAATATTATCAAAGGTCTATATTTTTGTTTAAATTTTCCCTTTGAATTATTATGACTCTATAGTTGTGTATAGTTGTATAGGCTGTTGTTGATGGTGTTATAGCTATCTTAAATATGCAAAAAATATTCTTTATACAGGTTTTTAGAAGCTTCTTTGTCAAAAAATAGATTTAGTTTCAAAAGAAATCGCTACAGCCGTTCCTTTAGACTAGCTCAAACGATTGTGGACGCTAACCCAACGTAACAACAGATTTAGTAGTGTGAGTTTATACCACGAGTAGCTTTTCATTACAGCTGTTTTGAAGCTACTAGGTACTGCAAATACCTACTCAAATTGTATTTCAATATAAATAATATACAATGACGTATTTTCATTGCGCATTGCGCAAAAGACTTTGATAAAATAAGACATTTATAAAGCTATAACGTTCTTATTAATTTATTGGTTGTATATAACGTTCTTATTAATTCTGGTAAATTGATTATGATTTTAAAGCCCTGGTCAAATCCGGGACATGTGAATACACAGTATTATGTAAGGTCTCTCTTCTTAGTCGTGCACCTTGTCAGAGTGGTCGTGGTTGCGCAGATGAGGTACACGGAGAGATGTTCGTTGGGTCGCAAACTTTCCGGATTGCTTTCTCAGCGATTTGCCTCCACTTCTGCCGGTTAGAGACGTTGCGAGTACATTGGACCATGGTAGACTCCGTTGCCTTCTTTATGAGATCAGTCCACCGAGTAGGTGATCGGCCACGCGCTCTCCTGCCTTCAACCTGACCTGGATCACGAGTCTTTCCATCGAGTTCTCATTTCTGGAGATGTGACTAAAGAACTTAAGTATTCGTATAACTTAAGTATTATGTAAGGTACTAATCAATTACTATACTTCGTTTCAAATAAGGTTACCATGCAGTACAATAGAACGACGTGGACGTTTGATGTTAGCTGTCTAGTTTTTCTACAGCACAACCATTTTTTGATATTTTTTTGTACTGATTTCCAACCCACGTCTTTCTATTGTGCTACATACTTGACATTCTGGAAAACGTACATCAGAAAATAATACTGTCTTACCTAGCTCTATACTAAAGCTTATCATGCTCAACTGCATCTCATGCATAAATGTATAATCTTTAACAGACTTCTTGATAAAATCAAGTTAGATAACGTACGTATCAGAGACGTTCAGCGAAAGCGCCACTTTAGTGCGGTAACTTCGCCCCAAGAACATTTTCTCTCGTTCCTTCGTTAAAACCCTTGGAATTCCCAGTAAGCACCTAATCCTGCGGACAATGATTCCGGGCCGGGAGTCGGGACCTCCTAAGAGTTTTTTCTCATAACTCAAAATGAGATCATAACGTCGCGAATCTCGGGGGCCCTAAAGAATAACAAAAGAAAAAAGCTCAAAATTACGTGGGCGTGTAATTTTCGGGCGACCTACCCGCGATGGCTCCTCCGGGACTCTGCTTTGGACCCTCCGCGATTATGTTGCGGTTTTATAAGCTTGTTATGTTTTATGAGCCAAATGTTTACGGATATACCTTTCAGGGTTGTCTGTGAAATGAGGCAGCCCTGGCTGGTGCTTCACTTTAAAATATGAGGACCCACCTACCCTCTACCCTGTTTTATTACGTGTGCTTATTTCGTATCGTATATTTTTATGTCCACAATACCGGACTATATATTTTCTTTTAAATGAAAAAAAAGGGGTTGCAATTGGCGGCCCCGTAACCTAGTTGGTTACGCCTGCCTACAAAGCACATGTGATGAGCAAATGTCTGACACCCATAGTTCAGGCTCTGTCTAGTTTTGGGGTCAGATGGCTGTATGTGAGATGTCCCACATATTTAATTATTTCATTTATTTATGAGCTTGATAAATGGTTATAAGTGGTCATTTTGCTCTGTTGACTACCCACTCCGAATTGTAGCTAAGCGATCCTAGTTTTTGTTGGTTATATACCTACTCCCTGGGTAGTCAAAGTAAATATGTCTATGTCTGTAAGTATGTCTGTAATATTATCTAATCTGTGCCATGGGTTATATTATATAGTAATCTTGATAGAAAGAATATTATTAAATTAAAAATTAAAAAAACTCAATATTCAAATAAAACTCTTTTTGCTAGATTTAGCAGCCTCTGAATAAAGAAATAGAAGTTTAATAATAGAGTCCCATATACCTTTGTTGTTAACGAGTATGGGTTTGATTTTTAGGGTTCCGTAGCCAAATGGCAAAAAACGGAACCCTTATAGATTCGTCATGTCTGTCTGTCTGTCTGTCTGTCTGTCTGTCTGTCTGTCTGTCTGTCTGTCTGTCTGTCTGTCCGTCCGTATGTCACAGCCACTTTATTCCGAAACTATAATACCTATACTGTTGAAACTTGGTAAGTAGATGTATTCTGTGAACCGCATTAAGATTTTCTTAGAAAAATAGAAAAAAAACAATAAATTTAGGGGGTCCCCATACATAGTACTGAAACTCAAAAAAAAATTTTTCATCAAACCCATACGTGTGGGGTATCTATGGATAGGTCTTTCAAAATGATGTTTAGGTTCCTAATATCATTTTTTTCTAAACTGAATAGTTTGCGCGAGAGACGCTTCCAAAGTTGAAAAATGTGTGTCCCCCCCCCTCTAACTTCTAAAATAAGAGAATGACAAAACTAATACAAATATATGATGTGCATTACCATAAAAACTTCCAACGAAAATTGGTTTGAACAAGATCTAGTAAGTAGTTTTTTTTTAATACGTCATAAATCGTAAACCGCAATTTACCTTTCTCTATCATTAAAACATCGATCAAAGTCACAACGAACTACAAAATCTTTTATATGATGTTACTGGCTGTTACGGAACCCTTCATGGGCGATTCCGACTCGCACTTGGCCGCTTTTTTCTTAAATAAATTAATCCACACCGGGCAGATGGATGGAACCAATCAAACGAAGAGCTCTTTAAAATTAAAAGTGTGTCTTTGTGGACTTCAGTCTGCAGGAGAGCACGTCCGAGAGTACTAACTTTTTATTTACGGGAGTGCTTTCGTTTTACCACCAGCAATTTCTTAGAAACCCTAAGAGCTTTTATTTTGGCCCGGACTTTTGAGTAGGTACTAACAATAAACTATGTAGATGCACAGAAAACATAAAGGAAATATAAAGGGAAGCAGACCAAACATTACATACTTCGAACGCGTGGCAACTTTTCACTCGTAGCTTATTTTTGAATTGCCAAATTAATATATTTATAAACAGTTATTGCGGGTGTTTGTATAAAAAGTAATCTTTTACATTCATAAGTACGAGTACAGTACTTTACTATTTTTGTTCCAAATATTACCAATCATGTCAAAGAAAAACAACAAAACTTATGTATCTTAAATGGAAATTCATGCCACGCGGCATCAATTGTATTATACAATAATGATTAGTCTGCTTCTCTTTATATGTCTGTGTTCAGATGCTTAAAAAGCGCGTCACATAGAGCTTTTAAGTTGTAACGATCGCGAAATAGAAAGCAAGTTGAATTTAATAGCTTTTTCAAAGAGATTGGGTCTGTTTAAGATTGTATTAAGTACGAATTCAATTAAATTATTCTATTAAGTGTAATCTATACTAATATTATAAAGAGGAAAGATTTGTATTTGTGTGTGTGTTTGTATGTTTGTAATGAATAAACTCAAAACCTACTGTGCCGATTTCAAAAATTCTTTCACCATTAGAAGGCTACATTCACCTTGAGTAACATAGGCAATATTTTATTTTATTTTAAATTAGGGATCCTTACTGAAACTTCAATAATGTAACCCAAGGTGTAAAAATAATACTTAAAATATTCCTAATAATTGAATGGGCTCCGAAACTACTGAACCGATTTTGGTGAAACTTGACACAAAGATAGAATAGACCTTGGGAAAGAGCATAAGATACGATTCACTGCGGGAAAACTTCTTCCCATGGAAAAATGTTAAAGCGGGTGGAGTTGGCACAAAGATAGAATAGACCTTGCGGAAGAATACAGGCTAACTTTTACCGCGGGAAAATACCTCATTCCCACGGGAAAAACTTAACACGGGAGGAGCCGCGGCGGGAAGCTAGTATACTATAATTAATTAATGATAATGATAACTTACATTACATGTTATTTTCCAATTTACGTATATTACTTCGTAAGAACGTGACAAGGAAGGCTAGTGTACATAATTTACTATAAAGTGCCTTTCACAAAGTTCGACAAAATGTAACTTAATTAAGGACCTTTTAGGTATGATTTAATGTACAAGAAATTAGTTAGAAACACTATGGAACACGTTGTCGTAATTAATTTTTGACTGCATTCTATAATTGTGACTAAAGATCCACCGAAAAAATATGCGCTGTTTTTTTTTAAGTATTCTGTTTACTTTTTAGTTAGACGAGTTCTCCTCTACCTAAGTGCTATATTTCTCTGGGTCAGTGACGTAAACAGTCAGGAGTCAAATGAACCAGTTCCCAAGATCCCTGTTGACAGAACAGTTAGTAGCCGCGCCAGCATCCCGGGAGAGACCGCTTCAGTCCCGGAAGCAATGATTGTCAGGGTCCACTAAGATCGTTTATTTTGCTATTTAGCATGGGTGAAAACTAAAGTTCTTATCTGTAGTCAGTAGTTTTTTTTTTGGCAGATTTAGTTTTTTTTACTAGGTATTGACTAATCTACTCGTACATATTATTATTATATCCAATTAGGTTATCGCTCCTATTTAAATATGTGCTAGTTAAAAAAAATATGTAGACGTCATCATCATTATCTCAGCCTGTAGACGTCCACTGCTGGACAAAAGTCTCCCCAAGGATCTTCACAATGATCGGTCCTGCGCTGCCCGCATCCAGCCAGCGGCTTCCCGCGACCCTCTTCTAGATCGTCAGTTCACCAGTGGGGGCCTGCCGCCATTCAAGAACCTTTCTGCCCCAACGGCCGTTGGTTCTACGTGCAATATGCCCAGCCCATTGCCAGTTAAGTTTAGCGATTCTTCGGGCTCAGTCAGTGACTCTGGTTCGCCTGCGGATCTCATCATTCCTGATTCGATTTGTCGACGATATCGCAGTCATGGCTGAGACCTTGGAGGACCTCGGCACAATGCTCGATGACCTAAAGTAAAGTACCCACTCCAATAAAAGTTTGGGACTCTGCTCTCGAAGTTGTAGACCATTACGCCAGTGATGATTTACGGATCTGAGACGTGGTGGCTTACGATGGGCCTCATAAGAAGGCTCAAAGTCACCCAAAGAGCGATGGAGAGGGCTATGCTTGGAGTATCTAGACGTATAAAACTATACTTATTATTTATTATATTATACCTAAATTAGGTACATACATTATTTGTTTATAACGGAAAACATTTTTAATTTGTTTCATCGTCAAAAGTCAAAGTGTCTTTGTGAAAATTTCTTCCTAAACATAAAAAAAAACGGAACTAACGCCTATAAGTTTACTTCTGATACCTATAGTCGATCGTATAACTGAGTCACATACAAACACGTTATCATGGTTATTATTATCAAATTGGACTAGGAGGCAAGTTACACGAACTGTCAGAGAAGTTAACCCGAGTTATCGTCACAGTCGTTAGCACCTTCAGATAGTGTTCTGTGGCAATGCCAGCTTGCATTCCCTGTTCGTTTCCGAGCGGCTAGCAAGACTTGACATGTGCTCCCCGGGTTTGTAAGCACTTAAACTGAACTTCGTGCAATTCGCCTTTGGCTGACAGGCCCGTGGTAGAGGTGATATATTTATTGGATGTGCAAGTTGACATAAATGCTGAGGAACTAGTCGCCGGCTTCGATACAGGCTGTATCTTATTTTCTGATTTGAAATGTGTATGTATTTTAATTACTTTGAAATATACTTTTTAAATAAATGTTATTTAATGTAGCGTCGTTTTTGATAATTTACGCGACGTACCTACTTAGGTGTTGTAGGTATTTTGTCAAAGACATTTTCGTTTGGGATGAACAAGGTTATTCAAGGAATATAATTTAAAAGACATACATACAAGAACTGCATAAGTGTGCTGCGTGTGATATTTTTAAAAAATATGAATTGGACGGAAGTCACGGGGAAACCTATTACATGGAAGAAATCGGACAAAATGTTCTGTAAATTAACTTTTGATGTTTAAATCTGTATCTTCTGTATCGTGTAGTTGCTTAGTGTTACAATGTTGTTGTATGTAGTCTGACATGCAAACTGCAGGATTGCTAGGAGGACGACCTCTCGACCTATTTCGGGCGTCGCTGCCAGCCGCACGCTTCTACTATTACTTATTCTGTGCCAACGACGACGCTCAGAATCTGAAATTCCGGTAGAAGGTACAGTAGCCACCACATGCGGCTAGTAGAGGCTAGCTAGGCTATGATCCTGAGCGCGCCCATATTCCGTAGTGGTATAGGTGAATTTCGTAGTGCGAGTGTCTAGCCGCATTTGCTGGCTTCTGTCTGTACATTCCCATACAGTACACACTCGACCACAAATTCTAATGTCGCGTGTCATGGATGTCTGCTGAAGCAATTTGTACAGATCCAAGAAAACTCTAAAATCAAAATAGTATTCATTAATTAAAGTAAATTTTTTACCTTACCTATTTGATTTATCTTTATTAATCTGTAATCTTTATTAATACAATACAATACAATATAGTTTATTGACAAAAGACACAGCATACAGAAAACAATACAGAACAAGTACAGATCTTTAAGTTTTATGACAGAAATCACAAAAAACAGACTGCTTTAATAAGTTTTTCTGCGTAGATATACGCGCATTTTCCTTCGTCCATTAAATGAAC
Organism: Teleiodes luculella; assembly: GCA_948473455.1. NCBI lineage: Eukaryota > Metazoa > Arthropoda > Insecta > Lepidoptera > Gelechiidae > Teleiodes > Teleiodes luculella. Next base: position 5,941,332 of record OX419596.1, read on the forward strand.
GTTTTTATGTACAATAGTATAGTCATCGGTTTCTACAGAAGTCACTATCTATGCACTACGCCACTAAAGCTCAAAAGGTTTATTTCATAGTAAAATAATAAAAAATGTCTCCATTATTATAAGAAAAGAGAAAGCAAGACTAAATGTTGATATCTAAAGGGATGTTTTCATTGAACCATCTTGCAATAATAATAGTTGTTTATTTTAAAGGGAGCTCCTTTTCCTCGGTATAACAAGGTGGACAAGGTTGTTACGTTCCGTGAACGCGAACTCTCAACCTATTTTTGTTCTCGGAACATACTAACTAGTGTTGACTGTTGACTTTCAATTTTCCGACTGACACTATGACCGATGTTTGCACCTTAAAGGTACTTAAAGGTTTCAGAATAGAACGTGTCAGAAATTTATTTACATACGATATGGGGCCGTTGACTCCCATGAAGGGATCGCGAGTTCATGCCTCGGTACTTACCGTTGCGTTTTTGTTTTTCGAACTCATATTTACGTACAGTAGCCAACACATGTAGCTGGACATCTTCAACTTGAGAACACCCGTAATTCGTAGCAGTAGGGGTGAATTTCGTAGTGGGAATGTCCAACCGCATGTGCTGGCTACTGTACTTTTATTCGAGCGGTCTTACGGTGAAGGAAAACATTGTGAGGAAACCAATACAAAGGTTGTGTGTAAAGTTGACCAACCCGCACTGGGCCAGCGTAGTCGACTAAGGTCTATTCACCCTGGTTTCAGCCCCTCAGGTAGGTACTATATATTTTGTGACGCAGGTAGCGCTAGACTACTAGACTTTTAAGAACTTTGAGGAGCCATTTAGCTTGTTTACCTAAAAAGGTGGGATTTTGTTTCTGACAGTTGTCGGTAGTTTCAAAACATACTTATCGGTATAAAAATGGTAAGCTTTGTCTCTTAAAACAAGTTTTGAAATGTTTCTCAATTATCAATTTATTATAATATATTGACCAAACATACGCGATAACAAAAAAAGAACAAGTGCTGATACATTGAGACGCTACTAAGCGAATCATTGTATTTTTAATATTTATAACACTACTTTTTAACCGACTTCAAAAAAGGAGGAGGTTCTCAATTCGACGCGTATGTTTTTTTTTTTTTTTGTGTGTTTGTTATAAGATATCTCCGCCAATTGTGAACCGATTTTCTTAATCGACCAGGTTTACTTGCAGGGTGGTGGTGGTGGTGCAAAAAAATATTGAAATCGATTGATAAGAAGCCGAGATATTGCCAAAACAATTTACCGATCGGGTATAACGGCATCGTCAATTGAGGAGTTATTTCCTCATATTTTCAAATTTAATCATCCGATCTTAGCGAAATTTTTATGGGACTACCCTGCAAGTAAACCTAGTCGATTAAAAAAAGAATAAGACTCCAAGGTGAAGAGTATAGCAATGTCTACACATGTTTATATGATGTTACAATTTATTAATAGCCATATTAAATTTCTATGCTTTCAGCTAGATTTAGGTATATATTATTTGTAACTTTTTAGTGTAGGTTAGGACCTTGAAGGCGGTTTTATATATTTTTTAAATTATCTTTTTATTGTGAATTCTTACTTCTCATCCCTGTTAACGGACGATGAAAATAATGACTGGTACTTAACTAATCCATAGTATGTATTCCACTCCCCCGCAAGTCCGGTGAAGCTTGATCCGTCGTACTTTTACGACTCAAGCATAGGTCAATTAAAAAAAAAACCAAAGTATGTAACTGTTTGCAATAATTTACCTACAAGGTAGGGTTTTTAAGATCATCTGCTCAGTATAGATATCTCTATACGTTTTTACTGGGACAAAATCTATTATAATCGCTTAAAGAGAATGAAAAATAAATGTAGAAAAGTACCTACCTACCTATATATGTGTATATTTTCATCACTAAAACTTTTACAAGAAATCGTTCTAAATGTAAAAGTCGGGGGCGTATTGCTTTTCCTATTGACTAGGAGCGATAACTCCTTAACCCTGGTTGACGTAGGGTGAATAACTCGTGTTGACAGCTGAGGGGCGGAAACTTTCCCCTGTCGCTTGTTGACCTCTTTACCCCAGGAGAAAATGCATTTTCTCACTGTGGCCATTATTGAGATGTTCGTCGAAATGCCGATAGAAAGTGGCATTAAGCTATCGACGGGATGATGCTTCGGATCTCATATTTTGCGAAAGTAGGGTGACATGTTGACAACAGCTTTCGGTGCATAAAAGTTTATTACTTATTTATAAATTGGAAAATGTTGTATGAGTTTGCAGGTAACTAGTTGACATTATAACAATAATAAATACGAGTATATTATATTATACGTTCGTTATGAAACTCCTTAAAGCACTTTGCATAAAAAATGTCTATGTTCAAATTTATTAAAAACAGCTAAATTTCATAAAGTCCAAACTGATGGCTGCTTCATATTTTGGTACGGTTGTTGTGGATGGAGTAGCATTCCCTTCTACGCCTGTATTTTTTGTATAACCTGGGTGTATTCATATGTATGAGTAAAGCGTGTTCCATGTTGTTAAACGCGAGCTTTTAGTTAAAAAAGGCCTTTGGTCTGCAGCACTATTTATCAAACCGATGTCGCTTTCCCTCTTCACGTCTCATGTCACCCTATTACCCCTAGCTCGATTAGTTCCGATAGATTACGTCAAATAAGGTTACGCGCATAATTACCGAGGTACACAACATGAAGGGCCTTCACTGGCGATCCCGGGCGCAAGCTAGTTAATTGTAGAACAGAGGCTATTGCCGCTCCATAAATCTGCGTCGACTTAACGTCGGCGCTGTGAAATATTAACCGCACAAGGGTTTTGACGCCCGCCCAGAGCACAGACGAGAAATAAATAATAAAGTGCCTGCTAGAAGTACGTTGGCAGTGGAAGCCTTTGCTTTGTGTATGGGGACAGGCGTTCGGTTCGAAGGAATTTCTGGATCTAGAGCGTGCCGTGGACTACTATTTGGTATTCTGTGGTGCCGTGTTGACTGTTGATAATAATAATAATAATAATAATAATAATAATAATAATAATAATAAATTCACCATACTGGAATAAATCTGATGTCAATACAACTAAAGAAATACAAGAGTCCTAAGGTCATTCTCTTCAACTGTAGATTAATTCCTTCCTTGGGTTCCCTTTGGGAATTAACCTTATGTTAGAATACATAATACATAATATAAGAATTATAAAAATAAATGTTTTATTAAGTTCTTTGAACCCATCAGAAACTTTAGAGAAAATCATTTTAAATATTGTAATAAAGTGCTAAACTTATAGTAAATATAATCGTTATTAAATTTATTTTTAGATAATATTGTACCAGAATAGTGCTTTTTAGACAACAGATTAATTAGGCAACACACGTTCAAAATAAATATGGTTTTGCTCGCATAGCTAAGATTGACGCCTGAGCTATGGTTAAGCCATCGGGTTAAGCATTCATCAAGGAATTACGCTAGTTATGCAAATCTGGCTACTGTTTGTACAGTCTCAGGGAATACCTAATGTCCGAGGTTTGGCTATCTCTACTCACCTAGTAAGGGTCTAAAAAGTCTTGCTTTGGTCGAAGTTACAGTCTCATAAAAAAATCCATTTTTAATAAATGGAATGTTCTTTTCTTTTTCGTATTTTTGAAACTTCTGATACACTTTCACTCCATCAGATAACAGCCAGTATCAAAGTGATATGTGGAGTTTACATCCACATAGGCAGTTTTTCCGCCGCGCTTCCAGAAATGATTGATTGTATGGGCATCCCTGACACTGGCCGATATTTCGCTACAATCGCTATCAAATCAAGTCGCCATCTATCTGCAGTGTAAAATATGGCTTAAAGCGTAACGTATTTTTTCCTAAATTCGTTGACATTATTTACAATACGTCGGTATACAGACGCACGCACGCGATACCTTTTTATGTAATATGGGATCTGGTTTATTACCGTATTACCTTAATATCGTAATTCGTAACTATATTAGAACGTAACCCCATGCCCTGCCGTCATTTTTCTAATTTGTGGAGAAAGTGAACTCATATCTATAGGCTTACTACGTAAGAAGCGACAGGCTCGAGAAGCTGTCAAACGCGATATAGTAACATTAGAGCCATAGTAGTTCTGTCACTATATCGCCTTTGACAGCTTCTCGAGCCTGTCGCTTCTTACGTAGTAAGCCTACTGTTGTTGTAGATGTAGAGCCTACAATAGGTGGCCAACGATTGTAAATTTACGAACGCAATTTCGCGAGCCCATCGAAGATTCCTATGATTGTTATTATTCGAGTCCCACTCGAGCACTCTACGATTACTGGTTGTAATTCTAATAAAACTATGCTTGTTTTTGTCTCATATATATTATTGTCTTGACGATAATTGTAACTTATCGTGTATGATTAGATATTTTCAGGGTAAGTTCGATCGTGTCGTGTAATAAAAGTATTAGGTTCTCAATTATTTTAATCTCAAACGTGTGGGTGGCTATATAAACATTTTAAATTGTAGAAAAACGTTCTTAATTCTGATTTTTTGGAATATTCTAAAAAAAAATACACATTTACAAAAATATGGTCTATTTCTTAGTAACCAAAATAATTCTGAAAGTTGGTGTATTTTGTTTGCTATAATTTGTTTACTAAAGGTTTAGTAATATGGAGATGGAAACGAAATAAATCCTTACTGCCGATAGTACTGTAGAGTAATACTATTGCGCATAACTCTGTTGCTACTGAGCCCTTTCGTGTTCGTGTTAGTTAGTTCCACACGCATCTAGCTCGTATTAGTAGAATAAGCATACTGTTAACTTTACAGCTCGCATAAATTTCCCAGTTTATACTTGCTTTATTCATAGTCTCTCCTCAACCATGAAACAATAAACTTCAGGGGTCTTTTCTTCTTTGTCATAAATATCCTATTACTATAAGTGGGTCTAATAAAAAATTTAACGATATTACCCCATAACAAAGCCTAGGAGGGTAATTCCTGGGAATCATAAGCATTTTTACTGTCGATATGAGTAGTTAAGTAAATGTTCCGATGCAATTAAGATCCTACTTAGTAATACGTAAAAGAGGTCTTTACTGTAAGTCGCCACAAAGTAATAGATTTAATGGGCCTGTTTTTACGACGCAGTGCTATTAACGGGGGTTTATTTAGCAAAAGGCAACTTTGAGGACATTTACTGCGTTTTATTGTTCAGATTCTCACAATTTAAAACAAATATGTTGTGCAATTGCATTAAAATTTGATCAAATCTTAATGGTCTATCTAAGGACCAACTCATCTCTTCTTGTATCGTATAGAGTTCTTATAGGTGCGTGCGTTCGTTCCCACGGGCGTGGGAATAGGTGATCACTGATCAGCGAGACGATGTTCGAGTTTATATGCAACATGTCACATAGAAAGTGGACGCAATCTATGTTACAGGCTGCATATAAACTCGGATATCGGATCGTGATCGCACGTCTCTCGTCGTATGTGGAAACGGAAAGCGAAAGAAAGAAAGAGTGAGTGAAGTGAGAGACCGAGTTAATGAATGAAAGAGTTGGAAATCTCTGTGGTGTATCTGTAGTATCCATGGACTTAGTAACATAGTTACACTATTGTAACTATGGTAATTCGTCCAAGGTGGTATCTGCTGCATGCATTCGATATAGCAAAAACATTTTTTACCGTACGCAAGTAAAAAGTGAATTACATAATCAAACAGTAATCTTTTATTATACCTGAACGCGTCACAGGCATATCTCTATACTATACAGTGTGTGTGTGTGTGTGTGACGTGGCTCACGTTCCAACCTGGAAACTGATCAATCAACTTTCTTAAATACTCGTATAAACTTTTCCGGAGAGCAAAAAATGTTGATTTCTCCATGCAAACTGTCTGAATTAAATGACTATTATAGACAAGTTCTATAAATGTTTCTGCATTTGCTTTGCCGCTTACACCTTGTATTTTTTTAATTCTATTTTTATTGCTTGCTTAGCATGTGTGTTTTAACGTTAACCTACCTCACAAACCCTGGTGTCAGAATCATTAAGCCGTCTATGGCTTCTGACATGGCTATCCGAAGCACGGAATCATCTTTCTTTGGACAATCAGATAATTCAGCTTGCAATGTTCTATCTAATTAAACCAAACTGAGAAAAATCTCACCAAGTAATATAGGGTATCTTTATTTGCATGTTTAATTTCTTTATTTTTATCGCTTAGGAGTAATAAACGCAGATTTCTGGCAATTGTAGCAGAAATGTCTGCAAAATTGCTTTTACCATTCAACTAAACTTTAAATTTAGCACCTTCGTCAGAGTCTTACATTTTGGCAAGCGTGAGGACGAACTTGGAAACTTCATTAAGACTAGTGTCGCGTTTTAGGTGGGTAGGACACCTAAACGTACTTATTTAGAATTTAGAAAATAAAAGAGGTTATTTTAGAATAAAAAGGTTCAATTTAATTTTAATAAATAATAGATCCCAGGGTATGGGTAACGTGCTTGTATTTTAAAACTAGGCCGAGTTCACTTTTAAAGTCTCTAAAAAGTACACCACTTCCCTGCCAGTCCGGTACAGCCAGACGACTGATGATGATGATGATGATGATGATGATGATGATACAATAGCGTAGGGTACGCTGCGGTAGGGCTCAGCGACCTTGCAGATTGCCGGTAGTAGGAGGAGAAGGAGGAGCAGCCCTGGAATTTCCGGTATTGGCGTTTTAGAAAAAGTCCGAATTCGTGTTACTGACTGCGACATTCCGAAAAAGTACCGGAAGGACTAAAAAGCAGAGTGGCTACTAAAGGCATAGAATGATGATCAATGTTGTTGAAGCTTCATGCAAAATTAACAAAATTGAACAAAAGCTAATTTACAATTTGGGTAGTTGCAAAATCATTTGTGAAAATTAATTACATTGATGAGATTTGGAATAAAACAAGTCGGGAGCATAATGTTAACAATATTAAATGTTTAAACCACTTAATTTTAGCGAATTTAGATGATATAATTAAGTTACAACGAAATACATTATTTAATATTTTTTATGTAGGTAGGTGAATATGTAGCCAAATGAACAAAAAAATTATGATTTGTAATAGGTTTTAATGTCGCAATCAGAACTAGAAAAGCATGGAAATAACAAATTTAAACACAGTATTAGCCATAGAAATTGCCTAGAAAGTAAAATAATTAACATTAGCGAAAATATAAAGAATAATTTGCAACACTCACCCGATATGGGGAATAAACACTTTTTAATTATTATTAAAAATATAACACCAGTAGCAGCAGCACTTATTATATTTTAAGGAAGAATTTTTAATTGGAAGAATTTAGTTTTATAATAAAGTAGTGCTTCCTTGATAGCTGCCGGAACGAAAATGGCCGAGTCATAGGAATGTCACGGAGTCGTGACGTAGTAAGGTGAACTCAAATCTAAAGTGCCTGACAAAATATATAACGCAACAGGAACTTCAGAATACATGTTTAATTTAATTATCAGGAATATTTTAAGTAAATTTTTATATTTTATTAGTTTTATTTTAGTATTTAGTATTAGGTTTTGTAAATTGATAGTTTTAAGACTAATTTTATTAAAATATTAAAAACTAGATTTAAAATTAATTTAAAAAGTACGGAAGTGTAACGAACCGTTACATACCCCCCTTGTTTAGGTAGGATTTTTCCTTAGTAAAATCCTCTATCACTAAAATTACTCAATAGTTATCTGTTACTCATTCATTCATCCATCCATCATATCTTCTGCTCGCTTGCTTACATTCCATCTTTTGTGCATCAGATTCAAAATTAGCCTTGACACTTAGAGATATGTGCTTTAGCTTCCTATCATACAGAGTATTTGTTTTATAGCTTACAAAATCCTCGCAGATAACTTTTGATGGATAACAGTATTCTCTCATTTTTTATGTAAATTATAACTTAGCGCTAGTAAGGTGATTATAAACATCAATCCTAGTAGGCAGCATCTACTTAGATTTTATTTAACGTTATTAGACGTAATATATCCAGTAGGGGATATTTACAAAACAAATACAGAAGGCAGCATCAACTGTAATTGATTAATGCTAGATCATATTTTGTCGTTTTTAGGAAAATCACAACGCTAAGATTAAGAATCTATGTGATTTTAATTGAGACGATTAGAATAAAGTGATAGTTTGTATTGTAGTAATAATGTTATAATATTTAATTAGGTAATTAGTATAGTTAGGTTTTATAATTAGTTAGTTTAAGATCTTTGATATGCCACTCACCTATATTTTTACCCTGCATATCCTCTAAAATATAAACCAGTGGTGATTTTTTAGTAATGATTCGGCATTTGACAAATTTGGGGGCCAACTTTTTTGCAAATCGATTGTCTTTGTCGCTCTGAAAGAAAGTTCGCTTCCAAACATAGTCACCGACATTAAAATTAGCCACTCTTCTACGTAGATTATAGTTAGTACTATTACGTTCGTGAGATCTAATGAGACCCGATTGTACTTTGTCAAATATTTTGCGTAGACAACCAAGGTTTTCTACGTATTCATCCCTTGGAGTGAAAATGAAATCATGAATCGCATCTGCGTCCAAGTAGTGTGACCCACAATCAACCAATTCCCGACCATATACTAGGAAGGACGGAGTATAGCCAGTAACTTCATTAGTAGATGAGTTAATAGCAAACTGTATTTTTGGGACGTTAGAATCCCAAGTTCGGTGATCTTCATCCGCAATAAAAGAAGAAATAGCCGTCATAATCGTTTTGTTGTAGCGCTCTACAGTATTTACTTGCGGAGTGTACTTAGGAGTGAATTGTACGTTAGGTACTTTATATTTTAGAAATAGTTGTTTCAGCGTACAACTTACAAATTGTTTCCCATTATCCATAAGGACAGTGCTAGGGATACCGTGCACAAGAAAAACCTGCTCCTCAAGAATGCGAGTTATAATTTCCGCAGATGCTCGTCTTATAGGAAACAAAAGGCAATATTTTGAAAAGCAACAAGTTACTACAAACAGGAAAGTATTTTGCTTCCTAGAAGACGGCAAGGGTCCTACGAGATCCATACTAATCATTTGGAATGGTCGGCAACAATCCTTAGGACGACCCATAGTACCGAGCGTAGAGTGATTAGGATGTTTGTACGATTTACACACTTCACAGTTAGCAACAAAGTTAGTAACGTCACGATGCATATCCGGCCAGAAATATTTTAAAGAAATTCGTTTAAATGTTTTGAATACGCCGAAATGACCTGCAGTAGGATCAGAGTGATTTAGTTCCATTATTTTAAGTCGGTCTTCGTGGGGTATAACCTCTTTCCACTCAAACTCTCGAGCTAATGGATTTAGACTTTTCCTAAAGCGATATAATTTATTGTTGATAATATTATAATCCAAAAATGATGTTGGTGAATTTTGACAACCGTTAAAAATATTCAGAAACCAAGAATCTGTAGTGTTTAATGTATTAGATGTAGATGAAGGTGAATTTATAGACGATACGGGTATACGAGATAGACTATCAGGAACCACGTTATCGGAACCACGACGATGTCTTATTTCAATATTGAAAGCAGAGAGTCTAACACCCCAACGAGCTAAACGGCCTGTAGGATTACTTAGGTTGAGAAACCATTTTAATGAAGAATGGTCAGTATAGACAACAGTTTTGTGACCATTTTCCAGGTAGCATCGCCAGTGCTCAATAGCTGTTAGCACCGCTAAAGCCTCACGCTCAGTAGCGCTGTAGTTTTGTTCCTGTTTAGATAAAGACTTACTCATGTAGGCTATAACACGTTCAGAACCGTCTAAAGTTTGGGTTAGTACCGCGCCAATACCCACGTCGCTAGCGTCAGTGTGCACTTCGAACGGTTTTGAATAGTCCGGACAAGATAAGACAGGTGTAGATACAAGACAATCTTTAAGAGCTTTAAAGGCAACGTCAGCTTGAGCGGACCAGACAAAAGGAGGCGCGTTCTTACCTTGCGAAGTCAATTTATTTAAAGGTGAAGCCAAAGTACTAAAATTTGGTATGTACCGACGATACCAGGAAGCAGTACCCAGGAAACGACGTACTTCCTTGCGGTTTTTAGGTGTAGGGTAGTTGACTATAGCTTCAACCTTTTCAGGATCAGCATGCAAACCATTAGAGTCTACTACGTACCCCAAGTATTTTAGTTGCTTCCTGAAGAACTGGCTCTTTTTGAAGTTAATTGTTAGGTTGGCAGTTTTTAGTTTTTCCATAACACGTACTAGTAAAGAAATGTGTTGCTCGAAAGTCGGAGAAATAATAATAATGTCGTCTATAAAAACGAAGACCTTGTGCTCAAATTCAGCATCGTAGAATAGCGTATCGACCAAACGTTGCTGAGTCGCTGGTGCGTTAGTCAGACCGAACGGCATAGATTTAAATTGAAAAGTGCCACGAGAAGGTATATAAAATGCAGTTTTACACCGGTCCTCTTCTTTAATTAAAATTTGCCAAAAGCTTTTTGATAAATCTAAACTTGTTAAGTATTTCGCGTCACGGAGATTATCCAGAATCTCAGAGATGTAAGGCAGGCTGTAAGCGTCTTTTTTAGTAACAGAGTTAAGCTTCCGGCTGTCCAAACAGAATCTTAGTTCACCGTTTTTCTTAGGAGTGAGTAGAACGGGTGAGGACCACGGGCTTTCACACGGCTCCACAACATCCTCTTTTAACATCTCGTCCAGTTGTTGAACTAGGACACGTTGTTTTTCTAAGGACATCCGGTAGTACCGTTGACGAATGGGTACAGCATCGCCAGTATCAATGGAGTGCGTAATTAAATCGGTTCTACCTAAGCCACGTTCTTCGTAGGAGATATCGCGAAACTGTGAAATTATGTGATCAGCGGTAGTCTTCTGATCTTCTGATAGATGATCATAATCACACAAGTTTGCGTTAGCATCAATAGATAGATTTGAAAGAGTAGCATCAGTGTCCGTACGCATTACTACAGCTTTAAGGTTTTTAGGGAAAAGATCGAAAATGTTCCAGAAATCCATACCGAGAATTAAGGTATCTTTAATTTCAGGTACGACATAAATATTCATTATATGAGTCTGATTTTGAAAAACTACGGGCATTTGCAATACACCAATACATTTTAATTTTTGACCACCGGCAGCTTCAAATGGTGTGTTAGAGCATAGTTGAAGTACACAACCTTTGTCTAGAAAGTACTGGTGCGCGTTATTACCTAGAATTGAATAAACAGCGCCAGAGTCCAATAAACCTAGAACAGACTTTCCGTGAAGACTGACATTAACATATGGACGAGAGTTGTCGACTCTTTTATTGTGAATTGCAGAAACAGAATAGCAAGAGAAAAAGTTTGAAATAAATTGTAGCCAATCTAGCCATTCTTTAGATTTATCATTAATATTAGCTTTACTGTCACTGCAATTCACATGATTTAGTTTTTTGTATTAGATTCAGAATGACAAACTGTACATTCTGGGTAGCGAACACCTTCTTTTCCGCATTTAAAACAAATAAGGAAATGAGGCTGTTTACATTGTTTTAGAGAATGTGAATTATTACGGCACCTGGGACAATATAACATCCCTGAAGAAGTTTTTTGCAGTGTAGTGTTGACAGCATTTACATTAAAATTTTTAGGTTGTTCATAGTTATTTTTAGTGTAGTTATTATTATTGTTATATTGATTTGTTTTGTAGTTTTTAGTTTTGTTATAATCATATTTAGTATAATTAGTGTAAGTAGTTTTATTAAAGTTGTTAGTACTAGTAGATGGCCTATTATAAGCGAAATCTTTTGCTAATGTCTCAGAACTCACTTTAGGTGGTTCGTGAAATTGTGTCATACGAGATTGAATATTTTCGTAGCTACGACACAAATCTTTCAAGGTATCGACACTTGAAATAACCGGAGACGCGGCTAAAGTACTGGCATAACAAGGTCGAATGTTATGAAGCAAAATTTCGAGCTTATCCTCATCAGGTAGAGGTTTTGAAAGACGGGAGAACAAACCATGCATAACAGCCAAGTAAATAGTTATATTCTCCTGTTCACCTTGTGTACGCATGCGAATTTCAGACAAAAGGCGGTAGTCATAATCGGTTTGACTGAAGTCTTGTTTTAGAAGTGCAACCAGTTCATCCCAAGTCTCTACTTTGTCCTTTATACAACGGAACCAATGTAGTGCGTCGTCCGTAAATATTTCAAAGGCATAATTTAAAAGTTTATCTTTAGGGATATTTCTAGAAAGAACAAGTTCCTCGGCTCGTTGTATAAATGACCTAACGCAGGTTTTACCGGAGAACTTGAGTTTATTAGTAATCTCAGAAACCATCTTTTTTTCGCAAGTTACCGAAATAACGTCGGATAAGGGGTCAGTGCTAGAGGTGGAAGATGTAGATGAGGAATTTAGTTTTTTAAGACGTTTTAGTTCAACATATTGGAGTTCGAAAATACAAGAGCATTCGGTATATAAAGATTTTTCAGGGTTTTGATTAATTCTCAACATGCGGAAATAAACGTGATGAATCATTGTTTCAGTTCGAGAGAAGACATTTTTATCAAATTTTATTTTAAGGTTTTCTATATTTTGTTTTATTTTATTTTGGGTTTCCTTCACCTGTGTTAGGTCGTCTTTTGGTTCTAAGTGCGATTCTAAAATGTCTTCAGATGGTGCAATCACAGCTAATTTTACTATTTGTTTCCTAAGGTCTTGGACAGATTCATTATTAGTAGTAGAACCACCCCTGAGAGCAACTTCATATTCGAGTTCAGCTTTTTGTAGTGAGAGAAATTTGATTGAATAGGACATTTCGTTCGGCGTTGTAGTAAGTGCTGCAAAATATTCACGAAATCAATCAACAACTAGTGTACACAAAATACAGAATTAAAATAATCAGAAGTAGTAAACACCAGAAAAATAAGTGCAAAATCAACAAAGGTTTGATTATGATTCAGCTTAATTTGTAGAAAATGATCCCACTACAATTTAAAAATAATACCACTAAAACCTTCAAGTTTTGCAGAAGAACCAACACCAAGGATAACCATAAAATACCCAAAAACAAGAAAAGTGAACTCGGATAGCTTAAAATACAAGTAGAAGGTGGGCGCCACTGTCGCGTTTTAGGTGGGTAGGACACCTAAACGTACTTATTTAGAATTTAGAAAATAAAAGAGGTTATTTTAGAATAAAAAGGTTCAATTTAATTTTAATAAATAATAGATCCCAGGGTATGGGTAACGTGCTTGTATTTTAAAACTAGGCCGAGTTCACTTTTAAAGTCTCTAAAAAGTACACCACTTCCCTGCCAGTCCGGTACAGCCAGACGACTGATGATGATGATGATGATGATGATGATGATGATACAATAGCGTAGGGTACGCTGCGGTAGGGCTCAGCGACCTTGCAGATTGCCGGTAGTAGGAGGAGAAGGAGGAGCAGCCCTGGAATTTCCGGTATTGGCGTTTTAGAAAAAGTCCGAATTCGTGTTACTGACTGCGACATTCCGAAAAAGTACCGGAAGGACTAAAAAGCAGAGTGGCTACTAAAGGCATAGAATGATGATCAATGTTGTTGAAGCTTCATGCAAAATTAACAAAATTGAACAAAAGCTAATTTACAATTTGGGTAGTTGCAAAATCATTTGTGAAAATTAATTACATTGATGAGATTTGGAATAAAACAAGTCGGGAGCATAATGTTAACAATATTAAATGTTTAAACCACTTAATTTTAGCGAATTTAGATGATATAATTAAGTTACAACGAAATACATTATTTAATATTTTTTATGTAGGTAGGTGAATATGTAGCCAAATGAACAAAAAAATTATGATTTGTAATAGGTTTTAATGTCGCAATCAGAACTAGAAAAGCATGGAAATAACAAATTTAAACACAGTATTAGCCATAGAAATTGCCTAGAAAGTAAAATAATTAACATTAGCGAAAATATAAAGAATAATTTGCAACACTCACCCGATATGGGGAATAAACACTTTTTAATTATTATTAAAAATATAACACCAGTAGCAGCAGCACTTATTATATTTTAAGGAAGAATTTTTAATTGGAAGAATTTAGTTTTATAATAAAGTAGTGCTTCCTTGATAGCTGCCGGAACGAAAATGGCCGAGTCATAGGAATGTCACGGAGTCGTGACGTAGTAAGGTGAACTCAAATCTAAAGTGCCTGACAAAATATATAACGCAACAGGAACTTCAGAATACATGTTTAATTTAATTATCAGGAATATTTTAAGTAAATTTTTATATTTTATTAGTTTTATTTTAGTATTTAGTATTAGGTTTTGTAAATTGATAGTTTTAAGACTAATTTTATTAAAATATTAAAAACTAGATTTAAAATTAATTTAAAAAGTACGGAAGTGTAACGAACCGTTACACTAGGTAAGGTTTGTACCTGGTAAAGTTGCCGGCCATTCCTATTTGTACCCTAGAGCTATCCTACTGATGGGACTTGGAGTTTCCTTAGTTTAGCTAGGTGGTCGACCGTGGTAAGTCTTTTAGGAAACATGACTTGACCTCTACTGTATGAGTAATATTAAAGTATATGTTTGTATGTTTAGATCTGAAACAGTGTATTAAAACTAATTTTATTTAGTAAAAAATAGACGGAAAGACAAACATGCGATCTTGTCGAGTTTTTGCGGCAGGTTTTTCTCAACACATTGCACGAAGAGAACCTGCCAGTTGTATTCAGAGTTTAAAATTGTGAATGTAGACCTACCAGGTACCTGTACCTGGCGGCTAGGTTTGATTTTAAGCATAAAGCTTGAATGACACAGTGGGATTTGAATACAATGCAATACAAATATTCTTTATTAACACCAAAAGAGAAAACACATCAATATTACAGTAAGTACATAAACAAAGTTGAGTCAACAGGCGGCCTTATTGCCAAGGCGTCTAATTTCTACCAGGAAACCTATGTTTAAGGAAAGAATTGCTTACATATAAAACCCCGGATACGTTCAGGCAGACTTGAAATAAAAAAAATATCCCTTGGGATAAATTTATACCATCCGATTACAACTATGATCCGATATAGAATCAACTTCGCATTTAGTTAGTTCGTAAAGAAAATTCACGCGTATTAAAAACCTTCAAGTAATAAAATTAAACGTTTGAACTGTAGCGAAATAGTAGTAGAAAAGTGTTGTAAAAGAATTAGATTATTCCTCAAATACCGATGGCATTTCTGGTGTCGGAGATCAAGATGCTTATTGGTTTTCTAAAGAGCTGAGTTATTGTGGTAAGTCCCTTACATATTAAAATAAGTAAAGCAAAAATTTCCTTAAATGTTACAGGCAGTCCGACCACTTGCAAAGAAAATCTTCTTTGGGTTCAGAGCAACGTAGCGCCCTTTATCCCGTTTAATGAATACCTACTCCTTCCAAGAATTCTTTTCGCATAGTTCTGATAAAGAGGAGCGTCGAAACTTCAAATTAAGATTCTTGGAGTTCCTCGCGCAGGGAATAAGATTAATGAAGGATGGCACCTGAGGGTCGCCCCGCGCCTCGCACCCCGCACCCCGCTAACGACAGGCCGCCGGGTCACAGGGAATAACTGTTAAAAATAATAAGAGGAAAAATCCCGATCCCGGAGTAATAAATGGCGACGGACGCGGATTTGAAAACGAACAATGAGGCTGACCATTTAAATTCCGAATTACTAGTACCTAGGTACATTCAGAATTCATTAAGGTTTTCTATAACGTTTAGCATAATCATCTTTTTAATTTTTTTGAGGTCAAATATAGAAGCAAACAGCCACAACAAGCACACAACAACAAACAAGAAACAAGCACACTGATGTATTTACATTACATATAATGAAGTGCTACGCTTCATAATTCAAACCATTATAATTTATTTTTCTAGTCTTACATTACTGGAAAAGCGGTAAAATCTACCTTCATCAGCTCCTGTCTTATATAAGATAGTTTGAATTGCATACTTATCAAATTTCTTTATGACAATGGTTGTTTATCCCAACAAAGGGATGAGATCAGCTCGTAAGTTTTTTCACAATCACAACTTTTCCATTTCTACTTTTGTAAAACTCAGTAGGTAGGTAGGTATATTTCCACGCCCAGTCATCTGTTTAAATATTAATAAAAAATAATTCAGAAGGCCTGCACCAATAGGGAAGTGTCCTGCAAAAAAGATATAGATTTTAATTAGTCCGTCAGTTATAGAAAAAAATATAACACGTTTTTTTTTTCAATTTGATGAAGAGACATCGCATCAAAATGTAGGAGAAGAGTGCTATGACGTCACTTTTTCCGTACAATTTGTATGGCGCCGTGTCGTCACTGGAAATTTCAAAGTGCCGTCTCGTCGGCATTTTTCGTTTGCCAGACAAAAAAATAACGTGTACATTATTTTTTAGTAAACTAACTGACCGACTAATTATGTTTTTTAGGACACTTCCTTATTGGATATTTTTTTGTTGTGTTCGTTTATTGTTGGAACAAGTTCTGTAGGTACTTGATTTTCGCTGCTGGAAAGCTTAACATTCCTACGGGAAAAAATATAATGCGTGCGAAGTCGTGGGATTGTAGGCTATTTTCTTTATTATCTAATAGGATTATTATTACATTAAATAACAAATTCTTGCTGTAGGTAACAAAACAATTTACCTTTTTATTTAACTGAACTTTTAATACTGAAACCAATGTGGGGCGCCGGCGACATATGAGTTTCTATTCAGACTCATTTTGATGCATTAGTGCGTTAATAAGACAATAATGTATGTTTCGTAAACAAAGAGAATAATAACCGCGAATAAAGGCGAATGAGAAAATAGCTCGTTGACTGCCTAGCTTGAATACCACAATGAGACGAGACAACAATGGCCTAGGACCTATATTCCGCCTAGACTCCCGACTAAATGGAACAAAAACCTTTGGAAAAATGAAACAAAAATGTTTGCAAATTAAAGCCGGGAGGGGTTTTAATAAAGCGATGGGAGCAGTTTGCTTTTGAAGCCAGTATAGTGATTAAGAAGTAATTCCTTTTTAATGGGTGCGTTGGGAAGTTTATCAACGCTGTGTTTGACTTTGAGCTCTTCCTTGGTAATATTACATTCTGGCCTATCTAGGCTAATATCTATGAGTCTTCATACATATTTCATCTTCGTGGGTTTTTTTCACGACTATTCTTAATAGGTTTTTATTTATACTCAGAGAGGTGGGAGGTGTTTATACTGGACTTTGATAGCAAATCTTCACATTTTTGCTTTACATACATAATAAAAATTAAAATGGAAGTATTCCCTTAGTTTTAAAAGTAAAAAAGTCAAAAGTCATAGTTCCTTTTAATTCGAAGTAAGATTTTACAAATCAGTTTTTGACGTCGAGGCGAGTTGTCAATTTGGCTGCTCGCCGGAAGAAACTCCACAGGCGTTGTATCTTTACAAAATATTTTTTCAAAATTTATAAATCATTATTTTATTTTTGAGGATTTTAAGTAAGAAATTGTAAAATACAGAATTTACTGTACGAAATATAATTATAACGGAAGTTTTAAAAACAAGAATCTATATCTGTGTCTATAAGTAAATTAATTTACCAGTAAAATGTACACTGTGAAAAAGTTTCCAAGAACGTATTTGTACTCACAGGCAACTTTTTCAATAAAGTTTGCATGATACCTACTTCAAACGTTGTTGGTAAACAGAGTCGCAACATAAAATATCACTTTGACATCACTCGCTTATGCAGAACTCTTGTAAAACTTCCCTTAAACGCGTTATTCTTCAGAGACTTTGAACTCAAAATACGGAGTGAGGAGATCACAAACTTGGAACACAACACGTCCATACACGTGAACGATTCCACGTTCCATTTCAGGAGAAAAACAAGACAAAGCTCTCACACGATTTAAGTGTATAAGGCAAAGGGGAAGGCCGATTGCTCCTGATTCTAGCAGAACTTGCTCCTTTGATAAGTATAATTTATGTAGGTTCAATTAGGTATATATAACGTAAAATGTAAATTTTCCCTTACAAAAATTAAAATGTATGAGGTGATGTCACACACGGCCATCTGACCCCAAACTAGGCAGAGCCTGTACAATGGATGTCAAAAATATACACATACATATTGATATACAACATCCAGCAAACACAAGTGCTCATCACACGGATGTTTGCCCTGGACGGGATTCTAACACGTGACCCTTTGCTTCGAAGGCAGATGTACTACCAACTAGGCTACGGGGCCGTCAAAAAACAATTATCCATACTACGAGTAATATTATAAATGCGAAAGTGTGTTTGTTTGTTTGTCTTTCCTTCACGCCCTAACTTAGCAACCAATCTACTTGATTTTCGGCATAGAGTTAGTTGAAGGGATGAAGAGTGCATAGGCTACTTTTTACCGCGCGAAAATACCTCATTTCCA
Source organism: Teleiodes luculella (assembly GCA_948473455.1). Classification (NCBI taxonomy): domain Eukaryota; kingdom Metazoa; phylum Arthropoda; class Insecta; order Lepidoptera; family Gelechiidae; genus Teleiodes; species Teleiodes luculella. Next base: position 5,959,787 of record OX419596.1, read on the forward strand.
CGGGAACGCGGGCGGGGCCGCGGGGCGAAAAGCTAGTAAATAATAAATTAATTATACACGGTGTAAGTGCCGGCTGAGCCACACTCCCATACAATAAGGTATTTTTTATCGGTTTGTTTGTATGGAGAACTCAATGTTTACTTAGGTACCTATGTTTCCCAGAACAGAGAATGTTAACTGACCATGTGCTTCCGATTTTCGCTAAGGTGGCTAAGGTACGAGTTAGTACTATTATTTTCTTTTGTGGCTAAGGTCTATTCTTCTATCTAACTGTTTAGCAGCAAACTGCGCGATATGTTACCTATATCTAATATCAACTTTAATATTGTCCTTTTATAAACCTATACGATTAAAATGTGTTTTCCATCTTCAAAGTTCTAAGCATGTTAGGTGGTACTAGGTTAGGTATCTATAGTAACGTTGACCACGTTTTCTATTTATTATTTTTGTATATTGTAGCATTGTCCAAAATGTGTTCAAACTTGGGGTTATAACATGAGCCACTAGTCCTTACGGTGACAAAAAGTACTTTTCTGTAGGCCTACTATGTAAGTAGCGACAGGCTCGAAAAGCTGTCAAACGTGACATATTGACAGAACTACTATGGCTCTAATGTCACTATGTCGCGTTTGACAGCTTCTCGAGCCTGTCGCTACTTACATTGTAGGCCTGCTGGTAAAGAGTGTGCAAGAATCGACAGCCTTAGAGAATAAATATACATAGAGCACGCGCATCGCTCCGCTGCCTTTATGTCAAGCGTAAGCAAATTTTGGCAGATTTTGTATGGGCGGTGAAATCAATAACATTTTTCTTTTTTGATTTGTTCCTCGAGTCATGTTTACAACTTATCACTGCACATTTCAAAATGATGTCCTATTACATTTCTTATTTTCACCGGGAAAAATAATCAGCTCCGATAACCATTTGATACTAAACGAACGCGCTGAAGATATTCGGACTGTTCATATCCGTGCTTACGGTTCATACTCGATTAGGCGTACTCTATCCCTCCCAGATTTTTTCTATTTATACTCTAAGTCGACAGCATTTTATTGCACATATTTAAATAAGTTTTCCAAACTTTTCCAAGGGGCGCTGCATAAAGATGCATTTTATTCACCCTATGTAAAGTAGCGCTTTGTAATGTTTTTTCTGCAAATAGAAATGGTAAGTATTGAAACGCATTTTCCAATGGCCGTTTATATTTAAATTTTGTGACGCATTTACGTAACAGGGATTTTCTTTCCATTATTGCTGCAGCTGTTTCATTTTTAAAGAAATGTGACAATACAATTTAATAATTTTACTACATCCATAAAATCATAAAATTATTCATAAATTACAGAAATAACAACGATTTAATGCTCGCAAATAAACCGATTAAAATTGTAAATTTTGAGCATCACTAAATGTTAGAGAATTTACATCGCCGATTAGGAAAAGTACCATGAAAGAAAAAAAAAATACGCGCCCTTCATTGCACAATTAACCATTTTGTGTTATTTG